>CM067376.1:162193516-162593516 GCA_034510155.1 Eucriotettix oculatus | reverse complement strand
ATCTCCTTCCAATCCCAGACACAACGGTCTGGAACTTTACATCAAACAAATGTGATAATGCAATTGTCATTATGGTTTTAACAAGACAAGAGGTGTTTTTTCTTAAATAAATTTTTATTAAATATTTTGCCTAGTTTCTATCTTTTGAATGTGTATGTTACTCTCCCAAACAAGATGTTTAAGGCAATCTAGAAAGTGTAATGAGTCAAAGAGATGTATGCAATTTACAAATTTGTAAGTAAATCTCAAAGCATTCCTCATCCTGTCCTTTTAACAACATTGAATTTGGTGAATGTAATAAATTACATGTTTCATTGGATGTATACATGTTGAATAAATTCTTACTTATTTAGTCTTGTAATACATAACAAATGTACTTGTACTACATTCTTCTATCACAACATGAACTGTATAATATTCAGTTGTGTGGTGAAAATAATTGGCATTAATGAAGTGATACATATTCTCTAAAGATGTAAATATTAGTTGTTCAATATGTTTTTATTTCGCAAATGATTTACATATATTAAAAAACTGAAAGTTATTTCAGAAAATTATGCCTGTTAACTATTAAACAAATTTTTCCTTTCCAGCACTTCTGTGTTTGTTATTGACCACAGAAAACTTTGCTCATGTTATTCTTTTGAATACATTTTGGTTGGTTGTAAACAAGTAGTCCATTTTGTTGATATTATTAACTTTCTCATTACTTGTGTTTTTGTGACATTTTGCAATTATTATTATTGTAAAATTACAACTTACGAATGTGAAGTTACTTGTATAAATAGGTATATATTAATTACAATTATATTTATGAATATTGAATTAATTTTTGCTTATACTGAATTGATTGTAAGTAGGCTTTATTTATTCAATATATTCTCAAATAAAATGGCTGTGTGCGAAAGCAAATCTGAATTTAATTCTTTTATCTAAACTTCTGTTAGTTATATTCAACTTTCAGACTATATATATATATATATATATATATATATATATATATATAGTCAGGAAATGACATTGTCCCCAATTAATGGGGAAAGGGCAGAGAGATAGAAAGAAGATGACTTACCTGAGGTTCATAGATGGTAGACATTCCAGTGATCGGCTAGCTGATCACTGGAAATGTCTTCCTAACTTTCTGATGAAGGGGGCGGTGCCTCCGAAAATTCAAGTTTTCTAAACCTCACAAGGTGTCTACCATCTATGAACCTCAGGTGTATATATATATATATATATAGGATAAGTGACGAAGTCACGCATTTGATAATTGGATAGAAAGAAAGATAGAAATATTTGGGAGAAAGGCAGGAAATTCGCTCTTTAAATCATATGTACGGCATGGAATCATGCACAAGGAAATACATATGTCAAGCGTAGAAGGGAATGGAAGAAGGAAGAAAGACAGAAAAATTTCGATGTGGCCAGGACTCGAACTTGGGTGCACGAAACAACAGTGCATCACCCCTAGAGCCGGGGCGTGCGTCTATCCACTCCGCCACCACATCGAGTACGACCAACCGAACATTTTCAGTCTATATATATTAGGTTTTCAAGTTAGGATGGATAGAGAAGAGGGATGGAAGAATTAGGAGCATCCGTTAAGGATAAATTAAATATATATGGGATAAGTGACGAAGTCACGCATTTGATAATTGGATAGAAAGAAAGATAGAAATATTTGGGAGAAAGGCTTCTACGCTTGACATATGTATTTCCTTGTGCATGATTCCATGCCGTACATATGATTTAAAGAGCGAATTTCCTGCCTTTCTCCCAAATATTTCTATCTTTCTTTCTATCCAATTATCAAATGCCATATATATATGGCACAATGTAAAACCAAATGTCCAAGCTGCTGAACTTCCGATATGCTGTACCTTTTATATCTGCTATATTGTAACTATTTCAATATTTAAAGTTAAAGCAGGAGATGGTGACAGTGTTCCAACCAGATGTGTGAAATTGTAAAAGAATGTAACATACAATAAATGACGTGGAACCATTTACCTGAAACAGCGTTTTAAGGTACTCTTCTACCAAAAGAAAATTAAGACTCAATCTGAAGTCTTTGGTGAATACAGGTTTAGAAGTGATTGTCTTTATAAATCCTTTATTAAAATGAAAAATTTCATGTTAATAATGTATGAAGTTTATATTTGTAATTCTAAAAAGGTGTTACACCTTCTATTAATCTGTTTGGAACGTTAACTCAAACTGATGTTCTTAATATTTATTTCACATTATAAAAGGTTACAATTCTTTCTTTTGTGATTAATCAGTTTATACTGGAATAGCTGCAGCAATCCAGTTCAAATACTCGGACACTCTGGTGTAAATGTCTGGAAATGATGATATAACCGCACATCCAGTCACTCCAAAACTGACAATTCCAATTAGGGTGTCAGCACCATCTGGCCTTTGGATAACAAGAGGTCCACCGCTGTCACCCTGAAAAATATTATTCCCTAGAAAACTAGCATTTTGGAATTTAATAATTAATGCATTTCAACCTTAATATATTTTTGTTTTGAACAGTTCTGTCACGTGAATAAAAAATCAACAAACTATGTATGATGATTTTTTATAAAGAAAAAGAAACATTTTGATTGAAAGCTAAAACATTGGAGCATGAATACAATTTATGTGCCTAATGCAACTATTTCAATCAGTAATATTCTATAGTGCTAAAAGACTGGGTAATGCTGTTCTTCAAATCAGGCGTGAGAAAGAAACCAACTACAAGCAGGTAAACTTTAGAGCATCTGATATTGGATTACTAATGAAAGAAGGTCCACAGTTTTTGACCTAGATACTCTTGAGAAAGTGGGTCAGTGACGGTATGCCAAGAATGTTGCTACAAATTTTAGAACTGATTTTTAGGTAAACCTAGCTTAGGTTTACAAGAGTGGAAGAATGTTGTATCTGGTATGGCAGTCAACCTGGGCTAGCTCAGTTGATTAGAGCTCCGCTCGGAAAGCGGGAGGTCCCGGGTTCGATTACTTGGTCCGGTTGACATTTTTCCATTCTTACCTTCTAAATTTAGTTTCATGGCCTTTTGCTGAAATTCAATTGAAGCAATTCTTCTCCATTTTAATATTTAAGCCATTGCAGTGAAGTGCAGGGCAGCGAGAAGAAAGATAGAGAAATGTATTACGCCATTCATAAACATGAAATATCATTATCATGATGATAATTAAACGTAATGTGTAGTATTGGGTATTAAACCTAACGAGGCATGCGACTGCGTATATGTGGTGATATTAAATATGGAGGAATCTAGATTACACGTGGCCGCAGACTGCGCGTAACGGCCATTGTGTTATCAGTAGGATAGTCTGTGATCTAGGATATTCGCATAAATGTTTGCCTACTACGCAATGTCGATCACGCATACGACTTACAATTTGACTTGTAATAAAACTTATTCATGTCAGAGAGGCTTTCTGCCTCGGCGAACTAGTGGTAGGTGTAGACATATTTGTTGAAGTCGTTGATAGGTTACTTGAAATTTTCCACGTTTATTCGATATCACGGGGTATGTTTTGTTCTCTCCTTTATATCTGTATATATCATCAATATTTTCCCTTGGTGTTGGAGTGGGCCATGACTCGACTCGATGACCCCATGCGTAGCTTGCTGGATGTGTACAAACTCTCTTCCACTAGGAAAAACGTGTCTGAAACAAAATCCTTCCTGAAAATCGTGTAAATTAACGGTAGTTGATACACGTCATGGAAGAAATGGCGCAGCAAGAGTATTTCCAACATCATGTGCTAGTACTACTGAAAAGTTGCGAGAGTTTCCGCACTCCCTGTTGGAGCGGTACGTGGATCAAGCGGTGCTCATGGTTGACCCGAGCCAATTATTCGCCCAGTTCCCGGTATTCAATTGAGCTGAAATTCTTCTCACTCTTATATTTTGGATCAGACCAATTCGGGCCCCGCATCACCACCAAAATTAACAAAAAGTTATTTTTCGAAATTTAAAGCAAATTGCTTTTGACAATAAAGGATAATTTCTTAAAATAATTAAAAATATATTTATTTTAAGTTCGTATTGTTGGATGAGATTTTTTTATTGTGTTTATTATAATATAGAAAACGGATACGCGCAAGTGTCTTTTTTGATTAACGTTTAATTAATTAGTACTATCTTCTCTCTCAATTATTATATTCTGTATGCATCTTACATTCGTTTTTTGGCATTAGCCATTGTTGCGCTGCGATCGCTATTAAGTAGATGTAGCTACTGTCAATTGTTTATTGCATTTGCAGTTCTCTATTCTTCTAATCGTTTTTATTGTTAGTGTCGTATTTTGTGAATACAATTATTAACTGTTATTGTTAAAAAGGTAAGTACTAACACAATTACATAATATTTATTAACAAGAAATTATATTTAAAATTAAATTGACTACAATTATTAACTGTTATTGTTAAAAAGGTAAGTACTAACACTATTACATTTATTAACAAGAAATTATATTTAAAATTAAAATTGCATTTTTCTCATTAGATGGCGAATCCACTGAAACTAGAAGGAGAAGTGGGAAGAAAATATAAAAGTAGTAGTGTTGCGTATATAGTCCTTTCGGATCCCTGGGTGAGTACGGATAGTATTGAGTAAACAGTATACACGTTAAATTAGCACTTTATTTAGTATAACATGACATGACTTGTATGGATGCATTCTGTATAACGACTGTTCGCACATTTGAATTGTCAACGGGTCCTCCCCACTCTCGCGTCAGCCGGTGGCGCTTTCTGGAGGCGGCGCCACGAACGAAACGCTCTAACGAACATACACAACATTCCTCCCCCCTAAGTTTCGTAGTCCGATAAGTAGGGTGGAGGACGACGATTCCTCGCAGGCAAGGACCTCGCCCTTGCTTGGGTCCTAGGAGTCGACGGACTGCGGATCGGCGTTCCTGACGAATCCTGGATTGAAGTTGCATCAGGTGGTTCATGGTTTCCCGCAGGTGGTTCCTCTGGATCAGCTGCGGCGGTCATGGTCCCAGTCGGATGAATCTCGGACTCGGGTTGAATCTCGGAGTCCTCTTCGGGTTCATCACTGTTGGTCGGATCTGTACCATTGATACGTCGACGGAGTTGATCGACGTGACGACGCCAGACTTGTCCATCAGGGGTCTGCACGCGGTAGGATACTGGACCGGTGACCTCGATGACTGTTGCCGGAACCCACTTCGGATAGTTTCCAAAGCCCTTCGCGTAGACTTGGTCTAACGGCGCGAAGACTCGGAGTCGTGGATTGGCTCTGGCATCTGCTTGGAGTTGTTCTTGCTTTGACGACATTTCCGCTGAGAAGTCGGGGTGCAGACGGTCTAAGCAGGTCTTGAGGCGACGTCCCATTAGAAGTTCGGCGGGGCACGTGCCTGTAGTGGCGCTTGGAGTAGAATGCTGGGCTAGCAGGAATCTTGCGAGCATCAGGTGCCACTTTCCAACAATGATTCGCTTCAGCGCATCCTTCGCAGTCTGAACCATTCGCTCGACTTGTCCGTTCGAAGACGCATGCTTGGGAGCGACGGTGATATGGTGAATACCATTATTACTGGCGAACTTCTGGAACTCGGCGCAGGTGAAGCCAGTTTCATTGTCGGACACGGTAGTGTCAGGAATACTATGAGTAGCGAAGAATGGTTGTAGTGCTTGAATTGTCGAAATAGCGTCTGTCGATTTTACTCGAATCACTTCCAGCCATTTGGAATACGAATCGACGACTAGAAGAAATATGCAACCTTGATATGGGCCAGCGTGATCGATGTGAAGTCGAGACCACGGCTTCTTAGTACATTCCCATGGGAAAACAGGTGCTTTCGTTGGTGCATGACGAGTTAACTGGCACGTCTCACATCGGTTGACGACGTCCTCGATCTGCGCGTCGATGCTCGGCCACCAAACGTAGCTCCTGGCTAGTGCATTAGTCTTGACGATGCCTTGATGAGAATCGTGCAACGTCTCAAGAATGTGCTGCATTGCTTCGCTCGGAATAACGACGCGGCAACCCCACAGCAGGCATCCTCTATGAGCTGATAATTCATGTTGACGCCGGATGAATGGCGTGAATTCGTCGCCCAACTTCCCGGCAGGCCATCCCCTCCACACCCAGTTGAGGACACGCGACAGGAGCGGGTCCTTCGACGTCATTTTCGCAATCTCCGAAGCTGTAAGCGGCGGCTTGTCCAATGCCTCAAGCAAGAGGACCTCGCACGGCGGCGGAACTTCGAGTTCGTCGGTGGGTAGAGGTAATCGGCTCAATCCGTCAGCATGGCCAATGGTCTTCCCCGGCTTGTAGTCATAAGCTCCCAGCAAAAGACTCCATCGCTGCATGCGTGGCGATAGCATGTCCGGAGTAGGCTTGTCTTTAGCCAACAAACCAAGCAGCGGCTTGTGGTCCGTCCGGATCTCGAATGTCTGACCATATAAGTAATCGTGGAATTTTTTAACGCCGCGTATAATCGCAAGTGCTTCCTTGTCGATTTGGGCGTAACGACGCTCGGTATCGTTCATTGTCGCTGAATGAAAAGCGACGGGTGCCTCCACTTCCGGTGCCAACTGGTGTCCCAACACAGCTCCGGTACCGTACTGTGAAGCATCACACGTCAATATGATGGGCTTCTTGGGGTCAAAGTGGACGAGAAGAGTGTCCGATGACAGCAGCTTCTTAACCCCTGTGAATGCGGTGTCATGAATTTGAGTCCACTTCCACGGCGCTCCCTTGTCCAGTAGGCGATGCAGTGGCTCCGCGATGTCGGCCTTGTTACGAAGGAAGACGTGGTAAAAATTCAGCAACCCCAGGAATGCTTGCAATTCCTCTTTGCATTTAGGTCTCGGCGCGTTGTGGATAGCGTCGATCTTGTCTCTAGTAGGTCTCACGCCGTTCTTATCAACCAGATAACCCAGGAAAGTAACGCTTGTAGTCCCGACGATGCATTTTTCTCGATTCGCTCGAATGCCAGAATCAGAAAATCGTAGAAGCACCTCGCGTAAGTTTCCTGCGAGTTCTTCCGGCGTAGCACCCTTGATTAGCACGTCATCAAAGTATGGAATGACTCCGGGAATCCCAGCCAGCAACGTTTCGATGAATCGTTGAAAGATGCCTGGTGCAGTGGAAACCCCAAATTGCAACCTCTTGCACTTGAATGCGCCTCGGTGAGTGACAATGGTCTGGGCCATTGCGGATGCATCATCGACGGCGAGTTGTAAATACGCTTGCGACAAGTCCAGTTTTGCGAAGTGACGACCTCCTGCGAGTTCGGCGAGGAGTCGGTTGACGGCAGGTACTGGATACGGATCTTGTCGAAGAGCCTTATTAATCGTGCATTTGTAATCTCCGCATAGACGAATAGTACCATCGGGTTTCAGAATAGGGACTACTGGAGTAGCCCATTCGGAGTCGGCGACTGCTTCAAGAACTCCTTGATCTATCAGTCGGTCGATTGCCACATCCACCTTCGGAATAAGCGCGAAGGGCAATTTCCGAGCCTTGAGTCGGATAGGATTAACCATCGGATCCAATCGTAGCATTACCGGCGGTCCTTTGTATGCCCCCAGTTCCTCACTGAAAACGTCGGGAAACTCTGCCAACACTGCCTCTGGCGACGTCGAACTCACGCGTAGAATACCGTCGAGTTTAATTCCCAGAGCAGTAAACCAACTCAATCCCAGAAGACTTCTCCTTTCCTTCTTCGAGATTAGTAGTGGCAACTTTCCATTGAATTTTCCGTAGCAGACTGGGACATCCAACATGCCTACAATCTCCACAGTTCGCTGGTTGTAGTCGCGAAGAATATACGGCGACTTCTTAAAACGAGGTAATTTGTTACTGTAGATCCGTCGACAAGTTTCCAGGTCTATGATTGAAACTTTCGCACCAGAATCCACGTCCATTTCTATTGATACTCCATTTACTCGCACGACGGTCTTGATTTCGTTCGCAGTGGACGATATTTCGCACGCCTGGATATGCTGGAGGTTGTATACACTCGTCTTGGAAGGCTTCTTAACATTTGGAGTCGGCGGTGGGCGACGAGAAAAACTTCCACGGTCCCCTTGCGAGTTCTCCGCAGGCTTCGAACGACAAACACGCTCGATGTGTCCCTTTTTCTTGCAACGGCGACATTCAGCACTTCGAAATTTGCAATTATCACGATGATGACTACCACCACAACTTGCACAAGCTCCGATTGAATTAGGTCCTTGTGGCTTAGCGGAATCCTTGTTCGACCGTTGGCGTCGGTTTTCGTATTTCGGAGGATCCATGTTGACTAGATTTGCATTTATAGTACCAGCACCTCGGATTTCTTTCGTATGTCGGGCAGCAGCTTCGTATGCTAAAGCTTCTTCCTGTGCTTGCGCGAAGGTTAAAGCAGATTCGGCGAGCAACCGGCGTTGTAGAGCTTCGTCTCGGATACCGCAGACAAGTCTATCTCGCAACGTCAGGTCTAGCGTAGCGCCAAAATTGCAATGTTCAGCTAAACGACGAAGTTCGGCGATATACGTATTAACAGTTTCGTCCACAAGTTGATTTCGACGGTGGAATTGGAACCGTTGAAATATTTCGGATGGTTGCGGCGCGAAATGTGCTTTAAGAAGAGCGGTTAGTTCGTCATATGACTTCGTTGACGGAGCTTCCGGCGACACAAGAGAACGAACAACGGCGTACGTCTTTGCCCCACAAACAGTTAAGAATACGGCTCTCTTCTTACCGACTTCCTCGTTTCTTGCATATAAAACGCTAGTCGTTCAGCGTAAGCGTCCCACGACTGCGGTTGACTCACGTCGAATTCTTCAATCACGCCTAATGTAGCCATTTTCTTGAATTAAAATACCACTTATCTGAATTGTAGTGTGATTGATGACTTGAGTTACGAATTTCCACTTCAGAACTTGTATTTTCGACGAACGGAATGTTCACTTTTTGAATGTTCAACTGCCACAGCAATGGCTGCCTAAGTTTCACTTTTGAACTTAGCTCACTTGCTGTTTCCGAGTTGTTTCTTCTCACCCAGGGATCCCATCCTCTATGCCAGTTGTTGCGTATATAGTCCTTTCGGATCCCTGGGTGAGTACGGATAGTATTGAGTAAACAGTATACACGTTAAATTAGCACTTTATTTAGTATAACATGACATGACTTGTATGGATGCATTCTGTATAACGACTGTTCGCACATTTGAATTGTCAACGGGTCCTTCCCACTCTCGCGTCAGCCGGTGGCGCTTTCTGGAGGCGGCGCCACGAACGAAACGCTCTAACGAACATACACAACAAGTAGTTATTTAAATATTAAATACATAGAGGGCACCGCAAAAAAAATCCAATTGGATCCGGGCCTGATTTGGATGACAATACATGAATCACGAAGGAACCTAATTTAATGTTTCTATACATTTGACTCAGAAAAAGAATAGATTAATAGGGACTTGTAAAATTAGCATTAGGGGCAAGTGTGTGCGGAAAGAACAGAAGAGGAAAGCAAAGGATGAAATACACTATGTAGATTAGGTAGAATGTAGCAGTTATGCTGAAATGAATAGGCTTGCGCAGAATTAGTTAGCTTGGAGGTTTGCGTCAGACCAATCTAAGGACTGAGTTACAACAAAAATATGAATTTTTCTCAACGGGTTCAGCTATGGTTTTCAAAAGTACACCATTTAAAAAACGATTAAAAGTGCGATATTTATTACGCAGTAAGTCAGTAATAGAAGAAGAGGAGGTGGATGATGATGAGTTGGGGGACAAAATTTTAAGGTCAGAGTTTGATATGTCGCTGACAGACCTGAGCAATTGTAAAGCGCCAGGACTTGATAACATTCCAGCGGAGTTGATAAGATCATCGAGCGAAGAAGCAATAGAAAATTATATATTTTTAACATTTAGTGTATAAATATGGCTGATAAAACTTCTCATCCAACTCGCAATACCGATTTCGAAACATGCTCAATATTTTTAATATTCCCATTTGAATTGATTCTTTTGCCTTATATATTTGGAAATACTTATATATAGGGTAAATAAATAATCCACTTAAATTTGTCTTTTGCTGCTTTAAGAAGGATTTTAGCGGACTCGAAAAGCGCTGTTTTTACACGGGCTCTTATGGGCCTACGAACAGGATACATCTACAGGGGAGGGGATGACCGTCACGCTGCCGCCTGTAGGCAAGGCCCCATTGCCTCTCTATCAATTTAAGATACTCTTTGGTACCCCACTCAACGAGTCTATATGAGCTTACCCGGTGCCAGTCTTCAAGTTACTCAGTAGTACGCAAAAGCGACAACAGAGTGCATGCCAACTCGCGCGCTCCTTCAAACGGAACGGCATGCTAATTAAATTGATCAGAATATTAGAAGTAAAATCGATTAATTTGTAATAAAAATCATTTTTCATTAGCAGTGCCACGACTCAACGGCTCTACCTCACGAGCCGCTACTGCTGTAGATGAAACTTGGGTTCATAATTACAACCGGAAAGTAAGGCTGCGAGCATGATTTGGAAACACCTATCATCGCCAAACGTCAACCATCAGCTGGTAAGATAATGCTAACCCCATTCTGGGACATGGAAGGTGTAGTAGCCGTTCATATCACCCCATGAGGCGAAACTGTAAACAGTGAGAACTATTGTGATGTGTTGCGAACTAATCTGAGTCCTGCAAACAGATCCAAACGTCGTGAAAGCTGCGAAATGGTGTCATCCTGCAGCAAGATAATGCTTGGCTACATTCTGCCAAACGGACGGCAGACACAATAAAGGACTTGGGATTCGAAGTGCTGAAACAACCGCCATACAGTCCAGACCTCGCTCCAAACGATGTTCAAATATTCGGAACATCAAAGGAAGCACTAAGGGGAAGAAGATTTGCAAGTGATGAAGTCATTGATATGGTGCAAAATTGGTTGCAGATGCAACAGAATTTTTTTTCCCTAATGGATTTAAAAAACTTTATTTAAGTATTCAATTTTTTGTTTTCCTGATAATTTGTTCACAAATCTTTACTATAATTTCACTCAAACAACTTAGTTCATCGGTGACTGTGCCTTCAAGACTGCTACAAAATCTCTATCAGTCTCACTCACAAAAAATTAAAATCTTGTGATTTTATGAGTGTAGTTCTTGATTCTTCTGCACTTTCTGTGTCAACACTGTCAAAGAAGTTTAAGTATAGTAAAGAGAGATGCCACTTTACCTGCTCGTTAAAAATACTTAAGGGATCTAAATAATCTTAATAGATTTTAAATAGAACTTACGAAACATGTTCCTTGGCGTGATACTGGTGCTGCACATATCATACCGGTACCAACAGGTTCTTCAATGATTCGAGAACACTGGAAGTTTGACAGTGTTTCTACACCTAGTTTCTGGAGAATAGGACTTGGTTCTCCATTAGGAAATGAAGTGATGCCCCATCCAACTACTGTTGCTCTTTTTTCTGTGTAGGAATTTTCTGTGGCGCCACATGAATAATAAGTGTTTAAATTTAATGACAATGGTGTAATATGAATGTTGAGAGACAAATTCTTAGTGTTTTCCCTTGACTAGTTTCTGAAACAACTATAAATAAAAATTATTGAACAATTGATAGATTTGGATGAAAAGTGGAGCATCAGCAATTCAAACAAATATAAAAACTCTGTTCGTCATTGAGGTACAAGGGCATGACAAATAACTCCTACCTGCCCTTCAGCCAACAACTCATATTTAATCCTGTATTAATTGCTTTGTACACTTAAGACAAACAGAGTTATATTTCCTGTTTAGAACATTAACACTATTTCTTTTCCTATTGAAAGATTATATATATCTCAAAAATACAGTGAAAAGCTGAAAAAAAAGTGTTTTGTATATCAATATGAAAAGTCTGCCAGAAAAATAATTTTGTGTTTTACTACAGTATATTATAGATAAATATTTATTCTTGCCAATTTGTTTTAAGCAATACAATAAATTGTATCAGGTAATGCAAAATGTACTTAGGTATCCTTTACAACTTTCTTCCAAGTGCAACCATATTGAACTATTCATGAACACCTATATTGATGTCACCGGTGAGTCAGTTAGTCTTATTATCTGGTTTGTCTTCTGCTATGTGAATGCACCATCTACCTTTTTCTCCAAATGACATACCGATTATATGTAGAAAAGTCACTTCAAAAGTAGTGCACACTATTTTTATTTGAATTTATTTTTCAGTCTACATATTTACAATTTATGGAGTTCCTATATACATCCTTCCATGGGCAACAGGATAGTTCTGAAGAAATTTAAATGCCTTCCGAAGACAACTATGGCCGCAGAGAAATTGGAAGAAATAGCGGACACTATTTCCTAACTATCCTGACAAAACGGTTGATGATGAGCCGGAGACTTTCATGTGTTAATATCTTTCCCAGTATGCAACTGTTTTTTTTATTCTCTACAATACATCTTACATCCAATAGAACATTTTATGGTCATGATCATTGATACTTCTTTTCCTCTCAGTGGCATGTTTTCTATTTCTACATCCTTCAACTTATACTACCTGCTGTAAAATCATTTTCTGACATGTTCCATTCATCCATATTTCAACCTGAAGGTGCAATAAAGACAGTATTCAGTCAATAAACAGTTATATATGACAGCTTTCCACTCGAAACTCTGAATCAGAAAAAAATGTTTTTATTTCATCTCTCTACTTTTCTTTCTCAATTATTCATTTCATTTTTATATTTCCTTATACATTGTATTGTTCTTCTCTGAAGAACTCTTTGCCTTGGTATGGTTATTTTAAAATTCTGTTATGAATTCTTGTATTACATTATAGAAGTCTTTTGATAAATATGAATATGTCACATGTTGTGTTCTTGTACACCTGCCAAGTTATAACATAATAACTTTTTATTCAACATATTCACTTCATTATCAATATCCTTCTTTCATTCAGCTCTCAAAGACACACCTATTGCCAGTTTCAGTTCTATATTCCTGACTCTGTGTTTATTTCACCTCAATCACACTTATCCAGTGCAGTTACAATTAATTTATACAATATTCTTCTAATGTTAATATTCCTCTTATGAATGAGCAGTTCTAGATTTGTTTTCCTGTCTTTTTTTCACTGTGAAGTGAATACTGCAATACTCTACCTCCAAGGAAAGAGATGACATGCCTTCGTAATGAGTTTATAAACAAATAATTTATTACAAACTAATTCTAAATTAAGCCTACTCCTCAAACTATGTATTCCATAGAAAAACACATAACTAAATAATCCACAGATACTTATTTCATACAGAATATATACTTTGACAATTTTTAATTCACACAATTAAAGAAATAAAAATGTAGATTGTCAGTATGACATAGATGGAGTAGAAATTAGGAATCGACTCAGTATAATCAGTTTTGTATGTTGAAAATTGTGAACATCATGTCTGAATTATATTTTATGACTACATGATGAGATTTGTTTTGATTATAATAATTATATTTGCTTCAGGTGTTGATATGTACTTTATTATTTTTTATTTACTACAAGTGCCATAAAATTATGTACTGTACGGAACGTCAATATACTAAATTTTTTTAACTTATCTTACATGTTATTCTAATTCAAGTCAAAGGATGTAGAATTGCTTCAACCAAAGCTAAAGCAGGAGTGTATAACTAATTTTAGAAGAAAGACAAGAATGGAAAAATTATTCAATTATTCACACTTGACTAATAAGTACCTCCTCAATCAGCAATATTATTACATTTGACTTCAATGAATGAGAAACTTTCTTATCTGCATATAACCCAAGTTTAATATTAAAAAGCTGAACAGAATTTTGTTTAAAAATATGTTAACATATTTATTCAATGTTAAATTATTTTTATATGGGTCCAAGATCTTAGTATAAAGCATTTCTCCATTTTTTAAATATTTTTTGTCAACTTTAATGGTTGGAAAGTCATGATGGTGGCTTAAAATTGCAGGAAGTAATGTAACCATAGTAAATATTCAGGAAGTAAGCAATTGTACAATGCATTGCTTCCAGCTATGTTTAGTGAGTAATTTTTATTAAATTGTATGTATTGACATGCCTTTTTATTTACTCTTAACTGCATAAAATACTAGCTTACCTATAATGCTTTATAATTACCTGGATTAGGGAGACAAATGGGTCTGATTCTGTAGCTAATTTCCACAGTTTTGACCATTATCAGTAAGGCAATATCATTTGATAACAGTAATGGATGGAAATGTGAGTGAAATACTACTTGTTTTACTCTTCTTGTTACATGTTTAGTGTCACTTGTTGTAGAGAGATCATGATCCCCAATCTGAAGCAGAAGTCCATTTATTGGCGTGTCTCGACTGTAGAAAGAATGGTTCTCAGTTGAGAAAGTAACTTGAAGTAAGTAAGGTAGAGTTATATAAAATTTAAGTTTTATAATCATGAAGATAGTTTAATATTTTATATATAATATTAAAATGTGATTAACAGTTATCTTTGAATGCTTAGTATTATAAATTTTCTTTGTCCTGTTTCTTAGAAGACTTGTGCTAATTAAAAGTTGAATAGTCTGGACATAATTAAGAATATTAACTTTTATGCATAGTTATGTTTTATTTCAATTTTTAAATTATTTCTACTATAAGCTGACTGAAATAACTGTGTTATTTGGAAAATTGAAATTTAAGTTTTTATCAAAATTGTTCCTTTAAATGTATAAAAATTATGTTCAAAATTACTTAATCTTCTGTATCAAAAAGTATAAGATACAATGAATATAGGGATAAAATAAAGACCAAATGGAAACATGAATATTGACAGAAGAACTGGAATGCAATTAATTGTGTGATAATTAATGTACCATTCTCAAATAATCATAGTCATTTTAATTTAATATATGGCCTTGTTCTTAAATATAAATGCCGTTATTCAGATTGCAGTCATATTGGAATAGCAAGCACTTAATAAATCATGTGTTGGGATTATGAAGAAAAACACAGAACTTTACAGTGTTAACTGTTTCCAGTGACATTTTAGGTTTTTAAAATACTATGAATTATCAAGACGAATATAAATTAAGATTCCAAAATATTATTTAAGAGGCAAAAATCTAAATGGATGGGGTTTATGGATGCTTGAAAAAAAATGTGTCCATGAAAATAAAATCATACTAGATGATTGTATCAAATATTTCGTTGGAAGGATAAGACAAAGAATCCGTCAACTCAAGCCTCTTTTGCAAGAAAAATCTCCCTTATCTCTGGAAACAAAATACTAATACATTTATCACTAATAAGGCCAATTTGATACAACTCTTCTGGACTGTGGGGAGCTGCAGTAGAAAGTCACATCAGACATATACAGATGACTCAAAACAGAGTGACTCATGACTGGAGTCCCTGGTACATCAAAAACTCTTCTCTTCACAACAACTTGGGAATACCCACTGTGCAAACAACGATCCGACTGATGTATATGTTCTTGCAAAAAGGAATGTTTGGTCATGACAATCCCATCATTTCATCAATCGTGGAAGCTCCAGTTATCCGTGCAAAAAATAGAAGACTAAAGTGGAAGAGACTCCATGATTCAATTAACGGAATAAGGGGAAAAAAAGTAGTCACAGAAAACAAAAACTAGTTTCGGGTAGTTGGTGAACTGTACATGCTAATTAAACCTTTTTGTGAATGAAACTGTACAATCCTAGAAACAAAAGTTAAATAAAATTTACCAAAAGAAATACTAGATGAGCCCCCTGTCAGGACAGAACAGGTGTAATAGTTTCATATAAATTTGGGGGAGGGGTAAGAAGGGGGAAAATACCCAGAACACAGATGTCTCCAGCGGGTAACGGTAAGGTGGACTCTGACAAAGGGGGAGAAGGGGTGAGTCGTAAAATTCAGGGTCGGGAAGGAGACGAAGAAATATAAGCACGCAAAAAATTTGCAGGGTGAAGGAAGCCGACGGACAATTGCCGCCTACCAGAAAGCGGAGGAAATATCTCCAGGATCATGTGCCACAAGCCCGCCACGAAAAGTCAAACCCCCACGTGTACCCTGTTTTATAAAGAAATCTCAAATATTTTATTTAGTTTAAAATAAATCCTTCTGTTATTAAAAAATCAATTCAATTCATTTAAAGCTCCCATCAGAAAAACTAAATAGATTAAATAACCGTGTAGATTCTAATAAAAACAAGACATCAATTATAAATAATAGCGGCCCAAGTGGTGCTCGAAAATAGGTTTAATGGTGGCAAAATTGTGGCTGAAGGAAGGAGACGAGACAAATATATCGACGTGCAGCTAATATCGCTAATATGTCTTCCCTTACAGATGTTGCAACTCTGAACCAAACAATATATCTCTTTTATACGTATTTTATTTATGCATTTATTCTGGATTAATGGATTTAGCTCTATTATTTTCATGTGTGTTTCTTGTTATATATTGCTTTAGAACGCGGTAAGTGAATTTCTTGTTTTATTTTCCGGTAGCATGATTGTTGTTTTTCGTTGTCCTATAAGTTGACATTGTTTTGTTAAGTAACGTATTATTTTTAGAGGAAGGTTCTTTCGCTGATGTGTGGGGCAGATACTTTTTTATATGTTACACTTTGAATCTTACTTGTTTCGCGTTTGTATTTGGCTGTTATAACTGTTTCTGTGGTTCCAATTAAGTGCGTTTTTTCATTGAATATTAAGATGCGTTCAAAAAAATTATGGCCGCGGTAGGAAATTTTTCGGACGTAACAGGAAGATTGGATGAGATTTTTCAATTAATGAGAGGAATGGAGGAACTCCTAAATAATAAATTAGATACTGCAGTAGAACGCGTTGATCGTTGTTTAAGTGCAATGGAAGAATGTATCAACGAGAATAGGATTGCAGATAAAAATGAAATATGGATAAGCGTGATATAATGATAGCAGCAAACGTGGCTCTGAGACAGGAGAATCTATCGAAGGGAGCCCGATCGAATACACAGAAATGGTATTGGGAAGAGTAGACGATAAATGTGAAAAGCTAGGAGCTAAACATGACAATGAAGTATAACAGTTACATCGGAAAGAATCGAGTTAGCAGAAAAAGTGAGAAGAAGTTGGAAACGGAGATACAACTAAAATTAAACTGATGAATGAAAGAGGGACTTGGAAGAATATATCACAAATAGTGTGGATATAGAAAGAGGCATGGTTACATTCGAGTTTAGAGGAATTAAAAGATACGTAAAGGCTACAACAGGTCGAACGTATGCCGGGATAATTGCCGCCTACCAGACAGCGTCGGAGGATGTATTATATATATATATATATATATATATATATATATATATATATATATAAATTAACTAATTTTGGCAGGAAAGAGGGACTGACTTACCTCAATTCAACAGTTGATGACATAAGGCTGGGAAACAATTACATGCCAAATTTTCAAAGGCCTTATCAGCCTTCCCAAGGACAGTAGAACTGAAAATCACGCATGCAGGCTGCACAGTCAGGTAGGATCTGCCAGGTAGGCCTTGGATGAGGTGCAGGCATGGGGTGGTGTTTGAGAGACAAGAGACAAGGTTTGCACGCCAACCCTCGGACTGACTAGTTAAAGGAATTTGTGCAAATGTGCCAAAAAATTGTTATATACTGGAGAATAGTGGCACTGTTTTTATCAAAAGTGGAGAAATGTGTCAGAATTTCGTTGTGAATTTGAAAAATGTTTATTGAGTACATGCAAATTGGAAATGCATATTAATCACATATAAATTTTGTGGGTTGAACTGATAGATGAAGTGTGTGCATGTAGATTCAGACGAAAACAATTGTCACAGTCTGACAAAAAACAATTTACTCGTCAACCTGTTCGGAGGAAGAACAACTTCCAAACACTAGTTGAGAAACTCAAAATTGGATTGTAATTTAACCTAGCCCATGGCATCATTATGTATACACAGGATGTCCTATAAGAAACAGTGCAGGTGACGTAAAAAGATTCAATACACAAGTAGTAGGTTCTTGGAGGGGACAGTAGATGCATACATTATTTTGAGCTTTTAAGCTCATGCTTGCAAGCTGCAAGCACAAAGTTCTTTTTTTAAAAATGGCAATTGAATTTTTCACCGCTATTAAATGATGAGTTGTTTCCATAAAAAGGAGTTCTGTGGTCAAATTGAAGATTCCGATCTTTCAGCTTGACCCAGAATGCACAACGTGGAGTGAAAGACTGCTTCGCATCCTTTGCGAACATGTGTGGAAGTTAATCAGAGTTTACAGGAGGTGTTCAATGTTCCCACCGTTGACTTGCAGGCAAAACTCAATTCGATGGCGGAAATTTTCAAAAGAACTTGTGGTGTAATGCGTGCAATAGCCTCGCGAATACGTCTCTGTAAAACCGCTGGAGTGGCCGGTCGATTCGTGTGAACAACATCTTTTATGAAACCCCACAGGTGGAAGTCGTTGGGCGTGTGATCTGGTGATCGTGGAGGCCACAAAATGTAACCACCCCAAATCCAACGATTTTGGGAAGGAACCGTTCAGGTAATTCGAGTACATTGACATGGAGCACCATCCTGCTGAAACCACATTATCTGTCTTTTTCCGCAAGTTCACGTTCTCAATCAGAATTGGTTGTTGATTGTGCAATAATTATAAGTAATTCTGTCCGTTAACAGTCCCATTCAAGAAGTATGGACCTATCACTAGCCCATAAACAACACCGCATCACACCTTCACTTTCCAACGGTACTGATGATCGATGTGTTGAGTCCAGTGAGAATTTACTCTTGACCAATAAGGACAATTGTGTTGACTTAACGACCCAGTACTCTGAAGCGTTGCCTCATCACTACAGAGAATAAAAAATTTGGATCTTCATTCAGCCCAGTTACAAAATCAACACGATTTTTCCAGTCCTGCGCAGTCAATGCTTGAGTCAACGATATGTGATACAGGTGGTAGTGGCCAAATCGCAAAAATTCTCTGTACTGAATTCCGTTCGATTTCTCTCAAATTGTTGTTGTGGTCGTTGTCGTTAGTAAATTCTCCCTCTTCTACAACTCATTTCAATGTTGCGGATAACTGAAGCTGAAGGATGACGTAGGTGATTAAGTTTTTAAGTTACCGCTCTCGATATGTTCGAGCAGGGGTTTGATACAATGTTCTACGATATCTTAAAACGTGTAAAATATCCACAATTTTACTGATTGAATACATCGCGTCGTGATACTAACTCAATTCTAATTGAATTGGCACTGATTAAATTCAACGAATCCTCGTAGTAGGCTGAAAATTTTATGATTATTTACATTTAAAAATTTCGGTTGGTAAACAGACCAATAGGTAATTACTAACACCAAGGCGCTCCAAGGATGACAATACCTGTGGGGTTTCATCAATGATGTTGTTTACACGAATCGACCGGCCACACCAGTGGTCTTACAGAGACGTACACGCATTACTCCACAAGTTCTTCGAAGGGTTGTTCAAAGTTTTCACCATCGAATTGAGTTGGACCTGCAAGTCAGCAATGGGAACATTGAACATCACTTGTAAATGCTGATTAACATGCACAAATGTTCACATGTTTATATATATAGAGCGCAAGGGATTCGAAGCAGACTTTCCTTCAAATTGAACACCTTGGGTAACGCGACAAAGTCCGAATCTTCAATTTGACCACAGAATACTTTTGTTATTAGTGTAATAAAGTTTCCTTATGTAAGCAGTTGTGCTCTACATATTACATCAATTAAAAGCTTTACTTACGTTAACAGACAATGAGCCGCCGTTAACACAACTTCTTCGTTCAGCAGAACTCCTCCACAAAAGAACTTATTATCCAAAAATATTGCAATTTGCCAGGGAAATTCATTTATTTCAGCGTCTGTACCTCCAACAATGCGATCCACCGTTGTTTTATAATGCCTTCGATACGAAGAGAAACACATTTCTTCTTGGCGTTTCTTCATTACATCTAAAATATAAGGATTAGTGTCAGGCGGAAAAGTGAGCTCTGTGTTTTTAAGCAAGGGAAAATAAGCCGAATCCCACCTTTTCAATTCCCTTCCTATGCTATTAAAGGGGAGTTGCCTGTTTCAGGATCACCCTCATGTAGCCTGTTACGCCCCCCCCCCCAAAAAAAAGGTCCCACATCCAACGCTAGTGCCTGCGGGAGTTTTCTCGCAGGCGCTTCACTTCAGAATGACTGCGGGGCTCACCTGATTGTGTCGGGAATGCCTCGTACTTTCTGTTTTTTTTTCAAAGTTCTCACATGCCGAGACACCTTCACCTATTTTAGGAGGTATATGTACGGGGTCAAAGACCTTGGGCATAAGGCAAGAGTTGTCCGCTGATTCCCTTGGATCAGTCGGACAACTGCCACCTGAAACTGGTGAAGACACGGCACGGAGAAGGGAATGCTGCGATCCCACAGCAAACTCGTCTCCCGTCATTCGGAAGGGCGTGAAAATAGTACCCAATGCCCAACCTACCCTGCATCTCTTTAGGTGAAACACCGGGTAGGATCCTTAAACTATAACCCCGGGGCCCTAGTCAACCCTTGGCTACCTTGCTTGATTTTCTAGTGTTTTCCCTGCATCTCTTTTAGGTAAAACACCGGGTAGGATTCTTAACCTATAGTCCGGGTACCGCAGTGAACTTTTGGCTACCTTCCTTTGCCTTCCACATCCCCACATTCCCTTCCTATGCTATTAAAGGAGAGTTGCCTGTTGCAGGATCGTTACCCACAACTGAGCTCTACCGTCAATTCTGAATTACGTAGATTGATTGGGCGTCAACTAATGAAAACTACCAAAAGGTTTTTATTTAAACCAAAACAGTCCATTTATTGGAGCACTGAGATAAAAGATACCCACAGGGCGTGGTCATTAACACAATATAATCTCGTACGCATTTCGTCGTCAGCTTAATTAGAAATTATAATCAAATATATATCCGTGTTGGCGCCTCACTACTTTGATTCCGTAGAGTTTTTCCAAGTCCTTCACTTATATTCACAGTTGCGATTTCTCGCCGACCTCAATTCCAACTTTATGCCATCGTGGCCAGTCGACGATTTCCGCGCGCTTACTTCGTTCCGCACCTTCAACAATTGCTTGATTCTTCTGTCGACGAGTCAAAGAAGACCGATAAGAATCCAGTCTCATGGTCTGAATGCCATCAGGAACGGAGCCGAAACTACATGTTACAATATATACGTCCAATAGTAGCCGCCTATAGCGGCTGTTTTTGTTCCCGCTTTACTTCCATGACACGTTTGGCCATTATAGTTTACATTTACAAAGCACTCTAATACATGGTAAGAAAACATAAGTTGTAATATGATTACATGAATTCGATTATTGCATTTTCAGGTGTAAAAGTCTAATATAATTATGCTCAGGTTCAAGAGTGCTCATTCTCGTACTAGTCAATAAATTTTGACGTTTTAAATCAAAAACTTTAAAATTTGAAACTGACAATTCTTTGAGACGAGTTTATGGAACGTAAACGCGATGGTCGTTAATGCAAACGGTTCACCTAATTATAGGTTAATGTAGGAAAGTTGCCAGAACTGTTCTAGTTAACTTTCACAATTTAAATGTTCTGCGAAGAAATTATTTTAAATGGATGTATGATAATGTGTGTACATTTTGAAATGGTCGCTCAGAAATTTTCAGACACAAAAATGTTCAAAGGCAACAACTACGGGCTGAATTTTATCTCTTGCGAAAAAAGAAATGAAGTCGACCCGTAGTTCGAACAGAAAGAACTGAGAATTCGACAAATAACCAATTAAGTGACAAACAACGCAATCTTTGATGCGTTTCTCAAGTTGTTAAGAATCGCAATGTTTGCAAGAATGACACAACAAACAAACCTGGCAATGAACTAATGAACAAAGATATTAATGTAAAAGCTAAGAAGTTAGATTAACAGTGGTTGAGTTTCATTGAATCAGTTTGCACATTAATTGCAGTGACGTTATATTTAATATAGAGATTTTGAATAACGGCGGGTCGATGCTGAAATGGAATAAAACAAGCTGTGAGGTATTAACGATATTCTCTTTTTATTATGCCATTATATTTGGAATATAACATGGATCAAATGTCCGTCGCGACTTCTCACGGTGGCACGGATCTGTGTCGTCCAATTTTCAATGGCTCATAGATCTGGCAGAATTTTATCGATGGCCTGGATTATTTTGACTTTTGATTGCGGCTTGGCATAGATATGTGATTTCAGGAAACCCCACAAGAAAAAGTCTAGCGGGGTCAAATTGCACGTTCTTGGTCGCCAATTCACGTCACGTCTGCGAGAGATAACCATTCCCTCAAATCGTTCACGCAGAATGCCCGTCGTGGCGCCGTCCTGCTGAAACCATATGTCGTCTACGTCCACATCGTTCAATTTGGGCCAAAAGAAATCGGTTATCATCGTTCTGTAGCCCTAGCCCTAGCCGTTGCACCAACGTCGTTTTCAAAAAAGTACGGGCCAATGACGCCGCCGGCCCTAATTCTGCAACAAACAGTAACTTTCTGTTGATTCATTACCACCTGGTGAAACTCGTGTGGGTTGGCTTCTTCCCATATATGGTAATTGTGCTTGTTAACATAGCCATTCTTCAAAAAACGTGCCTCGTTACTAAAGACGATTTTTCGGCCTTAATTGGTGTCCTCTTCCAAACTCTCCAGTCAGCGAACAACGGCGTTGTCTATGGTCATTAACTTTGAGCTCACGAGTCAGATGGGTCTGTTCGGGTGTAGGTCTAAGTCCAGACGCAAAATTCGCCACATTGAAGCCTGTGAAAGGCTGAGTTCTTGTTGCAATACGAGGAATTGACTGCCTCGGGTTCTGCACACTTTTACGGTCCGTGGTGACATTTTCAACCGATCTGGGGTTCTTTTGATGTACGGATGTTGGCTGATTGTGAAGTTGCAGCTGACAAGAGATTTTGTAAACAACATTTTTTATATTATGTATGTATTAGCAGATTTTTAAATGAAGGTTATGTCATATTGTTTAAAGATTTGAACTTATGATGTAAAAATTTGTAATAAGGGTCAACGTGAAAAATTTTGGATTTAGACGATTGGGGCTAGGTAGCCGATGGGCATTGAAATTTGTGTTTATTAATAAAATTTTGGGGTACTCATTAGAATTGAAAATATTGCGAACAATATTTATGATGCTTTGATGATATTTCAGCAAGTAATATAATGTAACTCTCTTTTGATGAGAAGGTTGAAAAACAAAATTGAGCACATGTCTATAGGCAAAGAACTTTGATAAAATTGTATCAATCCTACAGTATAAATTATCACCAATCGCTTCCTTGAAATCTAAGCACGTTTATAGTTTATATTAAATCCTAAGTGTACCTTAAACTTAGTCGCATTGGAAGAACGGTAATTTTATGAGCTCCATTTATACCTCTCTCAAACACATAAAAGTACAATCTCTCTAAATATTGACATATAATTACATATTAATGTGTATTAGCGTATTTACCAAAATGAAACACGTTGAATACAGGTTCTGGAAAGCTCCACCATACTGCATCTTGATTCCTCCGCTCAGTGTAATCGAATTGTTGTAAAACGCTTGGAAGGTTTTCTTCGAATGCAACAAAGGCTTCTGCAGAAGTATCCAAGTCCTTGCGCCCACATGTTCTGGGAACTGAAATATTAAGCGTTTTAAAACTTTATATCACTTTATTCGGAGAGCTTCAGTTGAGAATATGTTACCTTTAAAATTCTGTAGTTGAGTGCATTTGACTTGAGTCGCCTTTATATTCCAAAAATAATATGCTTCGTTCTGGATAACAACCACAATTTTGACAGGCTTTACTTGTCCTGGATTTACTGCAAAGATGGCTGCAAAATTGTGATTATATATTGAAATTTGAGAAAATTTCCACCGGTTGATTGAGGACAGAGAGTTTCAACAGGAACGAGGTATAATGAAATATTTTAAACCGATAGGCATAACTAATCGTATTCATGACACAAGTACTGGGAGTAGTGAAGTGAAACCTAGAATGGTAGGAAGCGACATCTGTATTACTAATCTGAAGAAATACAGAATATGTTAAAGAAGCAGGGTTTTAATGAAATTTAAGTAGCGTATAGACCAACAATTAAAACAAAATTATTTACTAGTAATATGAAAAGTAAGATCGATCTAATTCAGGGGAACACCGTTGTCTACGAAATAAGTTGTAAAAATGGTAATTTAAGTCACATAACCTAAAACAGTTTGCAAAACAAACACAGCACTATCCTTATACATGAAACAATTAAAGCACATTACGATTTTAATAATGTTAGGATCCTGTATAGACATATTAATATAGTTAAGAGAAGAGTACTGGAAGGGATTTATATATAAAAAAATGCAGAAGCAACGACGGGAGAGGAGTTTGATGTGGGTTCGGTGCATTCTCTTCTCTGCAATTTCGCCAATTTTAGGAGGCAGTTGACCGACTGATCCAATGGAAGCGATTTGCAGGCTATTGGCAGTATTTAATGGCACGATTGAATTTATTTGGACAATGTTTTAATGTACTTATATAAAAGGTAAACTATTTTAGCTGCATAATGAATTAAGTGCAATTCATATTACTGTAAATTCATAATTGGGTAGAACTATATAATTTTCAATGTTATAATTCATTACAGATGAATATGTGTCTAGCTTGTGTCGAAGGCTCCTGTTTTAACTTTGTGTACCAATGTGAAACCATAAAGATTTTTGAACTTCAACAAATGTAGTAATAGCTTGTTGTATTTTTTTGGTGGAGTTAATAGCGAAACAGCGAGTTGTTCCGCACGGAGCAACACTAGTGCAATGATTATGTATATGATTTTTACTCACTGCTGTATCCTGTAAGCGGGCCGCATTGTGCAATAGTCGGTCCGTCTATAGTGTTTAGTACATATACATGATCAATATCACACATTCCTCCAAGGCGCCTTGCAAGGTCCGCTTTAACAAAATCAATCCTACAAAAAAGAAGCAAAATGGCGATACTCTGACATTACTTGCTATTTTTAATAAAATATTTTTAATGCCACCCGTGTTGACTTCTACGGTATGTAAATCATATGATCATTAGAAATTCACCCTAGTCGATTATTTTTCCTGATTAACTTAAAAGAAATGTGAATAATATTGTATAAATAATTACCTTTCCCAATTAATTATTAAATATAAGGGAATATAAATGATTTAGAAACAGAATACTTCGCTTAATTATTCGAGGAGCTGTAGATGATACCAATGTAATTATAATTAAACGAACAGGGAAATAGAAAATAGTAAAACAAAAAGAATTTCCGGACGTTTCACCTTTATGGGCTGTTGGCTTTATCTTTGGTTTCTCTGTTTAAAAGATTAAAATTAGAATTTTCATTTAAGTAATGGATCCGTTACTAGGCTAAATTATAGACTGGTTGATGCAAAGTACGACTAAACCTTAATAAGAGAATTAGTCTTCTGTAGGTAAATGAAAAGGGGTCATTACGTCATTATTACAGAAAGTGGAAATAGTTATCCACATTCGATCAGCTACCAGCACGATCTATATAGTAACTAAAAATACAGTTGTGACAGGTGTCATTTGAAAACCACTTAGCCTTTTTTGTTTCTATTTCTACAGAATGTATTTTAATGAAGAGATATTGTTATTCGAAATAATTCAATTGTCAATTAAGTTTTATTGTAATGTGTGTAAAAATGTAATAATAATAATTAATAAAGTGTTGTTTGGCGTCATAGATAACGGCTGGTAACTATTATACATGTTTCATTTAGGTATCATCTAGGACGGAAATTTTGATTGGTTTACTTTTCTATGCCTTGGTAAAAAGCAATTTTGTGATTGGTTACATCTTCAGAAGAACGAAGACAGCCCGAGTGAATCAGATCTGAAGAGCTTTCAGTAGCTGGAGTTAATTGAAAGCGGTCACATCAAACACTGATGACGCTACCGTCATTAAACTACACTGATAGTGTCAGAATTACTGAAATACATGTAGATAGTATTGCTTTAGTTCATTTATGTGACCACATTTAGGTTCTGAGTTGAGTTTTAAGTTACACATTCCTGTTGGGTTTGTTTTTCTGCGTCTTCGAGTGATTTTATCTGTCACTTAATTACGTAGCATAGTAAGCGGCTCTGTGTTTATCATTTTCCGTAGTTACTCTTTCCACATTACCTTAAAAACAAAGAATTTCAATTAGTCAAAGAACGAAGGTTTTCCCGGAGTATTTGTTGAATAAAGTATTCTCGGGTTTCCACCCGGGTCAAACACCGATCAAAGCGCGACGTTTCGACGGCCGAGAGCCTTGCCGTCGTTTTCAAGCATACTGTATACTTCACTCAATCTCAATTTGTAATTACATATACCGGAATTAAACTAATTGTATTATTTGAAGTTGCAGAATTATTGATTTATAATCTTACTTCGTCCTTTCCACTGCAGCCAATTGAGGGTCTTGGCCTGTCGGGACCACTAGGTCATTCATTTTCCATGACACATTATGAATTTAGAGTGGTACGTGGTGTTTATTTATTAATCTTCAATAAAATTCAATTTTTACTGTTAATAGATAATATAACGTAATAAAATTAGTAATTATTAAGAACTATTATTGAATATATCTTCGAAATGATGTCGATACAGCACTTAGCTGTTAGTGACATCATCAACTGCTGAACAATTGAGAAGACGAAGTTATAAATACTAAGAGTATGTATTTTTTTCAAATTTTAGTTTCTAAAATTATTTAAATCGGATATGGTGTTTACAACGGTTCCTTCGTCATACCTGATGGCTTACTTTTCGAACAGTCTGCTCAAAAAATGTAATCACTTCAAACCATAGTAAATTCCAGATACAGATTGAAACAATGCATATCCTACCAAATTAAATTCCTTAATAATTGTTAATTCGTTTAGATAAAAATATGATATTGTAGTGAGAAGAACCCCCTCCCAATTTAATTCGTCCTAAAAGAAGAATTAGATTGGGAGGGGGGGTTCGTCTTTTACGACTAATTAAATTCAGAAAATTAACGAAAATATTCGGAAACAGGTGGAGAAAATTCAGAAGTCCAAGAATTATAAAAGTTCCGTCCAGCAGCGAAGATTTGTGCCTGAAATCTAGGTTCCGGGATTATGGGTGTTTGGCCTCCAGGGGATGATGACATATGCAACCTTCCCCAAGGCCCAGCCCCTTCCTCCGAAAGTGCGGATCACGTGGTCGTCGAAAATCAGTTACGATTGGAGAAATACATCGCGTGTGGTGGCATTTTACCAGGTAGAAGGGGAAAGGACTGATTGGCTGATAGGTGACAATGAGGTGAAAAAGTCAGTGTTTCTCGAAAGTTGTTAGGAAGACGAATGCAATGAGAGGGGAAGAAACATAAACACTTAAGCTGGGTTAGATTGTGAAAACGTCAGTGTGCGTTTGAAGGTGGCAGGAAGACGAAGGGAAGGAGAGGAGAAGAAACGTGAACAATTGAGTTTAGATTCTGATGGTTGTAGGAAGAAGATTTCAAGAACAGAAAAAAATACGCTTTCAATTATTTATCGCATGAAAGCACAAATCTGCACAAAAATTATGTTATCTCAGCCAAAATCTCTCTGCTGAGATATTGTAAATGATGGGGGGGATATTATTTAATGAATTTAATTATTGAGTTTAAATATATATATATATTTATTAATTATAATCTCAGGGTATTAATGGTTTGGGTGATCACGTGTAGCAGATCAGTTCGTTGACGAACCTGAGTTGTTTCATGGGCGTCTCGCTGTAATTTCCGTGTTGTGGAACTTGAAGCGGCCGGTCGACAATAGCACGAAGTCTTCCTTTCCTTGTTGCTAAGACCTTTCTTCCCTGCTTCCTGGACTGCTCAAAGCATGGTCGCCGCTGCCACCTCACCAATCTCCCAAATCTGTTAAATCTGTTTCTCCACTCTCCTTCAATCTCCTCTCTCCATCCACTGCAAAATCTCTCCAATCTTCTCTCTCCATCCACTTCACGATCTCTCCAAAAACCTCCCTCAATTGTCTCCGCCAGCCTCTTTAAAGCCTTGTCCCCACTTATCCGACACCTATCACTAAGGTGGCAGGGATGGATATCCTCCAATCATATCCCTTGTTTCATTTGGGGAAAACACCCCACCCGGTCACCAAATTCCCAGGCAGATTAAGACATTCCGAAACGGCGACGTTGGTCCAGGTGTCAGTCGCAGCCCCTTTGTTGTTTATTCCGAAAGGCGAGACGGCGGGCGGAAAAACCCCTTCTTCCTAGCAAACAACTTGCTCATGCCGGAATATTTGGTATTTAAGTTCCCGAAAATTATAATAAAAATTTGGACGCGGATTCTACTGCGCTACAATAGAAGCATCTTCGCCAAAACTGAAGACTGATTTTCATCGTCGTTCAACGGAGCAGAATATCCTGTTTTTCACCTGTCGATATCACACGCTTTTGTGAGGAAGGAATCGCCAAAACTTTCAACCTGCCATCTTAGAAATCCACGAGAAATTTCTGGAAGTCATCCCTGAAGACTGGATGAGAAGGTTTCGAAACGAGCGAAGAACAAAAACAGGTTCTCTTTTCGGCTCAACATTATAAAGAAAATCTCATTGCACCTAAATTATACATTGTTATTATATAGTACAGGACCCAAGTAGGAATCGGATATAAATGAATACATAAAAATTATAGAATTTATGATTCAATTTTGTTTATATTCAAAATAATTAAAAACTCCCCTTTACAAGTTAAATATACAAAATGATACTTTTTTTAGTGACTGTGATACCAACAGATTAGCTGGATTATGCTACAAATGATTTGTTACAAAGACCTAATTAAATGTATTAAAATGAGCTGTGTAATATCTTAATGTGAATAAGTCAGCATAATTCGAAACGGTATTTTATGGAACATTTCAACAAATGTCGAAGGAGAGAAGATGTGCCCTTCAGAGAAGTATTTAATATTACTGAGTATCCTTTAAAATTATTGTAAATGATTCGAGGTTTTATTTAAGTTATTTAATAAAATTACTTGCGCTTTAGGATATAATATAATAATTTTATTTTTAAGAAAACATGCGTGATATTACAAACAAATAATTAATCAAAGGGGACGATTTTAAATGTTGTTGTCGTGGTATGCAGACCTAAGACTGGTCTGATGCAGCCCACCATGCTAACCTATCTTGCGCAAGCCTTTTCAGTTCCTTATAAGTAGCACAACCCACTTCCCTGGTCTCCCTCTTCTGTTCTTACACCACACACATCCCTCTAATGCTAATTTTACAAGACTCTATTACAAGATCCACCCATCTGATTTTCAGCATTCACCTATAGCACCTCATTTGAAAGGTTTCTATTGTTTTCCTTTCCCCAGCTTCTATCGTCCACGTTTCGCAACCATATGACGCCACGCTCCATACGAACATTATTACCAAAGATTTCCTAATATTCACACTTATTTTACCCGTAAGTAAATTCCTCTTTTTCGCGAAAGTCTTCCTTGCCTGTTCTATCCTACTCTTTATGTCTACTATACTTACCATCCCTAGTTATTACGCTTCCCAAGTTGCAGAATTCCTTAACTTTCTACAAAATATGCCTTCCAATCTAACACCCTTTCGTATTCCACTGTTTCCAAAACTACACTCCATTACCTTGGTTATCCATCTTTTAATATACTGAATTTCTCCAGGACTACGTTCATGCCATTTATTATGGTTTCCAAATCTTCTTTTGATTCCCCAAATACTACAATATCGTCGGCAAAGCGTAGGTTTTTATTTCTTCTTTTTGCAGTATGATTCCTTTTCCATATTCCGTGTTAACTTTCTTCATCGTTTGTTCTATGTACAAGTTAAACAGAATATACTGCATCCTTGTCTTACTCCTTTCTTGATTACGGCTTTCTTTTCTTGATCTATTCTAATTACTGCTGTCTTCTGTACAGGTTATATACAAGCCTCCTTTATCGATATTTTACTCCAGTGCTCTTCAAAATCCCCAATAGTATGTTCCACTTCACATTATTATTCTAAATCTACAAATGCCATAAACGTATCCTGTCTTCTAAAATTAATCGCGAAGTCAATATAACTTCTCTTGTTATTATATTCTTCCTAAAAGCAAACTGATCTTCTCCTAACATTATATTTTTCGTTTCATTCTCCTATATACTATTTTCGTTAACATTTAGCATGCATAGGATACTAAACTAATTGTTCTGTGCTGTTCGCATCTATCAGCGCCAGCCATCTTCGGTATGGATATAATTATGTTTTTACTAAAATCTTCTGGGATTCTTCCTGTTTCGTATATTTCGTAAACTTCCTGAACAGCCATGATACTCTTCTTCGCCCGAAGCTCTTATCAACTCTTCTGGAATGTTATCCACTCCTGACGCTTTACCATAACTCAGCTCTTTCAGCGCCCTATCAAATTCTGACCTTAAAATTATGCCTCCTAACTCTTCGTCATCCATCTCCTCTTCTTTTTCTATTACTGGCTGATCTAGACTTCCACCATGAAACAGCTCTTCTAGATATTCGTTCCACCTTTCAGCTTTTTCTTCTTTATCCATAATTGGCTTCCCAACCGCTCTCCTGATGTTCTTGCTAATATTTTTCCTCTCGCCGAATGTTTCTTCGATTTTCTTATAAGCTGCGTCTAGTTTCCCTTTCACCATGAAATCTTCAACCGCTTTGCATTTCTCTTGTAGCCAAGCCTCTTTGGCTGATTTGCACTTCCTATCTATATCATTCTTCAAGCGTCTGTAATGCTCTTTACTATTTGCATCTCTCGCGTTTTTATATTTATGCTTTTCAATATTATTAAATATCAGAGGGTAATACGTGCAGCAGAGACTTTCGTTCATTCTTGACAAACCTGTTTTTATCTTCTTTCGTCTCTTGATGCAGGTATTAGGTGACCGTCACTTCCTAGTGTTGGAACACTCTCCAACTTTCGACTTCCTCCTTACTTCGGGTTTAATTCTAAATTTTCTCTCTGTCAGACCTGGTACTGCCGGTGATTGAGGGAAAACCAGTTTTTCTCCTTCTTTCCTCTGGCCTTACTTGTTATCACAAGTTTTCATTTAAGAGCAACTATTCACACCTCCCTTTCAACACTTGTTGCACTCCCCAGCTTCCTCCTCCCTTTCAAAATACGATTCTTTCTCCAGATTTCTCCTTACTTCCACATCATGAACAACTCTCTCCATCTGCCTGCTCGCCTTCTCAACGTCTTGCAGAACTCTGAATATATTTCCATCTTCTCGCTTCCCGGCTAAACTCGTATATTCCCCCTGCTCCAAGGGAAAGCGCTAATACCTCGTCCAGCGAGGGAAATTTTCCATGACAAAAAGAACTGTGTCCTTTGGAAATTTTGAAGGGTGAACGTCTTTCAGCAAAAATAAACCTAATATTATAAATCCGCAGATAGGCACGTCACTCGTCCGGCAGCCTGGCGTGGGGAAAAACACATCTTACATACCCGTCGCCGAGCCAGAATGTTCTTGCTGAACAATAAGATCATTCAAAAATCCAAAAAATTGAAGAAAATTAAATTTTAAAACCCCTCTTTTTTAACCTATTGGAATTAAATAAAAAACGGCAACTTATAATAATAAACTATCAAATTGTTTTAAATATAAATTAACATCCTCCAGTGTGAATGTTACTAAGACTTTAACGTATTCTGTTTATAAAAATATACGTTTTTCTTTTCTATGACGTTAACACTCCTGTCTAGTCTTCCAATTTAATTTAAACCCTAAAAGTTTTCTGTTTTGATCCTTAATACTTTATAAAAAATATGTATTAGACAATTTTTTAAAGTCCCTGTATTATTTCACACCAAACAGATCGAAGAGATGGTTAATTGACTGTTTCTGTGTATTTCCGTTTATGTATGTATATTCCGCATACCAATCTAAATGCGTGGAGAATTTCGACCAAAATTTGTACACGTGCTAGTTGCTAGCTGGAAACAAGCACTGTTGGAGTTAAAAAATATTATCGATCGTAGAGGCGGGGGTAGAGGGGACGGAAATTTTAGAACGTGCATAAACGGCCGATATTTCAGTCGAATAAATATTTTTGGAGTCAGTGAGAATGATAGTGTTTCTCGTTGTTTGTTTGTGTATAATTTGAACCTCATTAGCTATGAGAGGGAATCACGCATAAGGGTGGGGGTGGATGCGCATAAATAATCGAACCGAATTTGGGTTTATGGAAGTCGATGAACAAAATTCAACATCTGTAATAGTTCAGACCTGAAGAGAACAGAGTGAAGGGCTGTTACATAAAATGAATGTGCAATCAACCGAGGATGGTGTATTTTAATATTTTTCACTATACAGGAAATAATTTGACAATTTTTAGGTATAGGGAGTATATTAGACTCTAAGGGTATCAGGAGTATTTTCGATTGTATTAACGTACCGAAGAAATAATTTTAGATACTGAGACCTTTTAAAAAACTTTAATAAGCCAAAAGTCCAACATTAAAATTATATGCAGTAGCATTTTAGTTGCTTCATCCTGATCTGCAACCTAACATTATCGTTACATTCTAAAACATTAACATACATCATTATAATACAATTTCAAATAACAATGTTGTACTCATCGAATAAATATCGCAAACTGAATATGAGGATGACGAAAGTCGAAAGCTACTGAAAATAATATTAATGCTAGACTTATTGTCTTATTAAAGTTTATTATCAGAATATCCAACTTTTAAAAAAGTTTCTGTGCTTATTTAAGGTTCCATTAGATTTACTGACTCGTTTAATATAGTGTGAGTCAGCGTTGATCTCATAGGGTTGGCGGAGTAGAAGGTAAGTTTTCAAAAACATGACGCTCTCGCTGATTGACTAATCACGTGCTGACAAAGGGATTACTGCCGAATTAAATACTGCAGTGGTCTAATATAAGCGAAGTCTGGAGTAACGCCAGGTACCCAGCTAGTAAAATATAAAAATAATTTGGCTATACCGTCATATTTGTATGCTAAAATAAAATTGACACTTATATAAAATGTATATAACCTAAACCATTATTTAACACCTTATCAAGTTTCTGTACAAACTCTTTTGTAAAATTGGTAAATCGAATTCCAAAAATTTTGAACATTATTTACATACATGAAAATAATTACAAAAGAACTTCGAATCAGATAAAAGCATTCGACATTAATCCAGCTACCATTTACTTTCTACACTTGGCTTTTAGTCTCTTTTATCTCCAGGCGAATTTTGAAGGCAGCAGATCACATCATTTGTAGCCATTCGTTTGTGGTAAATCAGATTAGTTCGTTGTATTTAACTTTTAAGCTGTTAGAAATATGAATACTGTGCGCTGCTGAATATCAACTGCACAGTGAAAATCCTTTGATAGAATTCCTAGGAAGGACCGATGTAGTTGGCCTGATGGCTTTCGGGTTGGTGGAAATGGTAATTATTGTGCTAATGGGTTGGAAATGTAACGATATGGATGATGAAATTATTGGTCATGTCATGGAAATTTCTCGGGTCGACTTTACTAATAATAATAATTGACAGAAATATTTTTTCTGTTTTATAGCTTTAGGGATTTCCGTAAATATTCCAGAAATTAATTCTATAAAATTAAATCTACATGAATTCCAATAATAATACAGAATATTGTAAGAGTATAGTAATGAATGAATTATTACGATTAATTAATTATTGGAAAATGTTGCGTCAATTATTTGTGTCTAGCTCGGCGTTACTCGCTATTCATATTTACTAGTCTTTTACATAAAAACTAAACTTTACACTCCAGACAGAAAAGTTTCCTATAGGTTTTCGATTATACAGTATGACCCACGGGTAACGGATGTTTTTAAATAATGCAGTGCTCTATTAATATTTGTTGAAAAACTAATAACATAGAAATAAAGTTCAAAGCTGACCAATTTGAAATGTCCGTTTGTATAAAGTAACGTCGTTTAAATAATGTCCGTTTTCACGAACACATATTTAAAATAGTTCACGGAAATTTGCGTCCACTCTTCAGTATTTTTTCATTAATTTATTTCAGCTTTCAATTCTTCTAGTTTGCGTGGCTTTCCTTCGTATACTTGTGCTTTCAAATAGCCTCACAGATAAAAAACACGCACCGAAAGATCGGGCGAGAAGAGACGCCAGGGGACAGAACCAATCCAGAAAGATCAGGAGACAACGCTCTAAGTGCACTTATTGAAGCTCTGGCTGTGTCGTCAGTAACCTGAAGCTGCAATGACAAACTAAACCGCACAAAACAATGCGGAACCATCAAAATTCTGTAAACATCGACTAGAGTAAGCTCTTGAAAACAATATCATTGAAATTACGTCACTTTACAAAAATCGACGTTTCAAATAGGTATAATTTGAAATATATATATTGTAACATGAAAAGTTACACTTAACAATTCAGGCCAGCTTGCGAGTTGCAATTGTTGAGGAACTGACGCAACCTGGGCCAACAATGTGGTCTGGCGAGTTTAGGGAGTCGTCATGGGGTAATGGAAGGAGCAGGTTGTGTCGGCGGGACGACGAGAGAATGACCACGCCCTGCAGATATAATTTTTTCTCATGCGCTGTTTGGAATTGAAACTACTAAAATCCATTTTTGGTGTTTTTTGTGAAAAATACCTGGCGCCCTAAAAGAATTATAAATCCTTGAATACGGAGGAACGACGTATCTTCTACATTTGACGCCGCAACGTTGGGGAATCGAACAACGAAGTTTTGTGAGGACGACGTACGTGGTACCCGAAAATTATTCGAGAGAAGTGGAGGCGCTGCAGAAGGAATGCTGTGGAAGGAGAACTGATCTACGCAAAGCATAGCTGAGGGGTCAAGTGTTCCAGTGACCGCTGCGTGGATATCTTCGAGAGGTGTGTGTGTCTGTGTAAAAAAGCAGAGTATGGTGTCTGTGGAGAAGTGAAGTACTAGTAAGAAGACAGGTTCCACAGGTTGGTGGCAAATAAATGTATTTTGCGGAATATTTTGGTTGGGGTTTGTGTGTTCTGTAGTGTTTTAAAAATGGAAGAAGTGCAGGAGGGTATTGAGAAGGCAGAGGACTCTATGCTCAAGAAATTGTCCCTGGTACTTAATAAGATATTTGATGAGCGGATGGAAGATTTCAACAATAGTTTTAAGAAAATGCATGTAGAGTTGAGGGCTGATTTAGACAGAATGGCTGAGTTTCAAGGTCGGAAGTGTGACGAATTGGAGAGTAGGTTAAGTGGAGAATGTAATGAGAGGCATGTGCAACAAGAAGAAAGATTAGAGGAAAAACTGCAACAAGTTACAAATATAATATTTGATGAGTTAAAATCTTCTGAAAGGTGTGTACAGGAAAATGTGGAGGAGAAGGTGAAGGTGGTAAAGAAGAGAGTTCAGAAGGTAGAAGTAGAGCGGTGTGTAGATATGAATTGTGGTATCATAGAAAGGAACAGGATAGTAATTTTAGAGAAATCGTTAGAAAACTTACATGACCAGTAGAAGGCAATTTCAGTAAATAATATGAATGTGACCCCAAAGGGAGGAAATTTAAAGCGAAAGAAATGGCGAATTGTCAAACGTGGGTGTAAAGTTAAGAAAGTCGAAGTGGAGGTTAATCATAATATTGAGAGGGACATAAGGTTCTTAAAATTAAAATTAAAATGTATTTGCAAATAAGTTTACGAAAAAATTTAAACGGGTAGAGCATCAGATGAAAGCTGATAAGTGTGAAGGTAATGCGAACGCATTGAACAAGCAGGTTAAAGGACAGCTGATCATATTTGTAAACAAAGACGAGTATGATAAGAACAGAGTAGGAAGAAATTTGTATGTGTTAAATAGTTGTAATGATTGTGGATTTCCTTGAAATCCAGGGGGAAACTGGATGCTGTATTTTTTATTAATGTCAAAGGTTTTAAATAAATTGGCTATGTTTGAAGTTTATTATTGTAATTAGTGTTAAGGAATTGTGGTGGTTATAGATTTCCTTGGAACCCAGGTGGAAAAACCCAATGCGGTATTTTGGTAAATGTAAAAAGAAAGTGTTACATTAAATGCCAAAAATAGCTGTTCTGCCAGATGTCAAATGACTTTGTAGTAGATGTAAGAAACAGCTGATGGCAGATAAAAAAAATAATGTACTCCAAATGTAATTAGCTGTAAAAACCATGTGGTCAGTTGACTGTTTTCGACGTACATCAAAGAGCTGAATGTCAAACTAATAAATGTCATATGATACATTAAAAAAAGCTGATAATGAGTAAAATTTTATGTAAACACATTGTAAAGAAACAATGTTCTGTCAAAAACAGCTGATTGAAATTTAAATTGTGAAATGACAGAGTAATACGGACAGAAATTTGCTGTTATTCCCAAAGATTCAGCCAACTGTCAATAGATGTAAATGTCAAGTGTTTAAATTGATTTATATTTACTTTAAGAAAGTCTCCCAAACAACACATCAGAGAAAATGTGTGGCAAGAAAAAATGTAAAAGGAAAAACTGTTTGGAAAATTAAAATGTGTAATTAGAATTAAAGTTGGTTAATTGAGTGATTTGTAAATTTACTTAATGTTTGCTCTTAGGAAAGAATATGTCAAAGAAAATTGTAATTAGTTCTAAGTGAATTTTTGTAAATATTTTGTAATTTTGATTAAGGGTATTGGTCATTCATATTGTTTACGACTGTGGTTCAGTGAGTGTCATATTAAAAAATTGTACAATTTTTTGAATTCATTGGGGGCGGGGAAAATGTAACTTGAAAAGTTACACTTAACAATGCAGGCCAGCTTGCGAGTTGCAATTGTTGAGGAACTGACGCAACCTGGGCCAACAATGTGGTCTGGCGAGTTTAGGGAGTCGTCATGGGGTAATGGAAGGAGCAGGTTGTGTCGGCGGGACGTCGAGAGAATGACCACGACCTGCAGATATAATTTTTTTTCATGCTCTGATTGAAATTAAAACTATTAAAATCAATTTTTGGTGTTTTTATGAAAAATACCTGGCGCCCTAAAGGAATTAAGAAATCCACGAATACGGAAGAACGTAGGATCCACTACATTATATATATATACTAGCTGCCGGCCCCAGCTTCGCACAGGAGGTGTACCTATCGAAAAAACCTTCCGTTTACAGTACGACCATGTAATGAAATAAAATTACAATTAAATAATTCTAACATACTTTATTGTAATGTACAATAGTTTCGTTTTCCCTTCCGGAGAGAAAAGAAGTAGCGCCGATGGTTTGCCGATTCTCTAGCACACAACGTACAACTTACCAATGCGACAAACACGGCAATTCAAATTTTATTCCACACACTTCTAACGATTGATCTTGGGATTTATTAATTGTCATTGCGAATGCATGGCGCACCAGTAACAAAGGGGAAAGTCGGTTGGCGTTAATTGCTACATCCTCGCCTTTGAACTTTCCTATAATTATAGTGTGTTCAATTAAATGTTTCATAATTTTTTAACAGCGAGTCTTGTTCCGTGCCAAAATTCTGCTGCTTCAGATTGCGTAGCATGATTATCACGGAGCCAACCAACCTTGAGCTGCTAATTGTGTGGTGTTATTCTTGGAAGATCCAATGAATTTAGGAATTCAGTTGGATAATTGACCACTTCATTTCGATTGGTAATAGAATCAATCAACTTAAATGAATGCTTTTATCTATAAATTTAACTCTGAATTTTTATATTAAAATCAACATCCTTGTTTTTGTTACTAAAATGGCTCTTTCTCTCAATTAAACTTGGTTTTGTAATTTGCACCAATATTTTGGATCATTTTCGATATTGATTCTTTCTTTGACGTGACTTGACAAAAAAAATGGTGGAACCTAAATAAAGCCAGTAGAAGTGTCAACAACTACTCTCTTCGCAGTGAGGAAGTTATCACCTGCTGGCTCAACAAATGAACGTTAATCTGTCTATATAATGTTAATATATTGAAAACCTTCCCCACTGTCTTCTATTTCACTCACTCCCTTTTCATATTATGAGGTTTAAAAAACGTTTCCATACTTTTTTAAAAAAAATATCGTTTATGCAAATCTTGTCCTGACAAAAAATAATTTTCCAATTTTCTGCAGTTGTTTGGAAGTTATGCGCGTAATACATTTCGGCGATATATATATATATATGTCAGGAAATGACATTGTCATGTTAATTAAAACAATTAATGGGGAAAGGACAGAGAGAAGGTAACTTACCTGAGGTTCATAGATGGTAGACACCTTGTGAGGTTTAGAGTACTTGAATTTTCGGAGGCACCACCCCCTTCATCAGAAGGCTAGCCGATCACTGGAAATGTCTTCCTAACCTTCTGATGAAGGGGGCGGTGCCTCCGAAAATTCAAGTACTCTAAACCTCACAAGGTGTCTACCATCTATGAACATCAGGTAAGTCACATTCTTTCTATCTCTCTGTCCTTTCCCCATTAATTATATATATAGTGACGGACCAGAAATCACCACTGCATCACATGTTTTTTTGGCAATTTTTCCTATCCTTTCTTGACCTAAGAATAGAAATTTCTTCGCTAACAATCAAATTTACATCTCCAATTATCAGTATTTACCCTCTATTTTCAATATTTCTTTTCAGAACTTCTTCCTTAAAAAATACAAAATTTCTTTTAATTTTTTTATTTTTATAGCATTTTTTATCTCAATTATTTCTTCTACTTTTCATTGTAATAATATTTTTCAGTGCATCTAATTGTCGCGATAAACAGATGACCAGAGTAACAGATAACTTGATCAATGTCATCTTTATTTTCTTTCACATTGTCGATTCTTTATCCCAAGAATATATAATGATTAGTTTTCTATGGACTTGATCTCTAATTATTGTAATTTCTCCAGTCTTCAACACATGCTCCGCTCATATTTTTCCTGCAGCGCCCCCAATTAATTTTTTTCCTAACTTTATTTTAATTAACTAACTATTGTTTTTATACCAGCCGACGTTGAAAATTATTCTATAATTTATTATCTAATTCACTTTCAGTGAATTATTTCTATTTTCTTGGAATTTGCATTTTAGACATTTAATCATCCCCGCTATTTTTATCCCCCACCATTTTTCATCCGAGGAGCTCATTACTCGGACGTAAAAATGACACTTCACCTCGACGAGTCGGAGAGACGAGACGTTAGTTTTTGCGCTCCAGAAATTCGTCTCTGAGTAAGTCCGAGCTGGACTCTAGAATTTTCGCGAAGTCTTCATATAGTCCGAAGAAGATTTAGACGTCGGCTTTGCTAGTCGAGTTAAACGCAAGCATCGGACATCCAGTCACGCGTTCGTACGTTCGTGATAACGCCTCCACCTGAACCAGGGTCCACACGCATATTCCACGCCTGCTCACACCGACAACTTCAAGGGTCAGCTGCCTTCGCGACTCATCGCCAGCCTGTCTGTAATCCAGGCTTACTTTTCGGGGACCTGACTTCGACTACCTGGCTTGAGACGACTCAAGCGATTTCTTAGGAAGCGGCACCACTAATCAGGTGAAATCACTCCTGAACATTCATATAACTTGAAATTTTCTGACCAATTTTCCGAGCCATCAGCCGAATACGATTATGAGCAGCTATCCGCTGTTCAGTGTTCGTATGTATATAGCACCATTAATTATTGCGTTCGTATCGATTATATATATATATATATTTTTTTTTGGTTAACAGGCTACATGAGGGTGATCCTGAAACAGGCAACTCCCCTTTAATAGCATAGGAAGGGAATTGAAAAGGGGGGATGCGGAAGGTAGAGCAAGGTAGCCAAGGGTTAACTAGGGCCCCCGGGCTATGGTTTAAGGATCCTACCCGGTGTTTCACCTAAAGAGATGCAGGGAAAACCCTAGAAAACCTGCATCAGGTAGGTCGGGCATTGGGTACTATTCTCACGCCCTTCCGAATGACGCGAGACGAGTCTGCTGTGGGGAAGCAGCATTCCCTTCTCCGTGTCTCCACCAGTTTCAGGAGGCAGTTGGCCGACTGATCCAATGGGATCAGCGGACAGCTCTTGCCATATGCCCAAGGTCTTTGACCCCGGTACATATACCTCCTAAAATAGGTGAAGGTGTCTCGGCATATGAGAACTTTGATAAAAAGTACCCAGAGGGAGTGCGAGGCATTCCCGACATGATCAGGTGAGCCCCGCAGTCAGTCTGGGCTGAAGCGCCTGCGAGAAAACTCCCGCAGCGCCCATGTTGTTATTTATATATATATATTATTGTAGTTAACATCACACATCGCGATCGCTATTTCAAGTGCGAGAGAAGTGTAAATTCTCAAGAGACATTAAATGACATAGAATCCTTTCATGCTGGAGAATTTAATTTCGTGTAAATATTAACATATTAATTCAGATTGACAGATATAAAGTGTTTCCATCAGTAATTTTGTATTGTGTATACGCTTGCATGAGGATAAAGTCGTACACGTTAATATTGTGTAATTTATTTTTATGCAGTTCAGCGTTAATAAAATTGTTATTTTGCTCCTAGATTCCATTATTAAACGATTTCCTCTGTAGGAGTTTTCTCCTGCAGGTATTTCATCCATATTAACTACGGGGTTCACCTGATTACGTAGGAAATGCATCGTACTCTCTCAAGTTTATTTCAAAGTTCTCAGGACACCTTCATCTATGTATATGTACTGGAGTCGAAGACCTTGGGTATACGGTAAGAGCTGTCCGCTAATCCCATTGGATAAGTCGGCCAACTACCTCCTAAAACTGGTAAAGACACTGAGAAGGGAATGCTACGTCCCCACAGCAGACTCGTCTCCCGTCATTCGGATGGGCGTAAGAATAGTACCCAGTTTCCCAACCTACCTGATGTAGGTTTTATTCGATTTTTCCTGCAGCTCTTTAGGGTAGTATCCTTAAATTATAGTCCGGGGGCCCTAGTCAACTCTTGGCTACCTTGCTTTACCTTCCACATTCCTCCTTCTCAATTCTCTTCCTACGCTATAAAAGGGGAGTTGCCTGCTTCAGGATCACCCTCATGTAGCCTGTTAACCAAATAAAAATTGCTTGAATACGGAGGGTTTTGCATTATATTAAAGAAAAATTATGTGAGTCTTAATTAGAGGTCAGCTGGCGCCCGAATTTTCAATAAAAAGCTCCTTCGTCCTTGTTGTGAGTCGCCTAAGATTTATTCTCGACGTTCAATATCCACGACCCAAGATTTTAGTGCTGTCTAGGTTAGCCGAGCTGAGAAGGTAGGTGGAAAAGTACGTTAGTATATATATAGATATTATTAAATATTTGTAACTACTAATGGAGTTCTGCTTTATTTAAAAGTGTCAGTTTTCCATGGGCCACCTTGTATTAACTTCCAAAATACATATTTTTAGCTTAATCTCAGCGATCCAAAAAACTATTGGTTCGACCAACGGTGGCCAAACCGTTGTGCATGAGCCAAACGTGGCGCTTTGGACAATTAAACGAAGCACATTGGATCCTTGATCCTGTTTGTATTTCGGACGAAGCCGCTTTACATTGTTAGAAAGCAGTGTACAGTTAGACATGAATAAATAATATTATAAATAAATTCAATGAATGCCCAAAAGTCAGAAATAGAAGAATTTAAAAACAGTTCTTTTGGCAAACAGAGAGAACAGACAATTTTAAGTAACTAGACGATCTCGCTCTCCGTGCCAACAACTGTAATCCTCAGTTGTCTTCACTAACAAGCAACATGAAGCTATCTCACTCTCATATAGGAACATCATTCTTGAGTTTTTAAAATTGTGCTTCATTAAAATGGCGTAAATTAAATAATTTAACTGCGTCAAAGTTATTCCCAATCGTCCCCTAAGCGAAGGAGATTCTAACCTCATATCTATTTACCAACCCCTTACTATAAACGTATGGCGCTGTAAAATGTCCTCGAGTCATATGGTGCATCTGAATTCATCTGTTAAAAAAATTGACTCTCGGTATGCAAAAGGTTGACCACCCCTGGGTTAGTTAGTAATATATGGATAGTTTTCGTATTAGTTCTTGGTGACATATTCGTAGGAGTGTTTTCCCCGAATGTGAACCAAGTTTGGTTGAAATTGCTCCATGCGTCTCGGAGTGTATGGAGGATATAAACATATCAAAAAATACAGCCAATTTGTAAACACACAATTTTAAATTGTATAATATTATATACATAATAGTTTAGTAATCATTTAAATGTATTAAATAAATACTTTCGACAGCTAGGTCAAAATATAAATTGTTTCCTGTAAAATTGTCTGTATTGCTTATTAATTTATACTTAATTGCCAGATTATTGATTTATTGTACATAGACATATTGTAAATAGGCCGATAGTCAAGGACAGCAGAAATAATTTCAATGAAAGTGTAACTTTAAAGATACTATCCTCATATCTATTTATCAACCACTAACTTAGCGGATTAGGAATCGAATCCTTTAAGAAAATTTTTTCGCCCTAACCACTGAGCTATCCTTGTCAGTTTCAGGTCACTTGCGAGTTTCTCCACTCTTTGTTTAAATATCAACACAGGTTCTCCAACAATTTACTTCTTCGCGTCCTTATTTTATGACGTTTGACAATGTAAATATGTATGTCTTACCTTATGGCGCAAACTGTCTTGTGAACAGCGATATCAAAATCGCATGCCAGCGCACCGATACTTTTATCAGGGTAGTCTGGTGACTGGAAGTAAGTCACTGCCTCCTTTCCAATTCCTCCGCATGACATTTCGACTACATAAAGAAAGTGCCATTAGAATACAGTAACACTGTACAAATAAGATACTAACACACTATTGCTCCATTTACTTAATGGGTTTGAAAGGATTAGTGACTTTTAGCAATCTGAAGTTAATAGATGTCATAATGAGGCACCGAATTAACCATGGAAAGCAGGCACATGCTTTCAAAGGAAACATTAACAATTTGATATTCTGTTTCATATCATTCACTATTAAACTCATGTATCCATAGTACTCATCAATCAAAGTATACTGACTGGCCAAATTATTATGATTACACAATAGCTATACTATGACTAATCAGATTTTGCTTTCAATAATTTTTGTTCACATTAGATCTACATGTTGAAAGTACGGCTTCTGAAAACCCGGCGCTTGGGTCAGGGTTTGGCCCGAAATCATTGAATTTTAAATTTGATTAAAACCATGTTTTGTTATCTACATATTTTGTTTCTGCTTCTCGTTCCATATCCATAATCTCAGTTGGTTTTGTTTTATATAAAAATCCGTCAGGGTGGAGTCTGGTTCAGAAGAATATAGTTGAGAGGTGATGCTTTGAAACTGACTGAATACACATGCCGGATTACTCTTTCAACTCAGACCCAAAAACGCTTGATTCTATTGAGATCTTATTTTTGGGGCGATTGAAGCTAGTTAAAGTCTTCCTCATCATCCTAAAATCACTCCCGCGGAATACGAGCACCGTGCATGGCGTATTATCTTATTGGAAGAAGAAATCTTCATTAGACTGAACGAGATCAGCAACGATGCTTTTCAGTCGGAGTTCCACACCAATCAAAGTGCCAAATAATCATTCCATAACAGTGTTTCATAAGCTTGAAGGAATGTATTTATACTTGCGGGGTCCGTGTTGTTCCAGTCAATTTTTCACACTGCCTTTGAAGGATGCAACTGCAAACGGGATTCATCGGACCAATGATTTCGAATTCTTGTGTTTTCCTACGCGAATTTGAGACTTTTTATCTGTCCGAAGGGAACTTTCACCTTTATATCACTCACGATGCAGTATATGGCGGACAGATCAATTTTCAGAATCTCTAATTACGTTGATTATGATTTGTAGTAATTTGATGCATTGTGGCATTTCTTGCCAAGCACCATTCTACTTAGAATTGATTAACCACTGACGACCACAAGACGCACATCTAGATTCAGTATTCCTTTGAACGCTTCAACAAAAGTGCTCTTAATGGATGCATCTATTTCACTGACATTACGCTGTATTGCGCTCGGATGAGAGTTGTTACTTACTTATTCAGCAAGAGAAAACACTACTACTGTCGCTGCAAACAACCTACTTCTACACCTTCTATTCAGGATATATTAGCGCAATACCATAGCCAATTTGGATAATAATGTAATAATATGTATGGCTAGACAGTGTATAACTTCACCAACAATAACTCACTAAATATATTAAAGTGTTAATATTGCTTGTATATTGATTATTTATTGAACAGAGTGTAAATTAACTTAAGTTGCAGAGAGAAAAGTGAAAGGTTCCTGAAGTAGCCAACCTCTTAGTTTGTCCGTCATTTGTACATTTATGATTAATCTGTGATTAAATCTCTTTTATACATTGATTGAGTTATCGGCTAAAATGTGTCCAATGAAGTTTTTCAATATCACTCACCATAAAAACTGCTCATAATTAGGTTTTCATCTTCAAGACAATCAGGTTTCGAACATTTCTATAGTTGAATGTAACGATGTTAATAAAATGTATTCACCTACTTGGTTATTTCCCTTAGAATAACTGAATATTGCAACAGATAAATATGTAACATTATTTATATTATTAGACTTTCATCCACATAGATTAAGTTTTGCTCAATACACTTAGAATTTTATATACTTGGCTGATACTATATTAAGTTGGCCTAAATCATTGGGATTGATTTTTACAGCAGATGTATGTTTTTTGTTTGATCATAAATCCCTTAAATTCACAAAAAAAGTTGTAGCAGCAAGTAAGATCTATTTTTAATAGACAACTACACGTTCTTTATCATGCAGTTTCTTATTGGACGAGTCAACTTGAATTTTACTTTAAAGTTTTATTTCACAACTTACCGACGCAGCAAACGTGTTCGTAGTCACATATCCCTCTCGGTTCCCCACCTTTGAGTTTACAAAAATATCCAGTGTAACAGACTCCTTCTGCGTTGCCATATATACATCTATCAAAAGAGATTTGCCTTTTGAAGTGAAAGGCTGAGGCGTTGGCTGAAAAATAAAATAAATTTTTATATTAGAAAATGAAGGCTTTCGCAGCGAATATGGTGGAGAAGTTCTCGGATTAAAGTCCTTGGAAACGCACAAAGTTTCTAAGGCAGCAAGTATGTGATTCCGAGTGTGTTGAAGTCTTACATGCAACTTTGCTGGCTATTCAAAGACACCGAGAACTTCAATAAATGCTTTCCTGGGAAATGAAACGTCACCTGGTAGGACACGTTTACAGTAAATGCCTACAACCGAGTATTTTAAAGACTTGGTCTACATTGACGAAACCACCACTTAGTTTGTACTGACACTAGGCGTCTAGGTTAACTTAGAGTTTGTAAATTTGTAGTGTCGCTAAATTCACAGAAATTTAATTGTTATTGAAATAGCAGCTCTTCTCTGTCATTACAGCACAGACTGGGGAAGGAAATATACAAAATATCATTCGAGTGTAGCAAATCTTAAATATAGGAAACCTATCATTACGTGAAAATGCGGATTTTCAGTAACCTCGCTCTTTAAATTTTCTTCCATTTTAGTTAAGCTTAATTTTAACCATCTCTTTATTGTCAGTCCTAACAGTTACTTATTAAATAGCTGATTTCAATAGGACACATTTAAGTAAATGATACTTTCAGAAATTATAATCACATTTATTAAGTGTTATTGATGTTCTATTGTTAATATTTCTGAAATGTATATATTACATAGCGTGAATGTTAAAATTTACCGCCTTGAATAATTTTTTGAACTATTGGTCTTGACAAAGTGAACTTGAGAATGTCTTGAGGAAAACGGATAGAAATTTACAATGTTAGCTGAAGTAAAACTCTCATTAATGAGAAACATTCGCACTTGACAATGATTTCAGAAATATAAATGAAGAGAAAAATAAAAGTCCTTAATATAATCATATTAAAGATCAGTTTAATAAAATTTAGTTGTGGATCTTATTCATAATTATAATGATGAATTAATGCGAAAATGGAACCCAAATGAAGTGCATTATAAACCTATGGTTTACAGACATTTAGTTCAGTCAAATTAGGACAAACGAACTGATTCATAAAATTAAAAATAACAAGCTGAAACCTGTGTCAAATTGTTCGCGACAGAATAAATATGCCAAAATGTACTGTAACAAAGCCTTCTAAATAAATCCCATCAACACTGTCAAATCCTATTATATACATATTATTAATTCATATAAAGCAATTACAATTTATTTAATATCTATAAACCAAATTAAATCGTTTTAAAATGTACCAAAATGTATTGTGTATAATATCAAAAAATTCAAATAATTTAAAATCACTAAAATATTGAGCTTTTCTACGATGTGACTCTTAATTTCCTCAGTACACACTGTTTCAGCGTAACTGTCTCTGAATCCTTGTGCTAAAGTTAGGAGCAGTAAAATGACACTCATGGAGGCGAGGTATTTGGCCAGTTATGAGGGGTGTATGTTCTGACCTTGCAACTGGGACAATCGGACGAGCAAATTCCTCTCTCGTTATTCGGAAGGGCGTGGGAGATGTACCCAATAGTCCGAAGTACCTGATGCAGGTTTTATAGGATTTTGCGTCACTTTCGGTGAATATCGAGACGAATTTTTAAACTATAGCCAGCGGACATATTTAACCCTTCGCAGAACTTCTCTTTATATTCTCTTCTTATGCTATTAAAAACGACGTGCCACCATGTAGATACCCTCATGTAGTCAGTCAACTTAAAATAATAATAAAAATAACCCTTGGCTTCCTTACTCTCCCTTCTGCACCTTTCCATTTTCAAATTCTCTGTCAATGCTATTAAAGGGGAGTTGCCATTAAGTGGATTAGACTGATGTATCGTGACACCCCAAAAATTCAGGCCGAGATATGGAGAAGGAAATACTGCTTTCCTGCAGCAACCTCCCACTCCAGCAATCGGAAACGTTTTCCCTGCATCAATTTGAGGGGTATCTTTTTTCTACATTTCTGTATGTCCCTTCCGCACCTCCCTTTCAAAATACTATTCTAATGCCATTAAATAAAAGATGTCAAGAAGTGGCCTACGTTTATGCATTATCTGTATAGAAATCTATTATAACGTATCTAATTATTTCAAATAGACGAAACAAGTGAAAATTTATTACATGAATATCAAATCTAACATTAAATATATCACAATGGTAAAAAGTAATAAATTATGAATTAAAAATGTAGGGTGACTAAAATAAATTGTTGTGGATCGTTGAAATATTTTCCAAATCACACGATACTTTGATTATATTAGTACAATTATTCTCAAATCTAATATAACTAAAATAATGGTCGAAAAATGAATTACTTTTATATTTTCCTCTTACAGAAGTAAATAGAAGCATTGAGTAGTAATTAATTCGAGAAGTAGTTAATAAGTTGTTCAGAGCAAATATAATATCTTGCAAAAATAAATCACAAATTAGGTTACGCTTATTTTATTGAACGTTCATTATAATTTATTTTTGCCCAATCGAATGACAGTGTGCTACTTAAATTAAATTATTTTAACTATGGTTATTGAATTTTTTTTTGTGAATTAGGGGTACAAGTTTACATAAGTTAATCACAAGAATATACGTTTTGTAATATATCTTTCTTCTATACGATGGATTTATATAATTTTGATTGTCTCATCGAATTATTGTAAAATAAATAAAAATTTAAGTTGTCAAGAAAGTAATGTTTGTTTATTAAAAGCGACACGTAGGAAACGAATTGTTAATGATTTTTATCATTTAATTTATTTTAAGACGCGTCAAATATAAAATCATTAGCGACCAACATGAATCTCATTAGCACATATGAACTGAAATTACATTGGGGCATATGAACAGAACATAGAATTGTGATAAATATGTTACATAAGGTGAAAAGTTAAATTATATTTTTTCAAAAATATTGATTGTTTTTAATTGCTTCTTCCGAAGATGTATCCATACAATCCGATAATATCTGTCCTCTGTTTGTGATACTTGGGGCAGTGGAAGAAGATGATGATCATATTAGAAAACCCCATTATCATTATTTATTTTAGTAATTAGAATTAAAGTTTAGTTATGTGCAATATATGATACATTATGCCACAAAATGTTTAAGTAAAAAAATAATCAATTTTCTTACCTGTGAGTTTCCAGAGATTTTCATTGCTGTCGAGTTTGTTGGTTTCATTTGCGCAAGGAACTGACGAAATCTTCATAAAGAGAAACGAAAACCTGAAAACGCAATAAATCCGTTAATTCAGTGTAGTGTTGTAGTCATAATGAAACTTCTCTTTAAACTATACTAACAGATATAAGAAGCTAGCTAGAACGACCAGTAATAGCCCTAAGTACGTGTACGTGCCGATGCGCATCCTCTCACCATACGGCTCAAACTGTAAACTGCCGCGACGTGCAACCGTTATTACACGCTCACGTGCCCTCACGGAAACGTTTTCATATAAAATTTTCAAAGCCGTCCACAAACTGCGGAATTTAGAAGTTACCGAGTTCAAAAGTTGTCGGTAGTTATCAGCACATTAATTTCGGTTTGGTAATTAGCAATGACGCTGTGGTTTGATCGAGCGCATTCTTTCTATTTTCCCAAAAAGTAAACTTAAAATTAGATTCAAAGTGCCCACTATTGTAAATCCTACAGAAATTTCAAAATAATAGTTTGAACAGAAATGGTGCGAATTTAGGGATTTCTCGCCAAGCTAGTCAAAATAACTTTACAGTGTAGATCACGTGGGTAAATGGGACGACGTTTTCTCAACTGGCGTAACGGTATATGGAAATTGAGAGAAAAAGGCTCTCGAAGTTACTGCTTATAGGACACGTTAATATTTTAGCATTTGTTTGAACGTATTGAAATGAGTAGGGGGGACATTAGTGAAATATTAATGTATTGATAATGAGATTTTATAATAAACGTAGAAAACTATCCTAAAAAGAATTACATCAATATTACAATGTTGATATTTTCAAATTTTAAGCCAGCAATTCTTTCGTAATTAACACTAGATATATATTTACAAAAAAATTATACAAATAAGTTTCTTAAAACTAACAATTCTCGATCTCTAAACTCAGAAGCGTATGTTATGGGCCTTCTCATGGATCAGAATATTTCACTGGGACCTGGCAGTATAGGAAAATCATCAAAAAGTTACAGAGGTAATTACCATGTCATCATAATGGACCTTTCAGCGTTTCACTCGTTGCAATTTCCTCCTAATTTGGAGCGTGCTCGATCCAACTTAGAGCCGCCACCGCTATCTTCCTGGTTGATGACACTTTCCAGTTCATCCTCGTCTCCTTGGACTACCTAGCCGATAACGTCCATCAACTGCTCGTCTGCACAACCTGCCTCTAATCTCATCTGATCACCGCTCACACCTCCAAATCTCCCATGCCTAAATTCCAATCATCTGTCCAGCAATCTCTCTCAAAATCTCTCTGCAATCCTTTTTAATACCTACTCCCCACTTCTTTAGTTTATATCACGAAGGTAGCACGAATGGATATTAACCAATCACATTTATGGTTACTCTTCTCTGGGAATCAGAATATTTGCCCCTCTCTTTCCAGGTTTTTGGGGAAAAACACCACCAGATGCCACCAAATCTCACCATAGTTGGGAAATACCCCAGGCACGCCGTGATGCCTTGGTTTTATTGCCCCTGGCTTAAATACCCACTTTTGACTCCCCACCGACAAAATCCGAGCAGATGTGTTTGACCGTTATAGTATACTGCTAAGTGTTTCTCAACCAAAGCCGCACAGTGGACCACTAAACTACGTAATTCTCTGTCACGGACCACTAGTAAAAATTATTGATTTATGTTTTGAAATAAAATAAATATATTCAATGGGCTACTCAACACATTTATTTTATGTGTGGTATTGTACGTCACTAAATATGAACAGACAATAAACAAAATAAAAAATTATTTGTGTAAAATATGAATAAAACAAAAAGACATAACTCAATAATTAAATTTCTGACATTAAGTAAAATAAGTGAATAAAAATAGGGCCCGGAAACAATATTATTTAACATTTAGTTAATATATATATACAACGTTTCATCCATTTTTGTGGACTTCTTCAGGTAATTAGACAAATATTATACGCGTAAATCACTTACTCGTAACCGTCGTTGGAGATATTACGCAACACCAAATTACATGTAATTAGTTTATCCATTTAAAAAGTAATACTGTTATTTTATTTAATTTGTTGTAAATTATACTTCATATTTTAACAAAAATTTTGTATCAAAAATTAAAATTTATAATTTTTGTGTCTAGGTACCTGAATAAGTCTACGAAGATGGATGAAACGTAGTATTTATATTAACCAAATTAATTAAAAAACATATTTTAATGTATTTTTATTTATTTTTAAAAATAAATTAATGGGCCTGTTCTTGAACATTTGGAACATAATTTTTCGATTCTGGGAGCAACGCGTGAAGCTAGAACATTTGGAATTTTAGTGCGTCACTGTATAGAATGTTGATTCAAATAAATATGTTGTTGAAAATTGTAGCCAAACTCTCATTCCTGTACCCAGTTTTTACCTCAGCCCAAAATTGAGTTTTATCTTTCGGGTTGAATTTTAATTTTAATGTACACTCGGTACTGAATTATAGTAAATTTTGCTGTACCGAATCAATTAAATGATTGTTCTCATGTTCAAGAAATGGGTTGATATTAAAAAATTTCCTTTTCAACAATTTTATTCCTTTGAATAATATTTTTAGAACGCACAAGAAATATACAATATATGTTCGCAAATAATATTTGACAAACCATTTATATCCACGTCCACTCTATTTATAAATTCATGGAAGCAGTGGAATATACAAATAGTAAGTTTCTTCAATACGCGTCATAGTTTTATTTCTTTTCTTGAATGCATCAATTTTATCTTATAAATAGGAGACTTTTGCAGTACATTCGTCATTGGGAAAAATGTGGCAAATTTGTATTTTTTACGAAAGTAAAAATATTTTTACTTCAATTTTTAATTCATAGAGATATTGCAATATTTAACCCTTTATTACACTTCAGCATGAATGCATTTATGAAGCCAGAAAAAATACTACGTCATTTATAAAGTGAGCACTCTACATTTAATACAAGACGTTGTATTATTTCATATATTAGAATTTATAAATTTTATGTCTTTTAAGAAACGCCTTTTAGTTGACAAGATTCCAGTAAAGAGAATATTAAGTGCCGCGTACTCTATCAACAAAAATTATATCAATTTTTGTTATGATAGTCGTATGTTCTGAAATCCTATGCTCCAAAGCAAGGAATAGAATTAAATCTTTACATCTTTCGAATGATTCAATTCGCACATATTTCTGTATTTTACTGCTATGTGCGCTTGTCTAATGAGTCATAAATATAACGCATTATATAAAACAATATTTTTAAGTGGATGATTATGATAATATATTTGAAATTTATATTGGCGTTGCCCAATAATTAAATATGAAATAAATAATTTAATCTTTAATGAACTGAAGCGGGCTCAGCAAGAGCAGAATCTTTTTGAAAAAGATACGGTGCCGTCCAGACGGCGAGAAAGGATTCAAGGAGTGGAAATTCCTACCCATGATGGATTATCGATGATCCTTGGTATACGAATTGGGTGTTCACCTCGGGTGAAGTCTCAAGGACGTTTCTACCTCTGACGGAATTACTGACCTCCACGAATTATTTTGAATTTGACTGGAGTAGACTCCACCACATGGTCAGTATACGGAAAGTAAGTTGTGGAAACTAGTGAGGAGAAGTCAGTGGTAGACGCAAACTCGGAGAGAAGTGGTGATGCTGAAGTCTGACGAAGTTAATTGTGGATTTGATCTCAGACAGTCAGTAGTACATGACGTTTTGGATGTTTGGAGGTCGTGGATGAGTAATTGCTTGCTCGTCAGGCCGTAAGAGAAGGTTTAACACATTACGAATAAGATCTGTGCAAAGCATCCCGCCCCGTAATCCCGTGCCACCAGACAGGAAAGATGGAGGAAACGGTCGCAGAGGTCTTGAAACACCTGCCAACCACGGGAATACTGCTTCCTACAAATGCAACGTCAATAATGCTGTTGTATCGAGATTCGTGTGACGAAATTTCGTGCTGTACAACACCGTCCATATTTTATAAGTTTGCCATTTAGTAGATGTAAGAGTCCCTTTCAATTTCCGCGCTACTTAACGACCCTGCAATTGTAATTGTTTTTTTTAATGAATTAAACCTAACTTTTCGTTTAAATTAATTATTTATTATTAATTTAATTAAATCATTAACCCTCCTCCAATTCAAACATTACATGTCGAAAGCTACCTAAATACGTTAATGAAGACATATTTTTGTTACCACATATGGTTTACTTTCTTCAACATTATTACTGATTCAACACTCATCTAAAATTAATTATTCAAATTACCAGTTACTTTTTTGTTTTTTATCAAAAGTATAATAATTATTATCTTTTGCGGATTGTCAAAATTTTCCTGCGGCCCACCGATTGAGAAGCGCTTCGAATGGACGTGGAGCAGAGACGGAGCATGCATTATTACCGAAGGCGCTAATCAGGAATGCTGAGGTTATGTATGCAATCGCCTGAAATGTATTCCATCATTAAATCTATTTTAAAAATGGAATAAAATGGACTTACAAAATATACCCAAGACAGATTTTTTCAAACTCTGAAATTGAATTAATGTATTTGTTTATAAAATGTTACTCGCCGTTTGAGTAATTAAAGAAAATGGATTAATTATTTTTTAGGTATTTTAATTGTATAAGTTTAAATAAGGCCAAAAACAGACAAAATTAGTGAAACATACAATATAACCTCTTCAGGTTGAACTGAATTACAATGCACGAAATTATAACATTCCCAAGATGTTGCAGTAGAGACAAAGAATACAGTATATAAAGAACCAAAAGACAAAAATATTAAAATACAAAGATAATAATTATACATTTGATACATTACATTTCATAAATTACGATATTATATATACTACTGAGCAAATAAGAGTTTTTTTTCATTCAGAGTAGTAGAGTTGTGTTTTATGTGAAGCATTTTTAAAACTAATCGGGATTTGTAGTTAATGTCTTGGTCTAAAATTTGGAAATTATCCCAGTCAATAGTGTTGTTAGAATCTAAAATATGTTTTGAAATAACGAATAATTTGTTAGATCTGTGTTCCTTTATTCTGGTGCTGATGGCTCTTTTTGTTTGGCCTATGTATACACGAGGGCGGTCATTGCAATTTAATTTATTAACAAAATTGGCCTTTGTCTTTAAGTAATCTTTTTTTGAAGAAACTTATTGATGAAACTTTGTGGATACTAATTAGCTATTAATGTATCTTTGACTATTTCAATGTTGGTGTGGTGAAACTTTTGATGGGACAGTAAAATGGCTTTTTCTGTAAGGTTATATATAATGAAATTTTTTGTTGGATAGGATGAGAAAAATAACAGTTTAACAGCTTGCCTGAATAAGTTTGTTTATACCAGTTTGTGTAAATTGTGTCCTTAACATAAGAAACTTATATTAAATGTACAGAAATTAACAAATATTATATTTTAATTGTAACTAAATAATTTTTTTTATCATTTAACACTGATTTATGTTATAACCACCATGGAAAAATCGCGAAGCACTGCACGGGGAAGATGATGTGAAATTCAGTCATAAGATGGTCTGACGCAACCCTCCATGCTAACCTATCCTGCGCAAGCCATTTCATTTATACATAACTACCACATCCTCCGTAATCAGCTTAGCGTATTCTATCCTTTGCCTCTCTGTTTTCCGAAATTTCTAAAAACATACTAAAGTAAAATATATTTCCAGTGTTTTTTTTCAGGCAAAATTTATATTCGAATAACGTGACTAAATATATATTTATTTATTAGGTGTATATATGATTAATATTTAATATAATTATATAGGTAATTATAGGTTAAATAGGGTCCTTACGACCAGATTATTAATTATTAAGTTCTATGTATCTGCCACTGGGCATCTGCTCATTTGTAGATTTAATAAATACATACATAGTAAAAAAACCGCTACAGATTTTGATTAACGATATTGCTCACCAATTAAATATAAGAAAAATAATATATTAGAAATGTAATATTTAAAAACCTATCCGAAGGCCTGAACACACAGTCAGTTATCGAAATAATCATCGGTTTTTTTCACGTATTTTATGTTCAGACTATGAAAACATGATTAAAGATGAGTTAATTTTATAAAAGCCTAATACTGTTTTTAGTATAGTTTTTTCTTCTTCAAATAAAGCATTCGATTGTGAGGTACTACTTCTTGACTGGAGTAAAAGGTATTAAACCATTTAAAAATCTTCTTGTACTTGTGCAAGGCTAAAAATGTGTGATTGCATTTTACAAATTTTACAGTATTTGTTAACACTGTTTTATAAACGTGTAAATGTTATTTTAAATAATTATTTTTAAAAAACTGTAACAGTAAAAGCTCCATAACTTACAGTTCCACGCCATGTTTATATTTAACTTAACACATTACATGAAAGCGTTAATAAAATATTATCACTTCAGGAGATAAAATCACTGTTTTAATGTTTGTCCAAAAAAAATAAAAGTATCTCTGTGAGTATGGACAAACCATTAATGAGATTTGGGAGCTAAGTCTAAGTGGTGTTGATTTCTCCAGAGTGCTGATTAAACGAAGCAATTAACATACTCGGCGTTGAGTTTCGGGGGTTTTAAATGGAGAAACTGGTTGGCTGGAGATGCAATTATACAAAGCCAGAGGCAGAGTGGGAATAGGAGGAGGCGGGGAGAGATATGGCTTGCGAATGAGGGTGAGTGAGACAGTAGCGAGGGAGAAGGAGAAAAAAAACGATGAGAGGGTGTTCCGTAAGAGGCGAGATCGCACACCCGGACCTGTACTGGCTCCAGAAAGGAAGATAAAGGGCAAATTATAGTTGCGTTGAGGGGTATGGCGGCTTCTGTTACACGCGTGTAACAAGGTTTTTGCGTCAGGAGAGTATTCTTGAGATCAGCTGACCGCAAAAATTTAAGCACTACTTTGGACACGGAAAATTATTCTATGATCGTACAATATGGCCACATTATTTAATTAGGGAATACATTTTTAATATTTTTTAAGAGGAGACCGCGTAAGAAAACTATTTAACTACAAAATGCGTCAATGAAACAAAATTTTGTAAATATGTGATTTAATTTATATTTAGCCAGTCTGACTGTAGTGGGAAAATCAATCGAAGAAATGAGTTTGCATTATCCGCAGAATTTCTGGAGGTTTTATCCTAAGCGAAAGAAAGAACGTAAAAGTTAATAGTTATCGTTAAGAGCCACAACTCGGAATATTGCTCCATTATTCTATAACAATGAAAGGGGAGCTCTTTAGGGAAGCGGATACTGCATTAGCGTTATTCCTGCATTTGCTCTTCAAAGAACATTCCGCGGGAAAAATTAAACTCATCACGTAGTTATAACTTATATGGGCTATGAAAATTTGTTCAGCTTGCGAAGAAGATAATCGGGGGACTGAATTGGACCTGCATGGATTCGTCGTAGTCTGTGCTGTCTGCAAGGTTTTACTGGGACCAGTATCTTTTCCTAATTCGTTTGCGTTCTCTAATTACAAATTATCCTATTGCTTTAACGAACAATTGAAATGTCGCTGTCTGACACAAAAAGAAAACAACTTATCATCACTTATATATCACTAAACTAGTACAGGTAACACCGATAATTATGTCATATGAATTTTTTAGTAGTACTATTTAAAAAAACCAGAAGTACAACATTTTAAACTATTAAAAAGTAGATGTTTTCAACAAATAATTGGAGTGAAACATTTTTATAACTGATTTGTTACATAAAATTTTAATTATTGATTAAATTTAGTATCAAATCAGCGGGTAATTAATATTAATAATTTTTATTTATTTTAAAAAATATGCAGCTTAGATTAATTCAAAATTCTACCTTTTTATCTTTTGCGAGCGCCTTTCAGTTTTGAAATTAACAACTACCAGTACCCGTAATGAAAATAAATTATGATTTCTTCTATTGGCCTGGTAGAATTTTCGCTATGGCAATCGACCATCACTTAAAGACTTCGATTTTTAAGCATAAATATTAATATAAAGAAAAAACATATACGTGCAATTTTCCTAGCATATTTTCTTTTCACGTTAAAAATTGGGTGTCTGAAGACACGATCGTATGGTTTTCAACGCTCGAAATACTAAACATGGCAACATCGTCTTCGCTTGTGCCAGTTTACAGCTTTATCACTTCAGTTCGTTGGTGTACTACTGTGCGTTTCCATCACAGAAAGGAAGCGTTCCTAAATACATTTTTGCTGCCTGAAGGTGCACCAAGAGATTCAGTCCATTAAATGCGTAGCGATTGTAGAGAAGTTCAGCGAATAACCTAGCAGACGACATGAGGAGGGAATGTCTTTGCTAGAGCAATGAACTTGGTTGTTAGTGGCGTTCGTCTACTGGGAAACACGGGTATCATTGTACGGGCACGTACTATATTTAAATAAAATATTTAGTAAATTATAATATTGCGCGTGATTAAGTCACCTGCCATAAATATATATACTAATACGTGGGGCAAAACTTTGTATCCCTTTTAAAGCACATTGCGCACACATGGGAGTTCGAGATTTGTCATTATTAAAATTTATATGGGGAAGGAGTGCAGAATAATATTTATGCAGAACTACATTAATTTAAATAAAAAAACTTTTTTTATGTTCTTACTGAATGTTAAATACTTAAATATCGATGGTCAAAGAGTCGCACTGGGTAGAGATATAGCTGAAGTAATAAACTTAATGAAATAATGAACTTAATTATGTAAGACAGGCATTCTTTGTATAAACATTGCATATTAATGCTTTATAAGTGCAATACAGCTGAGTTATTATTTATTATTGGTAGTTCAAAAAAGTAAGTACATTCAGATATTCCCATTTACTTCCATTATGCCTCGACTTTGAACATTGACCTGTTGCAGTAAGAGACAAAGAAGTAGGCATATTCTCGTACACATAAGGAAAGGTCAAATGCAAATTTAAATAGTGTAATAGTATACTTCTTCTTCTTCCAATGGCCCAACAGCCCTCTTGAGGGCCTAGGCCTTCCAAGGCGGCTGCGGACTGTCATATGGCGTGACACATTCCGAGTTTGGGGTGATACGTAGTCAGTGTATCAATTCCCCATCAGCTTTAATCCCGGTCCTCGCGACCATGACTACACAAACATCCAAGCCCATGCCAGGTTTCGAACCCTGGACCCCTGAGTTGTGAGGCAGCAACTAGAGGCTAGCCACTACACCACAGGAGGTCGGCAATAGTATGTAATATCATGAATTATTTTGAGAGATACATTTAAATGCGCACTAAATGTAATTCCAAGAATTTTTAGTATTTTGATTATGGATTAATGGATTTACAATTCAGGTTTTGAAATTTCCTTCAAACTTAAAAATTTAATAACTTACGGTTGAATTTCGACCAACCACAGGAACATTAATAATAATAAATACGTTGACATGCGTAAAAGATGAAGTAGAAGTATGCCATATCCAGTCCTGATGAAAACGTTGAGAAAGACCGGACCCTGGCTACGAATAACAGATGACGAGTGACTAACGAAGTCGCAAGTCATATGGACATTACCATTTTTCTGCAGATAAAATTAACAATTGTGTGATTAAGAAAACATTTTTTTCACACGATATTGTAACATTATGGAACAATGAACCAAGTGAATTGAAAAGCAGGGTGTGAGTTAAAATTTTTGTCACAGTTAGTACTAGTGTACACGTGTTTACAAAGTTATTAGGAGAGTTACTTTATTTAATTTTAAATTAAATAATTTTGTTAGACTAAATTTTACGAGCTGCAAAATTCCTGTGGTCGTTGAAATTCAGGTATCGGGACTAGATCTACAACATCTATTGAAGGGTTAAGAATTCGTCGTGAATGGCCAGCAGTCATAAAATGAGTCGAGTAAATAAGCTTCGGGCTAAACATCTCGTCACATCTGAAATTTTTCCCACAGACGTTCCGTGAGGTTTCACGTCTATGAATCAAGGCACGTGAACCCCGCATTGGGAACTCGAAAATGTAAAATAAATTCCTATTGGCTATAGTCGTGGATATTTCGCCGGGAGAGGAAAAGATCGTAGGGTTTCGAGGTTGGCGGAAGAAGATTGAGTAGTTAGTTGGTGAGGAGTTATGGAGCAGGGTAGTTGTTGGGGAGATGCGGAGAAGGGTGGTTGTTGAGAAGTTACGAGAAGGAATTTCGAATGAGCAGTTTTCGCAGGTTTTAAGTGAGATGGAGTGAGATGAAGAATTCAGACAAGCCGGTGTTAATAAGTGTTAGTTAAATTGTTGAACGGACGTGAAACACCTGGTGGCAGAAGAGGTATTCGGCAAGATTTCAAAGGCAGTGGATTCGTCCCTCCAGTTCGATAAGCGTCACCACTTCAATGACTTCAAAGGTTCCGGCCAGATCGATCTACGAGTTTCCGGTGTCGTCTTGGTAAAGTACTAAATGAAACCATAAATCCATCCAAGACATCAAATAAATGCCACAATAATCATTGACATCATCAATTAGTGTTCGGAATATAAAGACCAGGTATTTGAGCCCACCATACCCTGAGAAAAATAATTAGTTTGTGTTTCATTTATGAATTTTAATTGTGAATTAATTTTCTAAAATGCCTTTTTTATAGATCAGGAGATAAGTTTTTATTTGTTGCTTTGTTAAATATACATTACTAAATTCTAATATTTCATATTATTTATTCTCCTTGCTGTCTTAATTTAAAGTAGAATAAAAATATAACATTAAAATATTACAATGTTTCTATTATTACTGCGATAAAATGGTTAAAATGGAATGTAATTACTTCTTGACCTACCCTCTCGCATATTTCAAAAAATCCTGTATGATAAATTGATCACCAAGTCGTTACAAATTCAAATTCTGCATAACTTTAAAATTTATTATCTATTGGTTAAACGGATAATGTAAGTATTAGAACCAGGTTTATAGTTTTTCCATAAAGTATTTACTGTTTTCTGTTCCTTTGTGTAAAATAGACAGTGGAACATAAAATTTCAAATATTAATCAAAATTCCCAACAAGTTTAAGAGTTATATTTATTGTGATTGAGGAATGAATTATCAGAAAATTTTCACCCCTGTAAAGCGTTTTTGACTAGAACTGTATGTTAACTGCAGTACCTTTTAGGATGAAACGTAGGATTCACCTCACATTTAATGAGGAAAGGTTACATTTCACAATATGTGTTGACATTGAGTGATCCTCATCAGGAGTAAATTACTAATGGTACTCATTTGTATGGTTAGAAGTACTCAAAGTTGATAACTGAGGGGAATTTAAAATAGAAACGCCTATATTTTAAGTTATTTTCACTATTCGAATTCATTGCAATTTTTGTTAATTAAGTTATAAATGTACTTACTTTGTTGTTGTTGTGGCTGTGGTAATCAGTCCTAAGAATGGTCTGATGAAACCATCCATACTAACCTATCCCGCGCAAGCCTTTTTAATTCTACGTAGCTACCACATCCCACATATTCTTACTCTATAATTCACTATTGTTATTGGTGGGATTGGAATCGGAACAGTATTCACTGATTATGATTTACAAATGAATTGACTGTAAATAAATCTAAATCGATAAAATGGCAAAATATTCATCCTCGGTTATGTAATCTTGTATACTGTATAAATCAAGTGCAGGCGTCAGCTCCAGTTGTAGACGCGCCTCTTTGATGTTAGTCTCTACAATGAAAATTCTCAAATTCAATAAACTCCTTACTGTGGGTTGAATCAAGACTCAGACATCCAATAAATGAATGACCATAATAAACATTTTTCTCGCGACTATATACATACATTCTCATTCCTCTATTCTCTATACTTTTTGTTCTCTTCTTTTTTACGGCGTTTTTCTACACTATCTGAATAATGTTTCTTTTTATTCAGCTTTAATAGCTTCATTGTCGCGCAACTATTACGTTAGGTTTTTATTTGATTATCCCACCCACCCCGTCTTCCTGGTCGCCCAGTCATTCACGGTACTACGTATTAATAATTTGGTTCATCCCATTTCCTTTTCTTACACAAAATTTCAACAGTTAGTTAACCTTTAATACATTTTTTCCGTTTCTGTGACGTACCCACGTCTGAATCTCTGAACTGGTCATAGGAACAATTTCTGCCAATCCTTTCTGAATTATCAAGTAAATTATTGTTTCGGACGATAAATGTGTTTAATTTAGTGCTGAGAACCTCAGGTGGTTTTCGTTAATCCTGTATTTTTCGTTTGGTCCTTTCATATTTCCCCTCGCTTATAGAATCATACAACATTAGCAAGCAATTATAATATTTAGTTCACCCTATAAATTAATACGTAATTAATAATACGTGAAATAGTACTTTACCGTGAGCAAGTGCTAATTTGCAATGCATATGTAGGATACATAAGGCTGAAAGCTTTAAATGATTTTACAAATTAAAGTTTTATGATTATCCAAATATTCCCAAACGACAATAGTAGATAATAGCATTATTTAAATTTTATGTAGGAAATTAAAGGATTGCCTTTGCACATCTTGGCACAGATAGTTTGAAATGAATATGCTAGTCCAACTGTAAAGTAAGTATTACAACGTTTATTCTTTTAAAAGGTTAGCCGTTGTTATAATTTTATTTCAATTAAACATTCATCTCTTGTTCAAACAATTGAAATATGTATCAAAAGACTATAGTAACAGTTGGATCCAATAGTTGTTATAGTATTCAGTCCTAAGACTGGCCTGATGCAACCCTCTATGCTAACCTAACTTGAGCAAGCCTATACATTTCCGCATAACTGGCACATCCTCCTTAATATGCTTAGCATATTCCATCCTTTTCTTCCCTCCTCTGTTGTTTCCCCACACGCTTGCCTCTAATTTTACGAGACCCACATGTCTTAAAACGTGGGCTGTTTATCTATTTCTTCTTTTGGTCAACGTCCTCCATATTGCTCGCTCTTCCCCTATTCTGGTCCTCGTTAGTGATTCTATCCACCCATCTGATTTTCAGCATTCACCTATAGCACCACATTACAAAGGCTTCTATTCTTTTTCTTTCTGCAACTCCTATCGTCCACGTTTTGCACCCATTTAACGCCACACTCCATACGAAAATTCTTAGCGACGATTTTCTAATATTCACACTTATATTACCCGTAAGTAAATTCTTCTTTTCCCGAAAGCCTTACTTGCCTATGCTATCCTACTTTTTATATCGAATATACTTCTACCATCCCTAAGTAGCAGGATTCCTTAACTTTCTTCAAAATATCCCTTCCCAATCTAACACCCTTTTTTATTCCAGTTTCCCATACGACACTCCATCACCGTGGTTTTCCCTCTATTAATCCTCACGTTGTACTCTTTCTTCGGGGTCACGTTCATGCCATTTATTATGGTTTCCAAGTCTTCTTCTGACTCTCCTAATACCACAATTTCATCAGCGTACATTAGGGTTTTTATTTATTTTCCTTGCAGTTTGATTCCCTTTCCATATTAATTTTTAAATTTCATCATCTGTTCTATATATAAGTTAGATAGCAAGGGCGACAGTTTGCATCCTTGTTCTTGATTTCTTTTCTTTCCCTTCAATTATAATTGCAGCTGATGTGGAGGCTATGGATAATTTTTATTTCTTGATATTTTAATCATCTCATCTTCAAAATCCTTAATAGTGTGTTCCAATTAACTTTATCAAAGCTTTTTTCTAAATCTACAAATGCCATGAACGTAGGTCTGTTTTTTTATCTTCTAAAATTATACGCAGAGTCTCTACATTCTTCCTAAAACCAAACTGATCTTCTCCTAACTTATTTATTAAAAATTAGTAAAATATAAATAATCTTATAATTTTGAAATTTTGATGAACAAAACAAAGCCAAAAGAATAATAATCTAACAAAAGTTTTACAGTTTTGGTGAAATGTGGTGTTGCTCGTACTGGCTGTCCTCAGGGTTGCTTGCACGTTTGCTGGTTGGATCTCCGTAGTTGGTGGCCAGGTTGTGTGTACGCACGGTTCGCGTATTCAGAATGCATCGCGTTTGAAACGGTTATTTCTCAGAAGTTTTTCTAAGTGAAAAATACTAAGGCGCAGACTAGCCTAATAATAAACTATCCGCAAAGATCGTTACTTCACTTGATTCTTCTAAAATATGTACATAATAAATGGTTTAATGAAATATATTTAGTCCGTACCTTACGTGGTGTGCTATTACTTGCACAAGCTCGTAAAATTTCAGAATTAATATTTTGAATATTTTACATTGGCTAGCTTGATCTCATTCTCCCAGGGTCGCAAATTGGGAACTGGTGGTGTTACATCCCCCACGTATACTTCGCGATTGGTGAACAACTACAGACGTCACAGTCTGTTAACACGTATACAATGAAGGGAAAATCCTGATTTATACGTTTGGGGGATCATATTTCCCTTTAGCCCAATAAATTTCGTACATTTCAACACAAGTTAATACATAAAACATTTTATAAAATATAAAAACCAAATATACATGTTCAACGACCTACCAAGATCAACTGCCACAGAATAAATAAATTTCTTTTTTTACTCTTAAAAAGCAATCTGCTAGCTCTCGCAAGTGTCTCTCATTAGAGAACCGATATGTGTTGTCTCCTTCACTTTATGTGTCTTAAGATTTTCACAAACCGAGGCAACGCGACCAATTTTCAAAGGTGTATGTTTCGGGTAAGAGTTGGCCGCTGATCCTATTTGATCAGTCGGACAGATGCCTCCTAAACTGGTGGAGAAATGGAGAAGAGAATGCTGTGAACCCATCCCACAACAGACAAACATTCGGAACGACGTGAGACAAGTTTCCAATGTTCCGACCTTCCTGATGCAGGTTTTCTAGGGTTGCTCTGTGGCTATGTCAGGTGAAAGCCGGGTAAGATCCTTATCCTCCATCCAGGGAACCCTAGTTAACCCTTGGTTCCCTTCCTCTCCCTTCAGTACGCCCTCTTTCAAATTACCTTCCTATACATTAAAGAGTAGTTGCCATATTTGGATACCCTCATCTACCCTCAGAAAGGCATGACAATCACAGATATACATAAACACATTGTAACGATAAAACTGTTAACAATACGACGATTAATGTAATTGAATTAACAATTCAATATTCTTAAACATAGCTGTAATTAAGATTAAAACAGTCCAAATAAATTAATAAAAATTGAGGAAAGTACGTGGCTACTACAATACTTTCATTATCATACTTAATTCTAATAATTGTAATTTCCTCAATGTCCAAACCGCAGTGCCGGGAAATAGTTTTTCAATGATGAATCAAAATTGCATTCACTTCATTACAATACACACTATGTATATATTGCATAATATTTAATCATTCGGGCTGATGTAGAAGGGAGGAAATAATGATTTTCTGCTATATTTCGACTGTGGAGAATCTCTCTTGATGGTTCAACAATAATCGACCAGAATATTAGTATTCAATAAAGTGATAACAGTTTTTTTGGAAATAGAAATAAATATTAAAGGCAATAAGGTTACATAAATTTTGACAAAGTTATCACATGCCCAGACACCTTCACTTATTTTGGGAGGTATATGTACTGGGGTCGAAGACCTTGGGAACATGGCGAGAGTTGCCCGCTGATCCCATTGGAATAGTCGGCCAACTGCCTCCTAAAACTGGTGGAGGCACTGAGAAGGGAATGCTGCGGAACCTCGGCAAACTCTTCTCCCGTCATTCGGAAGGGCGTGAGAATAGTGCCCAATGCCCGGCCTAGCTGACGCAGGTTTTCTAGGGTTTTCCCTGCATCTCTTTAAGTGAAACACCGGGTAGGATCCTTAAACCACAGCCCGGGGGCCTTAGTTAACCCTTGGCTACCTTGCTCTACCTTCCGCATCCCCCCTTTTCAATTCAAATTCCTATGCTATTAAAGGGGAGTTGCCTGTGTCAGGGTCACCCTCATGTAGTGTGTTAACACCCCCACCCCCCTAAAAACGAGTTAGAAGGTAGAATAAAATCTTTCATGTCATTCATTTTTAGGGTATTTGAATTTAACAGTTTCGTGTTCTGCAATTATATTGCTCCAGAATTTGCGGTGTACTTCTTTTCCAAAAATTTATTTTTATTCCGACCGGCCTCAAGTAACGTTGATAAGAAGTTTTAGAAAAATAAATATTTGAATGTGAGTTATAAAAGCATTTGTTCGATGCACTTAGCATCGTTTCCACTTAGGGCAAGACAAACACTTAACAGTCTCTTAGTAGTAAGAAGTCAACGAGCGAATCGGCAGTCAGCGGGCGGAACGTACGAATGGCTCAACTTCTTCCCGGAGTTGGAATAAAGCCCAAAGAACACGTGAAACAAACTCAAATTTGTCTAAAAGTATCTAAGAACATACAATTTTCCTTATGAATCAGTATTTATACTATTTTATAATATTTATTTACTATACCTAAACAACGCATTTTTACTTTATAAATATATTTCAAATATTTAATGAGAAGGAGAGATTCAAACGATGACTTAATGAAATAATGTAGGCTCTTACAATGTATATAAGTTAAGAAATGATTTCTTATACGAGATGTGTTTGTGTTCGAAACGTAAAAAGAATTTTGTAATTTCGTGGATTGTATTAGTCCGATTTAAGAAATTTTTTCGTTGTTGTGTTGGTAAACATGATGGTAAGGTATTTTCAAATTTTTAGCGAGATCAGGTGTTTAGTCTGTTAAATAGGTTGAAGGCTTCCCTTGTGAAGAGAATTGAGGAAAGTTTCTCGGGTTTCCATCCGGTAGACAATTGATAGCAATTCCATCATCTTCAGCCTGGACGGTTCTGTCTACGGAGATTGCTCCGTTAGGAACGTGAGAAACTGTCATTCAGTTTACAGATCTATTTTGGTACCATCGGTGATTATCATTATTATTTATTTGAATTAGAGAATTTGCATGAAATTTGGGTATAAGAATGGAATAAAGCCTAGAAATGTTTTATAAATTTTAAGTTTTGCTTTAAGTGAGTATACCGTGATTCAAACAAGGGTTTACAAGTGGGCTAAGAGGACCGTAAAGTCATTGAAGAATGAAAAGGGCCCTTGGCGTCCCAGAACATCAACAATCGATGAAAACTTGGAAAAATTGAGATGAATATTTAAAAAAATATCGCCAAATCACAATAAGAGAACTTGATAATCCTTTTGGCATATCTGTTTCCAATAAAGTTTTTCCTTTTGTTTTAGGTGTGAAACGCGCGGCAAAATAATTTGTTCCAAAATTGTTTTATTACGAACAAAAAACTGTGGAGAATTGATGTTGCTCAGTAGTCACTAAATGAGGTGAAAGACGATGCAGGACTACTGAAACGGATCGTTACAGGTGATGAGACTAAGGCTCAATCGTTCCAGTAAAGGGATTGCGAATTGCCAAGACCAAGATAAGGCTGACAAGTGAACGGCTCGGACCCTCATGAGTTCTTGCCACAGGGTCAAACTATCAAAAAGGAGTGCTACCAATAAATAAGTTCAACGACGTTTGCGTGAAGCAGTCCGAAAAGCACGCCCGGATTTGTGGCTTAAATAACCAAAACTATAATTTAAGTTTAATTTCAACATTTATTTTGAAGGAGCTTTTGGCATTGCCATAGTCATTTCTTGAAGCAAATATTTTTCTTTTTATGAAATTAGTTTAAAATTATGACAATATAAAACAAATTTGGTTTTATCCAATGATTTAATGTTTAAAAATATTTTACATTCCCTCATGTAATTAAGTATGTATAAAAATTTTCTAACTTTCTTCATGGATTGTACGTGATTCTAGACTGTGCTGGCCTGCACAGAGCATTTGTCGAACTTCAGAGTTCCAGAAGTACAATCGGCAACATACAGCCACGAATGGTCGAAAATTTACACTGAAAATCTTTCCAATGAGTCAAAGTCCTTAACCGAATACAACTAAAGCTGTTTTTTTTAAGTGTAGAACGTCGCAGCTCGGGGTTTAAGCGTTATATGTTGCAAATGGCGAATCTCATTTGTATATTAAAAAATAGAAGTAATGTTTTCAAAACATGCTCCGACTGATAGGCCATGATACCTAATAAAATGATCAAGATAGAAAAATCTCGACTCCTTAATTTCTCCTTCTTTGGATTACATATCTTTGCTCAATACCCTCGCCGTGAACTAAAATAAGCTTATTCTATTTTAAATGGTCAGATTATTTATAAATACCGCAAATTCAAGTTCTTTGGTCTAGTGTAAAAGTAGACACGTCAGCAGGTTAAAATCGAAAATTATTTTGCCTGATAAAAATACTAATTTTGGATCAACTGAATAACAATTGATTCACGTTATGTGGGTATAGATAACGGATAAATGATATTTAAAATTGTTAATATATATGTATATATCACCGTGGTCTACTTTTTGTTGTTCTGGTATTCAGTCCTGACTGGTCTGATGCAACCCTTTCTGCTAACGTATCTTGCGCAAACCTTTCCATTTCCATATAACTAGTACAACCCACATCCTTCCTAATCAGCTTACCGTATTCCATCCTGGCCTCCCACTTCTGTTCTTACCCCACACTCTTCTCTCTAATGCTAATTTTACAAGACCCTCGTGTCTTAAAACGTGGCCTATTAATCTATCCCTTCTTTTGGTCAACGTGCTCCATATTGTTCGCTCTTCCCCTATTCTATTTAGAACTTACTTGGTAATGATTCTGTCCACCTATCTGATTTTCAGCATTTGCCTATATCACCACATTTCCAAGACTTCTATTCTTTTCCTTTCTGCAACTCCTATCGTCCACGTTTCGCACCCATATAACGCCACACTCTATACGAACATTTTTAGCATCGATTTCCTAATATTCACACTTACATTACCCATAAGTAATTTCCTCTTTTTCGCGAAAATCTTCCTTGCCTGTGCTATCCTACTCTTTAAGTCTATTATACTTCTACCATCCCTAGTTATTACGCTTCCCAAGTAGCAGAATTCCTTAACTTCCGTCAAAATATTCCTTCCCAATCTAACACCATTTGTTACTGCACTGTTTCCCATACTACACTCCATTACCTTGGTTTTCGCTCTCCTAATCATCATATAAGCTCTTTCTCTAGGACCACGTTCATGCCATTTATTATTATTATTATTAAAGTAAACTTAACGGTTTTTATTCTCCTTGAAGTATAGTTCCTTTTCTATATTCCGTTTTAACTTTATTCATTACCTGCTGTATAAGTTAAAGAGCTTTGGTGAGAGACTGCATTGTAGTCTTACTCTAATTACTGCTGACTGTCTTCTGTAGAGGTTATGTATAAGCCTCCTTTCTTGATATTTTATTTCTGTGCTCTTCGAACTCCTTAATAGTGTGTACCAGTTTATATTATCAAACGCTTTTTCTAAGCCTACAAATGCGATGAACGTAGGCCGGTATTTTTCTTATACTGGTGTTCTACTTATAGTGCATATTATATAGTACAATCAAGAAATCATCATTGATGAAGTAAAATGTATTTCAGTAAACGAATATTTTTTCTTAATATCATATTTGCGAAATTGAAAGGCTTCTATATGTTTTTGGTTTCAGTAATGCTATTTTATAATATGCATTCTATTGTAGACCTTATAGAAAGGATCCCTTTCCGCCGTCTGCAATTATACTCGAATATGCATGAAAGGTTCAAAAGTACGGTTGTACTTCATTTATGAACAAAAGTTTTGTAAAGGTATATTTGGTTTGGATTCTGAAATAATATCGGGAGTGTTAACGATGCTGTCAGAGATTTAAGGCCGAAGGCGAGGCGAAATAGAATCTCGTTGAGCAAAGAAAGGGCGTGGTGCAGAGCGAGCATGTATTTGCGGTGGAGAGATTTAATTAGTGTGCTGACTCCGGGGGGAGGATCTCACATGCAGAAAAAAAAGGGGGATCGGGGGACGGCAGGCCGCAATAACAGGCCGCGTTAACCTAAATCTCGACGCCCATCGCGCCAAACGACCGCCGCTCTCCCAGGCTGGCCTTTACGGCTGCTCCGACTAACAGTGAAATAGTGACGTAATAATATTACTGGCCTGCTAATTGCAGATAAGCAAACTTACATTTGATTTACAAGGTTTGCATCTAATCCTGGAATTACTGCGCTCTTTTTAATGAAACAACGTTTTTATAATTTCCGAGACCATTTCCGATATAATCAATTCTATATTGACTGTTGTTCTTTTAAATAATTTTGACGATATTACAGTATCATACCGTCTCGAAACAATTGACGGAATAAACCTCCGTACTATTATCTAGGCTTAACGCATAAATTTCAAACGATTTGTTGCTCTATTATCATCTTAATTTGAGTACTATGACTCAGGCCTTTAATGTATTTTTTTTGCGAGGGCAGGTGAAAATCTTCTAAAGACACTATCTCAGGGTCCGCACTGGATAGTAGTGTGGGATTCTACCCACTAAAAACACCTCCCTTTCCAACGATGACTGTGTGTATCTTCCTGTGGGACCGTCGTTAGACATTACTTCACAGGAAGCAGTCGTAGCGTCAAGCTCTCTCTGTCTCCTTTAAACATTATTATTTCTCTCTTTTTCGTAATTTCTTAATCTTTGAATAACTGTAGAGGCATATGCGCTTACTTTATTCCAGGTATTAAGTGAAAGCAGCATATTGGGTACCAAATTATCTGGTGTTATTGAAGTTCCAATATCGCTTTCTAATGCTCGTCTTTAATGTATTTAATGCCTTTAATGCATGTGATAGGGGGGAAATGTGGCATTGTTCAAGTGATGTCTCGGCACAAGTTTCATCTCTGGATTAATAGTTAAATGTGTGTTCAATATTAAGCTATCAACTGAAGAACCTCTTACATTAGGAGAATAAAAATGTAATGAAAATGGAACATTCGACACAACATAAACATTAAATTTATTCAGTAAATAATTTGGCAAATCAAGTCCTATAATAACGTGCACTCCCGGATAGCTAGGCTCGTAAGTTTATATTTGGTGAAGTCATGTAATTTTGTTTTCCACTGTGTGAATTGATTTTCACAAGTACTTTGCGCTAAAGACACTAGTTTTGTGTAACACTTTTACATACAACCGATGTACAGGTGGACTGCGATCGGGTTAAGTTTGTGTCCAGGATAATTAAATTAATTCTGATTAGGTATAGCTATGAAAAGTCTATTTTAAATTGCGCTCTTTGGGCTGATTATCTCCAATAACCACACAAACATACAAGAAATATATAAAATAGAAAAAATCGAAACTAAAAAACAATTTTACTTAATAATTCCTTTATAATGAATAAACTCTAATTATTTATGAATCTTTTGTAATAGAAAAGATCCATATATTACGTTTGCTTGACAATCCGTACATAAATAAATAATGCCTCATTAAAATTCCTTATCAATAATTTTTTGCTTCTATAAATTCAACATCTAATAAAGCCAAAATTCTTGTAAAACTTTTACCCCAATTACAAAGAACGAAACAGCCGATTGAAATATATTTTCAATTCAATCTTTGAAAAACATTGTAAAAATATGTGTGACGTACTAAATTAAATTTATAAAACGTTTGTTAAGCAAATCTAACGTCACATTCATAGGTCCTGTAATTGGCAGTCAGTTTTGTCAGTAGTACTTCGAAGTTTACAATATTAGGCTTTGTAACATGAAAATCTTGTGAAAGGTTTGAAAGTACATTTTATTCCACTGTTTAATAGAAGCGTTGCACTAGAAAATCCGTTATGATACCATCAGTACAGCGATTTAGAAATTAGCATACAAAAATAATGTACCGATATATTATCTATTTATATTATATATATTTATGAGTAATGAAGAGACAGGAACAGCAGACTCTCTAGTAATAAGTAATAAGGCCGATTGATTAAATATGTTTTGAATCGGATATTTAATTTTTGATCTTGTAGTCAGCCAAATTAGTACAACAAACAAAATATTTTAAAATATTACTTTATTGGCAAAGTATTTAGGGAGGGACAAGGATAAAAACAGCTGTCATGATCGGAAAGGTAATTTTGAATTCTAAGTGAAATCATGAAGTTTAGTAAGAAGTCAGACAAAAGACGGAGTAAAACCGAGTTGGCACATAAAACAATTTTGGGAGATATTTATTTTGAATGTATTTTCTTTAAATCTCATATGTTAATGGTGTGTCAATATTTAAGGTTCACGCCTCATCGGAAATGAAGAGTTGATGTAACAAAGAGATGAGAATTTTCAGTGTGGATGAAATGGGATAGAAGATAAGGTTAAATAGTTCTATGAAGATTAGATTGAAATAAAGTTTTTGCGAGTAGAGACAGTAATTGAATTACGGAGAAAGAAGACAGATAATTACTAGGGTTGCTAGGTAGCGGAGCCATCAAATCTAGCATTTATGCCTCTTAAGAAATAAGAACCATATAAAATGTTTATTTACGTCGCCGAATCGAAAAAATTTCAGCTTAGCATGAGTATCGTCCAATAAAGCCATTATGGACACATGCGTGACCAAATCGATCAAAAAACTGCCGTTACTTTGTCAGCTCACACGAATCAGTGCCGTAAATAATTTTGAAAACAATTAACACTGAATTAAATAATAACGCGCTTTTATATTGTAGATGCGACGAAATTGCACTCTTCAGCATTAAACGCCTTATTACCTCAAGTAAAACAGTTTGAAATGAATATAAAGGAAGTATACTATTTTAAAATAAAGTATTGCTATATAAATTTGAAAAATCCCTTTACCCAAGGTTTATCAATTTAAAAGACACAATGATGGAATAAATTTTGCTTCACAAATCGGGCCTCTTTTAACGATTAACAATATATATTTACACACATTAAATATATTATAAACTAGGAATATAAGACCTATTTTAGGGGTTATCTTAGCGGGCCTTCTTATGGAGCAGAATAATACACAAACCCTACGCGGAATTAGCAGTGCTAGGAAATTGGCAAAATGTTACAAACAGTGTAATTATTCTTCTCACAGCTTAGCCTGGAACTTGCATCTTGGCCCAGCCGACTTCTTCGTTGAACAATGAGCACCTTGCTCATTTAGTTTTCTTCTTTTTCGCCACCGAATAGAGCAAGCCGTTCGTCTGTTATTCAAATGTCCATGGCCAATACAATTTCCAATCTGTTTTAATACCTGGTTCCCACTTAATTATTTCATTTCCGTCGGTGGTGGGGCCCTATCCCGTCCAATCCTGTCTTCTCCGGAAGGAGCCATTCACTCCACTCCACCGATGTTTTGGAAAAAAACACCACGCACGCTCACAGCCCGATGTCGCCGAATCTCAAAGACTTTAGAAAAACTCGGGCCGCGCCAACTTGTAGAGGTTTTATTACCTTTCTTTAATCTACTTCAAGTTCTCTCACCCCGCTTGTCTTTGATTGTGTACTACAAGTTATCAATATCTATTATCTATTAAGCCCATGAGATGTTTTGAGTACAAAATTAATATAAATGGTAAATAATATTTTTTATAATAAGTAATATTTATTTTCCTTTGTTGATTTACTTTTGGCTATTAAATTAATTGATCCAAGGTTTATTATGTACATACATTTAATGAAGAAGTGTAAATAAAATAAAATAAATACATTAGCCTTACGTTATGTTCATGTGAGTCGAGGAATGGCTCATAAAATTGGTTGAAATCGTTTGATTTATTTTTTTGTAGCAATCAGTATTAAGATGTGAAAACTGATTTTTTTTGGTTGAAATTTCTCACAGAAGATGAACATCAGTAATTTTGTAACTCCTAAACATGGGCATATGAGCTTGCCAAATAATATTTTTCAACAATAATCAATTTGTTGAAACGAACAACAAAATATACACAAAAATGTGATCGTGTCGTTCAGTAATTATTTAGTGCAGATAATATGGACATTGAAATATTCATTTCGGATTTTTTAAATAACAGGTAAATACTATAGGTGATGAAAGAAAATGATGTAAATACATAAATCGGTAACATTAAATATGAAAATTTACACGATAGTCTCATTAAAATAATTTTTTACAGCATATTCATAAATGTCAATAAATTTTAATAAGCGTGTACACTGTAAAATAATTATATCACAAGGATAAATAATTTCAATGGTAAAAATTGAACTAAATGTCCTTACAGTATTTGTTAGTTGATGACAGCCTACACGACCGAGCTGCCTTGCAGCCGTGTACCATAACATTTGTCAATTCAACAGGGAAGCAATCAACCACGACAGAACTGACTTGTTGCCGTGCACCCCAGCAGCCGACATCATAATAGGTGCTCCCTGTTACAGAGACGATTCACACACCAGCGACGTTCGACTCAGCTCCTAAGCACTGTATACAGGCAGTCTCGCTCTCCTTTGACCCGTATTCGTATACACATAAGCCAAATAATATAATAGTACACAGCGGTTATGTAAATTAAATAGTTCTGTGTTCATATTGTCCGTTCATAAAATATTAGAACACGTAAACGTATTTGTAAAGAATAAATTGCAGTTGAACACGTGCTTTGACGTGAATAGCCTTAAACACATCGTATTTTTCAAATAACAATGTATTAACCCAATCCAAAAATTAATCCACCAAAATAAGTAATATAGTAGAAGTAAAAAATACACTTTATGTTTGTAATATGTAATATTGTTTTAATTTACCATCATTCTTCTACTCTACATTGAGGACTTTGGCCTACCGGGTCATTTGTCATCTTACATGACACATTACGAATATAGAGTGATGCGTGGTCAGAATTTACCATCATTATTATATAATAATTAATGTAGTTATTTTTTTATATAAATAAAAGTAACGTTACTTCTTTTAATAAAAAGGAGCGAATTGTTGACCTGCCTATGGAACGTTTTCATGGGTTCCTGATCATATGTTTGCGGACTTTCTTTGCACAAGTGCGTAATGAGTCAACTAAGAGGATGACAATTTTGCGTATCTTAGTGTAACTATTTATTGCAGTTACAATATCTGTTTGGAAATCAATAAATAATAGAACATTTAATAAGAACTTTATCAACATTAGTCTTACACGATGTTTCGCTCCTTATTTGGAGTTCTCTTCGCTTATGCGGCACGCACATCTAAATTTTCATCCATAATTATCTTGTTTCACATCAGGTGAGGGTCCAAATCAGGAATGAAACGTCGTGTATTAACTACTGTTAATAACTTAGACTTAGAGGCTGTTTTACTATTTATAACTGATTATTTTAGTTTTGCATGTTGGAGGGCGTTGGAGAATGCAATTTTGCTTATTATAGTGATTTTTGGAGGACGGATATTTACACGCAAATCTGCGTTGTTTCTCAGTATCAGGATCCAAAAGTAGTACCACCCTGCTCCTTGTTTAGTGACACTGTTTCGGTCCTGATATGGGCCCCCTTCAAGAAGAGGACCGAAACATGTAGTTGTTTTTTAAATTATAGTTTTTTTTCACTAATATTTTGTCTGTTTTTGGCCTTATTTAAACTTATAATGAAAGTAAATATGCTTCAAGTCGAATGGTTGCACATAGGCACAATACTTGTGTAATCAAAATTGTTTTTGATTAAATGAACACGTAACTATATACACGAGGTATTGTAGAAATAATAACATAGTTTTCTGACTTTAAAATTTACAATGAATAAAAAGGCGGCCAATAAGTCATCATATAAATTTATCGAAAGCACTCATTGTTAGTACATCATTTTGGCCGTAACATTCAGAGGCTGGAGATGGTCCGCGACAAAAAAATATTCACATGTACATTCAAGAATCTTTTCGGCTGAGGGAGTCAAGGAGTAAATATGATGAATTGCTAAATGTGTAAGTTTAGAACCATGTTTTTTTATATATAAATTAAAAAATTGTAACATAAAACCCGTATTTAATTTCTTGTAATATTGTTTGTAGTACACCTGAGGAAGTCTCAAAAAGGAGACGAAACGTCGCTTTTTTAGTAGTGACAATCAATTATGAGAATAAAAATACAAAAACAATACAAATGATACAAAATAATTATAAATAGCCGAAGTATGTATAAACAAAGCCAGTAAATTATCATTATTGTACATATAAATTATAACACTATAAAATAAATTTATGTGCTGACTTATTGGCCGTCTTTTTATTTATTATTATCGAAATAAATGAAATACCACGTATTCCTTGGCATAATCAATAGCTGTTGTAGCACTCAGTCCTTAGACTGGTATGATGCAACTCTACATGTAAACCTACTCTGCGCAAGCCGTTTCATTTCTCTATAACTACCACATTATCCCTAATCTGCTTAGTGTATTTTATCCTTGGCATTCCTCTAATGATAATTTTACTATTCCGCTGTATCCTACTAATCTATCCCTTCTCTTGGTCAAAGTCTTCCATATTGCTCTCTCTTCTCTTATTTTCCTTAGAACTGCCTGGTTCCTGTATCATCCCATTTGATTTTGAGTATTATTCTATAGCACCGCGTTTCAAAAGCTTGTATTCATTCCCTTTTTGCAACTCCTACTGCCCACGTTTATCATCCATATAACGCCACACTCCATACAAAAAGTTTTAGTAATGACAATCAATTATGAGAATAAAAATACAAAATAATTATAAATAGCGAAGTATGTGTAAACAAAGCCAGTAAGAGCCAAATAATAATTATTGTACATATAAATTATAACAATATAAAATATTAATAAAATGTAATTGAATGTGAAGAAATATAAAATTCTGCAATCGCATATTTCTGTTTTTCTGATATTTTTTAAAATATAGCAATGAAAAAATTGTGAGAGCGACCACAAGTGCTTCCGAAATATATAAAATCCAGATGCTTATTTTTCATTCTTAAAGCGAATATGACAGCTAGCGATTCTCTTCAAGCGACCATGGTTGCCAGAACCGTCTTTTGAAATAAAAAATACGTCAGTTAGCGAGAGTTTCTGGAGCCGTTGCTAAGAATACGGCTGAAGTTCGGCCTGTAGAGGAAGATGCACGTGTTTGCGGCGGCTCAAAGTGTGGCCAGGCTAGTTGTCGACAACGTGTTTACATGTCGGCGTGATTACCACGCCCGGAAGCGCACTCTAAGGTGTAGGAAACGCGGTGTCAGTCGCAAACAAACGGGAGCTGCCTCAAAGCAGAAAAGTCGCTCCGTTTTCGCTTGCCTCTTGCTTACTCGCTGACAAATGCTTACGGTACTGTAAACACTATATATTATAAGAAATCATTACTTCCGGCGACTCATATGTACAACAAAGACACTTAAAAATTCTGACTTTGCGGAAATGATAGTTATAAAATAAAATAAATAATATAAAATCATCAGGACATATATATTCTAACGACCCGTTACAACAATGGGTTTCATTAATAAAATTTTGGCGCGCTAAATTCCGAAATATATTATAAATTGTATGCGAACATCTGCGGGTGACGTAGTCATTACTTAACCGGCTAACTTTTGCTTGCGATGTTAATGCAACTCTTTAATCGATTTGACAATTAAATAGAAAAGAAAATTATAAATTTAAATCGTACTTGTCACGGGATTAATTTATTGGCATTTGATTATTTGATTTAGCTTCTTAGAATAAGTATTCCATGGATTGTGTAGCATGGAAGATAAATAAAAAGAAAAGAATAACGCGAACATTAAAAAAATGATTCGAGCTCGAGACATCGTAGCGGGCGGACGTGTCTGATTTAACCATCCATACCTAAATGTGGGAAGAGTTTAATCCTATACACATCAACTGAGGAGAAAAAGTCGAACGTATTTACAATTATATCAAACTTCTTAAGCAAATACAAGGTGCCGCCGTCCGCGGGAGTCGCTGTAGGGAGTGGACGCCGATCCTCCTTACTGGACGCCATAACGTACAACTAGAGGATAGGACCTTTTGGTGCCTAGTTGTTGCTGGTTGCTGCTGCCTGAAACCTGCCCGCTGCCTGCCACATCCCGAGTTGGGCGCTCTGTTCGGCGATCGTTAAAAAAAACTGTATGTGTTGACGAATTATAAAGTTGCTTCTAATAAATTAAATTTTTGTTTTATCTGTCTCTATGCTAAATATGAAATAGACTGACACTCCTCGGGTCCAAACGAACCGAGTTCCTTCCCCACAAAGCGAAGAAGGAGAAGAAGAGGGGTTGGGAACTCACAATATCAGGATAAAACTCTTCCAGCAATAATGAGTCCTCGTTTTTTTCTGATTCATAAAAAATATAACAGCTATAATTATAAAACCAACCTTATGTATATGTATACTCATATGTACAACAAAGACACTTACAAATTCTGACTTTGCGGAAATGGTAGTTTTAAAATAAAATAAATAATATAAAATCATCAGAACATATATATCAGGATAAAACTCTTCCAGCAATAATGAGTCCTCGTTATTTTCTGATTTAAAAAAAATATAACATAGCTATAATTAATTATAAAACCAAACTTAAAACATTACATCCCACATTATGATTTTCAACCCATACCTGATGACACTTTCCACCGTAACAGTACTTGTTTACATATTTTTCCCGATAACTAACCAGCACTTCGTAAGATCGGCTACTATCCTCTCGAATTTTATCCATAGTTATATTACACATGGACAAGCACAGGTTATCGCACCATGTCAGGAAAACGTAATGTTTTATTTGTGCATTCCCTCATGTTTTGAGAGCTAGAAATTAATTTTGTTTAATTTATATTGTGTCCGGTTCAAAGATTGCTGCCACTTTATCTGTAGCGCACACACTTTTATTTTTTTTAACAAGTTTCAAATTTTTATATATATGCCCAAGAGAGATATAACGGTTCAAACATTGAAAAAAATTGAAAAATCTTATTTTAAAAGGGGTGTGAATTGTAAAGCGAACGTCAGTTACCATTAATAATTAGAGTAACTACACTATTGTGCGTAAAAGCGCGGTAATTATTGAGGTTCGAAAACTGTTTCTCCTTGGAGTAATTAGCCTACGTAAATGGAATTTTCTTATTTGGAATCGATAACTTCGTGGTACAATATATGAAAATAATGGTATTAGATTATTTAATATGGGTTTAAGTTTTAGGTCTGAATGTACTGAACACGACGCAGTTTATTTGAAAAGGATACGTCAACACAGTCATGGATAATTTAGAAATTCGTAGATACCTGCAAACGCGAAAAACGGCGTGCGCGCTACAGCAAAAGCGGAGGCCATTTTTGAACAGGACACAACATAAATTAAACAAAATTAGATTCGAAGTGCCAAAACATGAGGAAATGCACAAACAATTTTTTTTTCTGAGATGGTGCCGCAACCAATTTCCTTTTTCCTGGGCTACTTGACTTGGATTGACTTACATTCATTATCATACCAATCATTAAAATTGTCTTATGAAAAAAGCACCTCAATTTTCATCTACATTAATTTTAATACATAATATACTTATATTTTAATTTTACAATTTTATTGAATTTTCTTAAAAATATTCGCATAAAATTTCCCTACAATTCCTACTTTCTTTCTTTTATTCATCGCTATCTCTAAATCTTTAGATATGAACATGCCTTCTAATAGAGTAGTATTTAATTTAATGTTTTTCTTTATGTAATATCTTGATATGGTACTCATCCACTATGTGGTTACCTTCCTTCGCGTACAAGGAGAAGGCTGTGTTCGTTTCGATTGTATCTTCATGTTATTGCGATGGTGATATGTTACTTTTCCAATATTCATGATTATTTTTCCAATATAAATCTTTGCATAACATGTTCAGTTTCTCACAGTTGGCTAATTTATCTTATTTTCTATATTATCAACAAATCTTTCAATTTTATTTTCAGGTTCTTCATCTAGATTCATACAATTCTTAACAAAAATTAGTTTTATTTCTTCTATGCAACCTCTGTTATACGTAATACCTCTAGAATATACTATCTTATTGACTTTATAATTCCGACAAGTTATATTGACATACTCGCCCAGGTTATTTTCTATATTAGATTTCTCAACAGCCTTGAAATATTTGTACAAACTACATTATGTTTCACATTATTTTAAACACATTTTTCAATATCGTTATTGCAACAATTTTAATGTGGGCTATGGCCATGTTCTTGATATGACAACTCCCTTATTTTGAGTTAACTAACTAAAAGTTATGATACCATTGGGTAAAGATGCTGCCTAATATGCTTTTGTTGTGTTATTCAGTCCTAGGACTGGTTTGATGCAACCCTCCATGCTAACCTATCTTGCGCAAGCCTTCTCATTTCCTTATAACTATCACTCTCCAGATCCTCCCTAATTTGCTTAGCGTATTCCATCTTTCGCCTCCCTCTTCTGTTCTTACCCCACACACTTCCCTCTAATGCTAATTTTACAAGACCCTCATGTCTTAAAACGTGGCCTATTAATTTATCCCTTCTCTTAGTCAAAGTCCTCCATTTTGTTCGCTTTTCCCCTATTCTGTTTAGAACTTTCTCGTTTGTGATTCTATCCACCCATCTGATTTTCAGCATTCGTCTATAGCACCACATTTCAAAGGCTTCTATTCTATTCCTTTCCCCCAACTCCTATCGTCCACGTTCCGCACCCATATAAGCCACAGTCCATACAAACATTTTTAGCAACGACTTCCTAATATTCACACTTATATTACCCGTAAGTAAATTCCTCTTTTTCGCGAAAACCTTCCTTGCCTGTGCTATCCTACTCTTTATGTCTACTATACTTCTACCATCACTAGTTATTACGCTTCCCAAGTAGCAGAATTCCTTAATTTCCGTCAAAATATTCCTCTGTTTCCCATACTACACTCCATTACTTTGGTTTTACATCTATTAATCATCATATTGAACTCTTTATCCAGGACTACGTTCATGACATTTACTGTCTAATATATTCCTGTATTATTTCTCATACAACCATGTTGCACAATATGGCGTCAGTTACCCGTTTTGTGCTTTTCGTAGGTCATCTTATTATTTACTTATTTTATAAATACCGTTGCTCTTCAATCAGTTTATATTGCTCTTTCATTTGGTGTTGTCGTTAGCAGTGTATCGTTTTAAGAGTTTGTCAGAGATTTTCGTGAAAACTAACCTACTCGTGATATGGCAACACTTTTATTTTCTCTCCCAGCAAAATCAGACAATAGAAACCGAAAAAGGGGCCATCCACGAAGTAATCGTTAACCAACTATTCAAAGAAGAGCGACTTAGCAAGAAAAAGATTCAGTCAATAATAGGAGCTGAAAGTTGTTATTGTAGTTTGTCAGCATGATGAAGAAATTAAAGCCATGCGACGCTGCGACTCACTTTTCATTTTTCCCAGTATATTGTTTCAATTTATTATATTTTAAAGAAATTATGTCAAATTTGTAAACAACACTTTTTTGACTATCGAAAAGCCTTTTATGGATTTGCCTTAGAATAAAAATTATTATTTACTAGGCTATAACGTTTACACAAAGATTATTTAATTTAAGCAGAGCTGCAGTATGAAATTGAAAAAAAAGTCGCGATTTGAATAATGTGGCCATATGTGCATACATTTCTGATTCGTCCACTTGCAATCTATTTGAATTTTACTTTTGCGTGCCGTAAAACTATTTTATAGGAAATGAAAAATATTTGTATGAAAGTCTATATGCTTGGCCACAATTAAAAAAAGTATTTTCATTATTCTTCCAAATTTGATGCAAAAAAAATTCTGGAACCTTTTGCATTGCCATAACAGGGGCACCCACCTTCTTTAATTACACCTCTTGAAAGTACAGTAATAGACTTTAAAGTTAAGACCCTCCTCTTGGACCTCAGCAGGTATAATATTAATAAAAAGGAACAAGGAGAGCTAAATTAATATATGGTGTAAAGCACAAAACTATTAAAGACCTAAAGGAAGCCAAATTTTGATTCAAAGAGCTGTGAAATTTCTATCAGTATGTTCCTGACATATTAATAAATTTTACAATGCAAGTAATTCTCATGCAAGTTCAGATTTAAATGTGATATATAAATTGCACTTAATTGTATAATTAACTGAATTAAATTGAAACTTTTGTGACTTTATTAGTTGATGTATTTATATATAACGGCAGATAAATATCAATTTTAGACAATTTTTAAAATCATAACACATAAATCATAACAAAATATGATTTATAAAACAATAAAATCTCTTTGGTAAGACATAATCGGAAGCGCAATGCTTATAAGGTGAAATTTTTTAGTAGCTTTTTAATGAAATTTTGGAATTGGGCTGATTATCTCAGTTTTATATTGGAAGAATAATCTTACTCATCAATCACTTACATAGAAAAAGCTTTTTTTATTGTCGCTAAACACAAATCATTAACTTCCATGAAGCTGGAGCGAATGTTGGGATCCTCATAAAAATATATCATGTAAAGTATCTAGAAAAAGCACTTAGAAGAGTCTGTAAATCTAAATTACTGAATCGGAATAAAACCTAAACTGAGGTGCGGTTTGTGTGCCGAGTGAATTTTCGGCTTGAATTTTCCTCTCGACTCTTCTAGAAGAGGGGAGCTTTGTGAAGTTATTTCGTTGGAGAACCCTGCTTCACCACAGATAAGCCACCGGCGATGTCTGATATTTGTTTGGCACCTCTAAACAGAAACTACCTAAATCCATTCCAGACCTGAATCGCCATAAACTTCGATTCCATTTTAGTCTCCTGTTGAAATGCCCAGCGATGGTTGATGCTAGTATGGAATTTCACGTGACTTAGGACTTGGCAGCGCCGCACAATTTGTGGTTACAAAATTGGAGGGAAAGTCGGTATTATAGTAACACTTAAAATTTAAATGTTTTTATAACTGAAAGTTATAGTTGTTATTAGTCTGCTAATTAATTGAAGCATTATATAATTCAGGTAGAAAACATTGTAACTACAAAATTAATGAGTTGTATTGTCAAGTATGATATTCTATTATGTTCAAATGTACCTCTAGTTACATTAAATTTACTTGTATTTAACTACATTTTTAGTTAATGTGCGTATTGGATTTTTTAACTTAAAGAAAATACTTGTCAATTCCATTACTGTCCCTAAAAATCAAAATATATAACCTAAACAAATATATTTGCTTCAGGAGAAAATATTAAACAGGCATTTCTCTTAAGTATTACAAGTACTAAACCAAAAATCTGCAACGATTAGTTATTCTCTGAAACCTCTTTAAGGCGTCGTAGTCTTTATGTTCTAAAAACTCTTATTCCGTAATCTGTTACTGTTTAACTAATGTTAAACAAAGAGTAATGCTGAAACGTTATTACCACCATTCTGGTTGCCATTTAGGAAATACGTGCATTCCTTTTATGGAGTATTACAAAACTAATAAAGCCTTAAGAAAAAAGTATCCTGAACCTATGCAACTTGTAGACGATGGGTTCATAACGAGTAAACGAAATTTCGCAAAAAGATTAATTTAACCAGTTGTTCAATTGATTTTCAGTTAACGCATTTCATACAAAAACACGACGTAAAATTGCATTTGGGAAAATTTTTAATACACAATATTAATGAATGACTTGCTGACAGTAAATTTGTAATATATTACGCGACAGAATCTGAAGGGCTGCGAAGTTTTTATTGTGTGGGCGTAGTATCCTTTGTGACGGTCAATGATTAACATTCTTCAGGCAATAGGAACAGATACTTTACTTAACAATAGTGAAATGTGTTGACCTGGCTAAAACTTGAGAAAACAAAAATGAGATGGATGTTCGAATTTAAGTTCTAGCCAACAACAGGAGTTGATCAAACTGAAAGGGAGGTGGACTCAGTATATTTCCGTCGTCGTCTCTTCTTCAGCGACCGAAGATAGGAGAATTCAGAAATAGATGATACGAAAGGATTCTGGACGTAAGGTTTCTTTTACCAAGCCGTCCAAACCTGAACGGAATCAAAGACGCTAGAATGGATTTTGAAGATGAAGTTTAATAAGTAAGTTGAAATTACTGAGATGAAGAGAGCCCATTGAGCCTAGCCTTGTTTCCAGAAGGAAGCCCGAACTTAGACTAAAGCCTTTAGACCTGTAAAAAGCCTCGATCCCCCTCCCTCCGCTCTGTCAGTGAAATAAAGTAGGAGAAGAACAAATTTAGAATTTAGTCTCGTGGGGACCTGAGGGGCCCCTAATTTCTAGTTAAATCCGACTTTATGCAACTGCATCTTTGTAACTGAAAACTAGCTTGCTTCAGTACTTGTCATCATGAAACAAGACGCCTTTATTGATTATTGAGGCGCAATTCCCAGACAGCCACATCCTGTTTTCTGTCTAATGAAAATTTACAGAAGTTTGAATTTAAGATTTTATTTTAAAAAAATTGGGCACTATATAACAATAGCGAAGGACCGTTCCAAATTCTAGAAAAGTTTTCTTCTGCCAAGTTGGAATCGTTACTAATTGGAAACAGTTACTATGTAACGAACGTAAAACATGTGCGAAGACATTTGTACGCAATTTAAAATTTTGTAAACTCCATCTTGTGGATGCTATTTATAATTCCAGCCGATTGGATATTAAATAGAGGGAAGGATAATTCGGAGCCGTACGAGGCGAAATGGGTAGAAGTTTGATGCAGAGACGACTCATTAAATTGCGGGTCGCTACTGAGAGCAGAGTTTACCTCATTGTGTCTAATTCGAGATAGAGGACATGTTAAATCTTTGGTAGATGTCTCGACTATATTGACTCAAGGCGTAACATGCATGGTGACACGCAGGAGGCAGAACATAATGCAGCCATTCCGTTCCGACGCAAATTCAACAAGAAATAGATCATCGCAGCTGGCGCCAAAGCTACAGTCTTCTACCGGTGGCGTTAACTTAACATTCAAAAGTTAACATTGTTACTCCTATTTGCCAAATAAACTTTTCTTCATTATGGTTCGCAGGCGAACGACAGGCCTTTTTTGGGCTAACAGGCTACATGGGGATGATCCTGAAAAAGGCAACTCCCATTTAATAGGATAGGGAGGGAACTGATAAAGGGGCGATGCAGAAGGTAGAGAAAACTAGCCAAGGGACAGCCTCGTACTCTATCTAGGCTTTTTTCAAAGTACTCACATACCGAGACACCTTCGCCTATTTTAGGTGGTATATGTACTGGTGTCGAAGACATTGAGCATAAGGCAAGAGTTGTCTGCTGATACCATTGGATCAGTCGGCCAACTGCCTCCTGAAAGTGATGGAGAAGGATATGCAGCGACCCCACAGAAAACTCGTCTCCCGTCATTCGGAAGGGCGTGAGAATAGTACCCAATGCCCGACCTACCTGATGCAGGTTTTCTAGGGTTTTCCCTGCACCTTTTTAGGTTACATACCGGGTAGGATCCTTAAACCATATTCCGGGGACCCTAGTTAACCCTTGGCTACCTTGCTCTACCTACCACATGCCCCCTTTTCCTATTTTCTTCCTATACTATTAAATGGAGTTGCCTGTTTCATTATCACCCTCATCTTGCCTGTTAACCAAAAAAATCTTACATTTAGTTTTTTACAATAAATAAATAATTTTTTGGTTAAATCACATAATGCAACCAGAGTATAACTTAAAAATTATATTTAAAATTTTAATATATACTATCAATTTTTTTTAGATATATTAACGAAGATTTTAAGTATTATTTTAATTAGGCAATGGATTTTAAATTATGGTCTTCGCCCTCCAATGAAGGTGTAATACACTTTTTATTTTGCATTTCAGGTACACACAAAAGAAAAGAGCATAACTTGTTTTATTAAAAAAATTATATAAATTGAACTTCTTTCGTTCAAAAACTTATTAAGATTTTATAATTTTTGCATGAGATAGAAGCAAATACAACCAGCTCGCGACCTTTTTAACTGATCTTCGAGATACGTCAATTTACCGTTGACTGAAAGTCGTCAGGGATGTCCTCAGAGTAGGTTCCAGGACAGTCCTTGATACTCAACTGATTGCAGTTTTCGGTAACCTTAGCTTGGTTCTTCATTCCCTCTTTCTTTCCTCCCTCGGGTCGGGACAGCGCCACATTCACAGGGTGCTTGGGAATATCTCTGTCCAAGAAGTTCAAGTCCAAGTGGTCTTGGAAACTTAGGAGTGCTACGGTTTCTACATTGTTGATGTTGGTGCTGCTAGCGCCAGACCAGGTCTATAGCAAGAAATCCTTATTTGCTCTCTGAACGCTAAACCAATACCGTCGCATTAAAGCTCTGTCTCCGGCCAAGGTTAACAGGCGACTCTCAAAACTCTTCTCGTGACATACTTCGTCAATTATTTCGTCGGTTTGTGTCCCATTTGAGAAAAACTATTGGCTGGTGGATGAGGTGAGGGGAGGTAACAGATGAATTTATTTTAGGAATTTTTCAGGTAACCGGTCGATGGCCTCTTAATCCTCCAGGTAATGGAAGTCTCGTCGTCTTCGCGGCGCCTCATTTTAAAACCTTGCCTTATCAGCTGTTGGAATTTCCTCTTTAAAAAATTATCTAATTTTTTAAGCCCCGGAAATTTATTTTAACACATAATCGTTGCATTACGCCTAACAAATTAACTTTATTGAAAAAAAATCGCTTCACAATATTAACAGGAGAACTTTTAATTGTTTACATATATAATTCTCCCAAGTCCTAAATTACTACAATGTATTTAATCTATATATATTGTAGCATGTAAGGTTACAGCCCCAGAAAAAAGCAACGCAAGCCGGGGATGTAGCTTGCAAGTGCAGTGGCTTCTTATTGGACGAGTGGCGCAATACTGCCCTGAGACGCATTGCTGTTGGGGAGACGTATTGTCCTCTGGCTGACGTAAGGGTTTTTGTACAGAGCAGTCGTGGGTAGGGAATTGGAGGCATATATATATATATGCTGATGTGGTATTTTTATTCGGAGGTAGACTATAATATACATTGTACACTTTCACATTAAATAATAGTTGTGTACAAAGGAAAATGATGCGTTATCTGATCTGAAGTCTAACAGATTTTTTGTGTCACGTTTGTGATCAGAGAAACTGGGTTGAAATTAGTTCATGTCTAGTTTCAAAGCAAGTATACATTTATGTATTTTTGAAAGTACTAGAAGCTTGCTGAACAACGTTTACCAACTAGCGCATTGTTAAAACGGAAGTCAATACTCAGTATTTTCAGTCGTGGGCCCCGGCGACACGATCATAAATTCATGTTTCATCCAAGCACTTTTCAAAAATTTAATACACTGGGGCAGATACATTATTCAAAGACTACACCGCGTTCAATTATAAACAAATGATCCTATTGTAATTTATAACCATGTTATACTCTCACTATAACATCACACCGCAAGGAATATAATAAGGTTTTATAGTACGCGGCATTCAGTAAGGATGTGCCTCGGCGACCGTAAAGGAAATTTCATCCGTGAGGTACAAGAACCAAGATACGGCTGTTAACATGGGCAACATGTAACGTACAATTCCCAATAATCGAGGGAGTTAGCAGCAGCTGCGCAGGGGGATGTGTAATCATCATAAATAATAGAAGAATTCGCAGTCGTCCGCAGGAAATATTGCCAGCGAAGAACTGTCGAGGAAACTCGGGGTTATGGTGTGCAGGAAACTTCCCAACCCGCAGACACCTAATGGACAAACGCTAACGTTAGATCTAAACGGCACTTGTCATTTTGTATATGGTAAGCAATCACTGGTTAACTGTACCGAGGAAATTATTAGATTATTTTTGGTTGCATCAACAATTGAAAGTGTTATTAGCGACCCAACTTACATGGCTTAGGTTTTTACATATTCAGTTTATTAAATGTCTTTGCACAGTTGAGCTTCCTTTATGAATACTAATAGGCTGGATATTGCCTTTGAGTTGTTGCATACGTTTAATCTAGTGAAAGGAGCAATAGTTTTAGTCTGATGTTGTTGAGGTTGTTGCACTTGAATATGATATGTTTAATGGCTAGCAGAATGTTGCAGAGCGAGCATACTGGTCGTGGAAATCTGAAAAAAAGATAACAATGAGTGAGGTTGGATTGAAGGGATCTTCATCGATTCAATCACTTGTCGTCTTCTGGTGAGATCAGGAGGATGGTCCAGGTCGTCATAATTGTTGAATTCCTTGTGAAACGTCCGGTGTTTTTTCTATCGATATGCCATTTAACTTCCATCTTTTTTGTGCAATAAGTTATTATATATCTTTGCTAGTACACACAGGGATGGTGGCAATGTGTGACTGTTGTAGCACCACCTGCTTTTTTATTGTTACATTAACCGACGTCGTTATTTTACAATTACTCCTGTATTTACAATAATAATATATACAATATAATAATCTATAATAATAAAGAGAGGTACAAAACAAGCTATTAGAGGTACATTTCATATTACTGAAAAGGCTCAAGTCTTGGGGTTTATAAATCTTGGATCATTGACGCATTCCTTGTAGTCGTCCGGGATTCCATATTCTCTTCTTTTTTGTAGCCTGCACGCACATTCATTTATTAGGTGCCGGGTGGTGTATGAAGAGTTATATTTGTCGCAGATTGGGTTGAATTTGGCCATGAGAGAGTCTAGAATTCATGTGAATATTTAAAAAATATAATCTATATAATTTATGAAATCGCATGGGACGAAATGGCCAATTAAGGTAAACTCGAATTAATTCGTTTTCATTGATACCCTTATATTCGGAAATTAGATGTATGAAGATGTAGACAGAAAAATATACTCATCGGAAGGGTGGAAGGGGAAGGATTTCCTAATATATTAGTGGCACTAATCTGTGAGTGACGATTAAAGTGTTTCCTGGAAGGATGATTTAATAAGAAGGGTACTTGTATCCGTTAATGCAGCTTAGTAAAAGCTAATGTCTACAGACATAATTTTCTGAAGACCAATTTACTTCACTGTCGCCATACGAGGTGCTACCAAAAACATTTCGGAATACATGAATAAAATAAATAACACAACAGCCGGATCTTATACACCATTTCCTTCAAGATATGCCCTTTGAAATATAAACAAAGCTCCCTGGAATTTCATTTCCGTGAGCATTTTGTAAATTGAGTTAAATTTGTGATTCTTCCAGTTTAATTTGCACCATCTGGATAAGAAAAAAGACCCATACGACGATTTTGAGTGATATATGGCGAATTTCTTCGTCGTCAGAAAGTCAGAATCATTAATAAAAAATGAATATTTCTCGGAAAAATTTATCAATATTATTGCCTCGTCGGACTCCATGATTTCCTTAAGTTGTTACAGTAATTGCTCTTTTGTTTTGTTTTGATGACTAGATACCGCACTAATGCTGGTCGCCATTTACCATATTGTGTGACTATAGACGTTAATAACAAATTCGAGGCGATGAAACAGTAAATTATGATTTTTCTGAACTTTCTTCAATTCAGTTTGTGAACCATAAAGACAAACTACCAGCTTGGGATCCTTGGTCATAAAACGTAATTATAATAAATTTTTGTATAAAATATACATTTATATAAATTGATCAGGGTTGGGAACCTGCTGGCCTTGCCAATCTATGCTTGGTAGTGGAAAAGCGACCATGGACCCACGCAAGGGATTTTGTGTGCATTGTATTGTATTCTTACTCATCGTGTTACGAAATTCATAGCAGGTCATTTGATGTTCCACAGCATACAGGTTTTGCTTCTCAGTACCACAACCAGTTTCACTGTTCCAGTAGGATCAGTGAGCAACTATTCCCGTATGACCGAAGCCTACGACCCTGAAACATACACCTCTGAATACGAAGCAACAAACGGATAATTTAACTTTAAATAAAGCCACTTTATAATATTGTTTCATTATTAAAAAATATAAATAAAGTATATTTATCTTTGCAAGTAAGTATATATTATATAATTTGTACTTTTTGAGAATCACATGAAATAAATCAAAATGAATACGCATAACTTGTAATTTTCTGTTTATTTAAAGTCTACGTTTTCTGATAATACATTAATATGGGTATAAATGAGCCGAAAACAGCATTCTGTGACTATTTGACACAACTTTGAATCAAAGCTCCTTCCCGGGGGCTTTCCATATGAACATATTGCTTTGGTTCGATCACATTAACGACTTATTACTGTCCTGATACGGCCTCTGTTAACGTAAATTGAATAGTTAATGCAATCATGATGCATTGTCTTTGTTTCGCTTTGTACAGATCATTTGCAACAATATGATTGCTGCACTGCAATTAATTACGAGCTAACTTGAGTATTATGTGGCACAATTCATTCGCACGCGACGATAGAAAATTCTCTGGTTTATCCACTCAGAAAAGATAGGATAGATAATGAAACATACTTTGTATATTATTTTGTAAACACCTAGAAACACCAAAGCGAATTGCATACTTCGGAAGCCTTCTAAAAGCCAACGGAACATTCATATCCATCATTGGACGTACCGAATGGAACTCACGTTATTTTCTTCTGCGGTCCGTCAATCCACCAATACGATTTGTAATGAGATCCTTATAGTAATTGAGTTCTTTATTAAAGTTAAAACTGTCATTATTATCCTATCCGGACATTAAGAGTTTTGTCATATTTAACTATTAAACTAAGTCTACTATATTCGTACAATACGCTATTGTAAACTAAGAAGAAATTAACATGAAGATTACACTCATCAATGAAGTATTAGTAGCATCTTCATTAAATTGTCATTGAAACGTACAAGATATTTTCTTGAGGCAGCCACTAATTTGCCAGTTATCAAAGAATATCTTTATTATTCAGAAAATAAATCGCCACACTCGCTTAAGAACGTTCTGGGTCTACCAAAGATCAGGTCTAGCAAGCCCTGGAGCCACTTTTAAATTTCTCTTTGCTTGCTGTTTGACTGAGCTTCAACATGCAGCCAACTCTGCGTTTTTATATAAAGGCATAATATTAATTTTGTTTTAGATGAATTTTAAATTTGATGAAGTTTGAAACTTTTACGAAAGTTCCACTGTATAGATCCGAGGTAGTTAGCAAAGTTACAAGTTGGTAAATATACGTTAACACTTCATTCTTTAATAACTACGGGGAACCGCACTGAACAAAGATTTCACTTTTAACGTAACAACTCAAAACTTAAAAAAACCTTATTATTAAAATGTAAGTAGTTATAATAGTTGTCTTTCAAGTTTCAAACTTCGAAATAATAATTTTCTTCAACGTTCTGCAAAAAATAGCCTATATAAATTGTAAACAAAATAATAAATGGGTTACTGCTTGATGCAGCTCCATCTACCGAGTCTTAGAAAATATTTAAGTCAATTTGAGGTTTAGCTTATTTTAAATTAATTCTATAGATATGAAAAATTATCAATTTAGGAGCAAATTAATTTAATAAAAATAATTAATTGTTTACGTAAAAACTGAATCTAATATGACTTCCTACTTCAAAGATGTGCCTCACCCCAACCACACTGAGTCACATCATCGATATATGTACATATAATTCAATTGGATAGGAAAAGTAGACTAAGAGCAGCAGTTGAATTACATTAAAGTTATTGTAGACGTCGAATGGAACATTTCAAAGTCGGAAGCGTGAATCCCTTTCTTCAAGATAAGCTTTTTAGGATGGTGTGGCAGCCAAACAGTCATATATAGTTATTAATAATTAATAATAATTATACACTCCACAGTTGGACGGCAATTGTGATAGTGAAAAAGGATTTAATTTATTAGTAATAAGGGATTAATTAATGAAGAGTTCGAAAGTGAAAAGGAAAATATTTAATTAATAATTTTGAATTTAATAACAATAAAATTTAAGATTCAATATGCAAACTAGAGTATTGAATAAATTGGTTTACAAATGAAGACGGTAGCATTAATGATTTTATATTGAGACTCTTCAGTAACAGGTCACTTGTGCGATGAACCAAAAGAAGCAAAGTTTTCTATGGAAAATAGGTTTTGCAACGTGAACTCATTCGATTCAATATCAACGATACCGTAGAGAACTGCAGCTTCAGTCTATAATGGCATTTTGTTTCGGTTTGATTGTGGTTGACGATTTGGAGGTGCCTGAAGTCGATTGATTCTCTTTGACTGCATCGGATAATCTGGCTGCCTTGGGCCAAAATAGTGGAAACTTCTACGAAAACATACATCTGATGAGGTGTCAAGAGGTCCACCAAGCTCTCGCCAACGGCCGCAATTTAATGATCGCTGTGCCTCAAATCTTCTCTCCACGTCATCTCGTTTGGCCAAGAATTATCCTCCCCCTTTTCCTATAGCCAATCGGCTCCAATTTTAAATGGCACCTATTGGCAGGTATTTGCGCATTTGCAGTCAAAAGGAAAATTTTTATCTGTCGGTTGTAAACAAGTGCCTTTGTGCATGTATTTTAGTGCAGTGGCTGTTCATAATTATCCACGCAAGGCTAGCTAGCGACTTGACGGAAGCAAATCCTTTTGAATTAGGGACGAATGACACCCATTGTCCGTAAAAGGTCCTTTATGCTATATTTTAAAGAAGTTCGGTCTCAATTGCCTGAGGAAGGGTGTAACGCTGCCCACGCACACACAAAAATACGTCGCAGGCCTTCAGACGCGTTTTCTCCCGTACTTTTAAAGTATTACAATATACCGTCGGAAATTCGCGTAAATGTTCAGTAGTGGTGCATCACCCCTTACTTTCGTGTTTTAACGTCTTAACACTCAAGCTAAGAACATTAATGCAAATATACAAATATGTGAATTATATAGGCGCTGATTCTACACAGAAGATCCAGGAATTTCTGTGAACCTCGTGATTGAAGTCTAATTCAAAGGACCCCAAATGTTGCTATTCAGTGAGCCAGTGAGTCACGGAAACTTGTATTAGGTGGTCCAGTTTAGTTTTTATGAGCATTTTGTCTGTTTTATGTATTCATTGTGTCACGAAATTAAATTAATCAATTATTCTGGAACATTAAGTGGGCCAATTTATTGTTAGAACTAAGCTTTTCGGCAGCTATCATCATTGATAAACTGAAAATCATTTATTAAACCGACAGGGAAATACTACAGTTATTAGACTCGAAATGAAGGGTTTTGGATATTTTAGAGCAACGTTTTTACATAAGGTTTCTTATCTAGGGTAAATCACTATAGAAACGCAGTAAACACAGAAAAATACATATGGTGATGATGTGATTCTGTTTTAAACATTTCGGTGGCACTTGAAATGGAATGACCCCTATGCCCATGGCAGGAATCGAACCCGTGACCTCTGTGATTACTGACCGCTACACCACATAAGTTCGGCAATTTACGTTGCACTACGTCGTCCAAACAAATTCTGGGCTCGACTGTGAACGACATTGGAAATTATTTCAATAAAAGATTTGTTTCTGCTAAAATGTAATTTCTCAAAAAGTTACTAATAATAAAAAATAGTTTTCCCTTTAACTAACTAATGATGGCACTATATCGACTTTGTGTTAAATGTTGGAACCTGGATGGCGTCACTCGCTTGGAAACCCAAAAACTTTTCCAACAACAAATTCACTGCAAAATTCTGCGAAAGTTAATGCGTGTTGATTGTTTGTCATGTAAAATGAACTGCTATTTATAAATGAGCAGCATAGAAATCACTAGTTTTTCTTGGGTTATCAGTTTTTAAAATATTACATTAAATGTAAATTTACTTGTGCTGTGTTTGAGACCATCGAAGAAAATTGTTATCAATTTTCATGCTCCTGACACAGTTTCGGATTCGATAATGAGTTAATATAGGTGTCATGGTCAGTCAGCCAAAGCTCTAGCCTTAATAGCTTTATTCAAAGAATTACAAAATAACTTTTATGACTTTCGATATTTGTTGAAAATATTTCTATTATTCATGACGTGTTCTGGAGAGACGACAGTGCACTCAGAAAAAACGACTGAAACAATTTCTCGGATAGTAAGAAGTATGTTATCCCATAACTGTTACGGTTTTTATTTCATGAGTCGAAATAACGGTTTCGATCAATTTTCTATCCGAAATCGACTAATTGATTTATTACGGTTTTCTACTAAGGCAAGGATACATTGGTAAAAGAGGTTTTAAAATTTTTCTTTGAATGAAATTTTATTATTTTATTTTAAGGATTTAATACAGTTTAATGTTAACATTTACTTTTTGATGCCTATGGAAGTGACACAGCTAACAAATGTGCAGGCGAACCTCCTATAATTCTGTAGCCAAAGTCTAGGACAAGTAGCCCTAACAAATGTCGTAACTTGTACCACTAATATTCAATGTTCAAACTTTTAATATCAGAATTGTATCTATCACACGCACATCTACGTTTTTCCTTTTCGGAATATGACTCAACCCTTCTATCTGTCACATCTGTAGCTGAGCCTGGGGTATAGTATAACAAAAAAACAATATTTGTTAGTTTTTAAGCAAACATTCTACTCATATTTTGTTTATTTTTGTTATTATTTATTCTAACATCATACAAATAAATATTTATTACAAAAACAATAACAATAATAAGCTTTGGGTTGCTTGTTTCACGAGGCTTCCGACTGGGGTAAATTGTATCGGACACTGGGAAACATTTAACCAAAGTAATATATTTCTACATAAACATAAGAATAACAGAAAAATTCAATATAAAAACTAATTATGTCCATATAAAGGAAAAAATATTAATTAGAAGGGAAATATAATGATCAAAGTTCACAAGGTCAACTTCAAATTATAGGCAATCGTTGCGTCGTTAAACGTTTGCTGAAGAAGTTGGTAATTTCATGACAGTAGAACCTTCATGTCAGCCTCATAAGAATATATAAAATCGTTTATATATTTTCTTTCCTCTTCTGAGGAAAGTTACTACATAGTCTCCATCGTCATCTCAGCAGTTTTCTATTTTATCTCCTTGACAAACGATATATTTGCCATTGTATTGACCTGAAACATAGACTTATCAGCCGATTGACTATTCACCTTCAAACTTAGACGAAACGCATGATCCTGTTCCATTTTAATTTTCACTATCACACTCAAGAATTAACTTGGTATTTTAGTTTGCATTTTTTCATTTCTCTGTAGAGATTTTTCTCATATAGCTTTCTTGTCACGGGTATCTGTCGGACACAGTTCTTTTCTCTCTTTCTTCCTCCTTTAATTTCGTTTCGTTTTTGGGCTTTCCGAAATATCCTGTAAACTTGGTGATCGATTAGCATCTGTCGTCACACCTGATGAAACTTTTAAGTTATTGATTCCTTGGTGGTGATGTCAAATTTACTGCAGAGATGAGCAATCTTTATTCTACATTTCTGTTTCGATTTTTTTTTATTTTTTAACGTAAGCAAGTATATCAAAAACAATATTTTATAAAAGTACATAAGTAATCTTTCTATTTGTATGAATAGCCTTACAGACAAATTACCATACTACAACATTGTTATTATAACGAATAAAACGGGTTGGGGTTCAGTGTAAAATGTTACACTATGCCTCATAATAATTTTTTATATTGTGCCTCGTAACAGCATCTTGCAGTAACATGCCACGTGAGCTATATAGCCTATGGATAGTTTAAAATAGATCCAAATAATACCGAAATGTATTGTAACAACAGTTGCCTTGTATCTGAAGGCATAATATAATCAGCTGAAGAAATAATTAACGAAATATAGCTAAATAAAAATTTACTTTGCTCACCATGAAACAGGAAAATTTGACTGTAGTTAATAAAACGTCGTTCAGCATAACAAAACGAAGATAGAGTGATGCAGCAACCTTAACTGCAACGAGGAGCAACGCGTACATTTTTCCCGCTGTATTTCAATGCGAGAGTTTACACTGAACCCCGCGTTACACTGTTCCCCGGTTTCTTTACTGTCCATCAATTTACAAATAACTTCCGTTATTCACCTCTCTGCCTTACTATCTCTTCTCGATTGTAAGGTCTATATTCCATTTTAAAACACAAACTTCTGAACTTAGACTGCAATTAATTATGATTTTATCTATTTGAACTTTCTGTTCCAATCAAAAGTATGAAGTTTAAAGAATTCACTCCCGCCTCTCAGTTATAAAGACATTTGCAAGGGACCGAAAAAGTATTATTTGGTGACACCCCTTGAGAACAACTCAGTTGTTAGTTGTTGAAAGCGAATCTCAGGTAAATTTCGTTGGACCATAAAATAAATGTTTGTGGATTCTATACGGTGAGGAAATAACACTTGTGTTTATGCTCATAAAGTAACCGGATGCACACTGTTTTTGAATAAAAGCCAAAATTTTAGTCCCTTAAAATTTTAAGGGATTGAGTTTTTACATCAAAGCTTTCGGGCGTAGTGATTTATTCGGTAGGTGATAGGAAAAGGCTGTATATCAAACAGCGATATTATTGAACTAAAATAAGTAGATCGAGAAAATTTTCAGCAGTGGGAAACTTTACCTTTGTGACAGAGTTCAGGGTGAAAGGATAATGACTAACGAATGAAGGAGGGAAATATGATTTTAATACTACTAATTCGAGGAACGTAAATGGTTATTTGGGGCTTATTAATTTCCCACTGACAGGACATATCTGCACTGCTCAATTGCTGTCATTTCCTCCTTTGAGGTAATTAAATGTGATTATCTCCCTCTGCGGGGAATTACAGCCAGGTGGCAGTGGCTACAAATACTGAGATGCGGCCCTATCTCACGCGCCTTGACGTTTATTCTGTGTTGCCGTAGGGCCCGCAATCGTAGATAAGCTTATCCTACACCTCGGGACCAGATTACACCGTCGCATCCATTGCTAGCCATCCATTTCTCCTTCGCTATCTTCTGCGAATGCGAAATGTCGAGTCAGCATTTAAGCGCCAGTGTGCTTAACAATGTTGTCAGTCTGCCTTCAACCGACCTAAGATCGCACGATATCTCAGCAATTTGGCTCATAACAATTCCATTATATATATATATATATATAATTATAATGGCTTTTGGACCATGAATTGTGATAGTATATCTTTTAATTTCGTACCGTTATGTGATATGCATACAACTTTTTATCAAGAATCTCTTTCTTGAGTTTTGCCAAAAAAAATGTACATTAAACATTTAATCTCACATCTACGGGTCCTGATTTTTACGTCCTTCTCGGTACATGAAGCAATAAAAAATTAAGATTGTCATTATTTTAAATGTGTTTAGCTACTTATTAAAAATTACCTGACATATAACAACTTTATTGCACGTTTACTTCAAAATTTTAGTATTTCATAGCTTACAACCAGAGTTGAGTATGGTGATTTTAAATTCTAATTTGATTAATGGTTTCTATTCCTAAATTAGTGAGCAGTAATTTAATATAATTTAGAGTAAGTTTGAAAGTCTTGTAATTAATTAATAGTTTAAAATATCCCAATGAAAGGATGTCGTCGCCCAATAAATTTGTAATTCGTTTATTAAACTTTTATCTTATTTATTTGACCATATATATATATATATGTCTGCAAGCTATATATATATATATATATATATATATATATATATTGTAGCTTGCACACATTCGTTTCACTTATTTTTAATATTGGTTTAATATTTTTGTAAACATTTGACGATTGGTGCAGAATCTATCCAGAATGTGATTTCATTTCAGTACAACATTGGTTGATAAATACAAAATTGTTATTTATTAAATATGATAGAAATGCCTATTTCGATTATGGGTTGTGGAAAGACACCCTACATAATTCGTCAACATACTATACGTGTAAATAATAAATATTATATTAGTATAATGAAACAGTAGTAGAATTCAGGACATTGTTCCTTACCAACATTGTTGTAAGCACTTGTAAAATAAATACAAAAAATCCTATATGGTTCATGATAAATTACTAATTAAATTCATAAATTTCAAATGCTGTTAATTGAGTAATATATTTGATCAAAACCGGTGAATGCAATATACAGTTGACAAAAGATCTCTGCTGGAGTAAGTGAGCCTTGTGTCTGTGGTTTTATGTTGATGTTTGTAAGTTTTTATAAAGGAAAGATGATAAATTTATCTGCTCAGCGATGCAGTAGAACATAAATTCAGCCGTGTTCTTTATTTTCGGCCTACATATCCACTGAATCCTCCACGGCTATAAAGGAATAAATTTGCGGAGGTTGATACAAGAAAATTTCATGGTTATTAACAAAAAAAAGTGCTGAAATCGATTCTTGGAAGCGTTTCCAGGAATTATTTTCTTTTCTGGGCCATTGCAGCATTCTATTAACCAATACAAAGTATCTTGTTTATTGGCTTTCTTGTTCTACATTCGAAGCATCTTGAAAAAACTTTCCCTTGCACCCCATTACTCGAGATTTATGGAAGCTTTTTATTCAGGACTTGGTGTTCGCGTAGAACTGGATGAATTCAATACTTTAAATTTTGTCATGGAATATAAACTTTTTAACCAAAATAGAGTAAACCGATGCTTTACTTTACGTTGTTTCCTAATTATTTTTTACAAAACACACAACTTAAACTAAATAAAACATATTAGTAAGCACTGGATTATTTTTGATCTTTTATTTTACTCGTCTTCTTGAAATTTAGAATTACCTATCTAACACTTTAATTTATGTTACGGCGAATTTCGAAAAAATTATGTATCACTTACTTGAATATTTTGTATTCTATATTCATGTTTCGAATTTTTTGTGATAATTTATTAAAATATTATTGAAATAAATGTGTTAATCATATTTTTAAGAAAAATTAATATAATAAGTATTCTGCTTTCATGAGATGTTTTTGAAGATTCCAAATTAAAATTATAAGTTTAGTTATATATATAAAATTGGGAAAATCCGGTGGCAGTGTTTAAATTACGTAAATTTGATGTAAAAATATATAATAAATAAATAATATAAAAATACTTTATTCCATCTATGAAACGATATTTATTAGTACCAATACAGTTAAAAATAATATATTGATTAATAAAGTTATATATAGTCGACCTATAATAAAGTATATTGGAAATAAATTTTAAGCATAGAATTTTTTATGCTTTTGGTTTAATTGACAAGGATGGATAGAGAATCATTTTGTACAGTACAAAATATAATACAGACTTAAAAGTTTGAAAAACTTAGAAGGAGTAATTATTATCGATGGAAAGCTCTAGGAAAAACCCAAGATTGCACTGCAGAAACTCTTCGCAGAAGGCAGTTATTAGATTATGGTCGTCTCTGCTAAGTCCAGACTTCTTGAGGCTACGACTCATATTTATTTCATACCGTGTACGGTACAACCTAGCCTTAAATGAAATATGGAAAGTTTGGTCTTTAAATGGAATTTGAATCAAGTTTTGGTAAATGTTATGATATAAAAACAATAGAAAACTTTTAATGTTTCATGTTTACGAGAGATAGCATTCATATTCTGTATAATGAAAGTCTATTGTCGGTTATACTCTGCAGTTTACGTTTGTCCTCTTCCGTTATAACTTAAATCATGAGTGCGAGATGGAGTGATAAAATTATATGAAAATTTTTACAAATAAAAAACATTTTTGACAATGAAATATCTACCCTTTCTATTAGCATGTTAAGAAAAATTTACTTCCCAATTTCTTAGAAATTCGTACAAATAATACTGATACCTGAACCCGTTCAACCCCATACTCTCCTTCGATATATCGCCTCAAAAGTCTAATACCACAGTTATATTTGATAGATTACTACTTAAAAGAATAGAGACTGATATCAACCTAGATGAGATATTACCGACACACAAATTTTCACTCTATAATACACCAGTGTTACAGAATTGTGAAAGAAATAATAAAGGGCTTACAAGAAGAAAAAGTTTGTGTTGCAGCTTTCTTACATATTGCAATAAGCATTTGACCGAGTTTCGCACGTCGGTTTCCTATAAAAACTTAAACTTACCCTTCCCACTGATTATTACTTCATCTTAAAATCCTAAGTGATTGGTTCTTTAAAACTAAGTGTAACTATGATATTTCCACAATTCATCAAATTACCTCTGGAGTACCACAGGGTAATGTCCTGGGACCGCAATTATACCTTATATTTACAGCGGACATACCTGAAACAGATAGCAAAATTCTTGCAACCTACGTTGTTGACACCGCAATTTTATCTGCAGTTAACGACCCTCATACAGCCGCTACTGTCCTACAAAATCATTTAAATAGTCTTGTATAATGGTTCAACATTTTGCGTATAATTGTAAATCCTAATAAGTCAGTACAAGTAAATTTAACCGCCAGCCAGGCCAACTGTCCATATATCTCAATAAATAACATACCCTTACCTATCACCAATGAAGTGAAATACCTTCGTCTACTATTGGACTATAAAATTTACATGGAAACCACATGTAACATCCAAAAGAGATCTTCAAGAATAAGCTTCGCCAAATGAATTGGCTACTATGCAGACATACCAAATTGAAAACAGAAACAAAATACTCGTATATAAATGGCCCATATGGACGAATTAAAAAATTATTCAACGTCTCCTTCGTACTGAACTCTGGTTTGTGAGCGACAAAACAATACGCGAAGATCTAGCCATACCTAAATAGAAGACGAAATACACAAACTCAGCACTAATTATGCATTGGGTTGTTTGACCGTTTAAATATTGATGATAAATAGATAATAATAAACCCTTTGACGGTCACGGTTTTAAGAAGTTATTTTATTTAAAAAGCGGTAACTTTCGGCAGCTTATACTGTCATATTCATTCTAATACAAAGAACATTGGTATACAAATCAATAAATTTTCAGCACATTGCAGATTGAAGAGGATGCGGCCTACAGATCTATGAAGTTGTAAGGGCCAAACACATCTATTCGAACTTCGGTGGCTTAGGAGTCAAAAGGAAAGAGACATTATTTGACAAAAAGGGATAATAAAACCAAGACATTCGGACGCCAGCGAGGATTGTCCCGCGACCGCTGGAAAGTGGAGACAAAGGCGAGGAATCAGCATGGATTTCCCCAAAAACCTTAGGGGAGAGTGACAAAATATTCTTCCAAGAGAAGAATTACGATAAATTTGATTGATTAATATCCGTCCCTGACACCTTTCGGATATGAATTAAAGAAGTGGGGAAGAGATATTAAAAACCCTTGTAGACGGGGAGACGGTTGATCAGATGATTATAGTGGCAGATTGTGAGATTTCAGCGCAGATGATCGATCACATTACCGGACAGATGGTCTGAGGACACGAGGCGAAGACTGGGATATTGTCCTGAACCCGGGAAAATAGGTGCGGTTAAAAGGCATGATCGAGAACGACCCATAGAAGGTAAATGCAACGAGGAAGGCGCTGGAAGGTTTAATAAGCTGACAAAGAAAATTCTCATGTAATCTTTTTCTGATTTCCTATACTGCCAGGTCCGAAAAGATTATGTATGAAATATTTTTTGCGTTGGCCCATATGATACGATCCTGAGAGTAGAGATCGAGAATTGTTAGTTGGAAGAAAATAAATTATTTGTACTTTTTTTTTAAATATACATGTTTTGTTTATTATATAGAAAGGCCAGTTATTTAAATTAAAACTCTTTGCAATCAGTGTACATAATAGTAAATAAATATTAAAAACGAATATAATTTTCATTGTTAACAATGATTCATTATTATTAAAGTAAATAATATACTCCTTATTCATTTCAAAGTATATATAAGTATATATGTCTATATATATACTTCATAGATCTGTACGCCACCATATAAGTTTAATTCGTGTGCAGTCACTGGACCACGTCTCCCCTAAATGTAATTTCACACGTGTTTAAAACGAACAGATTGTAAATTTAATTCTGTTTCATTATTAAATTTTATCGTAAGTTGCATAAACGACAAGGTCTATTAAACAAAAAATATCGTTAATAATAAATGAAAAGATGGCTAAGAAGTCATCATATAATTTCATTACTATTCAATTAATATATATTCATTATATACGAACTATGTTTAAAAAAAATATCGTTTTCGATTCGTTATCGGGAACCGTATTCATATTCCCGTACAGTTAAATTTCTGAATTACTTGAATGCACTGCCATATATTTTGACTGGCTCCTACAACTATTCAACTATACGAAATAAATATTACTTACAACAAATTGTAAACGGCATCAATGCTCAACGTATTGTCTTACATATCTTGCATGATACGTTGGTAGAATGGAATTTTCAAGCTAGAGTGGAGTTTGAATCGAAGTTTAAGTTCAGCAAAGTTTTATGTGTGGTTGATATTGAATACCTGGCTATACTTACGACTTCATTTCACAGACATTTATTGCTGAGCTTCAACAATTACAAATGAGAGCTGGAGATTTTAATCCGCGCAGTAACGCCAGGGTAGGATATTGAAGGGAATCAATGGCGCGACTTTCCTGTTATATTTGATGGAACGCCAGAAAGTAAGAGATGGTTTACTAAAACATAGTTTACGGCGAAGATAAATATTTTAACACAGAATCTCTGTATCAAGCAATTTACAATTGCTTTACTGCTTAACGGAGTTATGCAAAGGTTTAAATGTGTAGTAAATACTCTCTCACAATAAAAGACACACACACTATAGTCTCTAATATTAATCAAAGTATCGTGAGTGGTGAAGACTTTGAAAAGAGACCAGAGTTTCAACAATATCGAAACTATAGCCAATCCCGGATATTTATTTGAAACCTCAGTCGATATCCAATTGTTTCCTAATGTTGTTTCGAACAATTTTATATCAGGACTGTAGACTGCTAGTATAGTTTGAGGATGATTATTATTTATTGTATAATTTAAAAATAACAACAACAATGGTCGATAGTAAAATTTTCATTATAATTTTTTATTCAAAGAGATAAGAATTTTAATTTATCCAGTATAACTAATTATTTTATAACGAACTGTAACGGTGAAACATATCTGCTCGGGCTTTTGGCTGTGCGGAATCAAAATAACGGGAGACAGCATTTGAGCCAGAGGCAATAAATTCCAGACGTCGAGCCTTGGGTGATCCCAATTTTGGTGAGAATTGGCATTGGGTGGTGTGTTTTCCTCAAGTGTAACCATGAATGTGATTGGTCAATATACATCCCTGCTATCTGGGTAATATGAACTAAAGAAGTGGGGAATATATTTTAAAAAGGTTGGCAGAGAGAGAGAGAGAGAGAGAGAGAGAGAGAGAGAGAGAGAGAGAGAGAGAGAGAGAGAGAGAGAGATTCGGACAGATTGCGCGAGAGGCGTAAGTACTGGGGTCGAATACCTTGTGTATACGGTAAGAGTTGTTCGCTGATCCCATTGCATCAGGCGGTCAACTGCAGAGACATGGAGAAGGGAATACTGCGAACCCATAGCAGACTTATCGCCCGTCATTTGGAAGGGCGTGATAATAGTAAGCAATAGCCCGACCAATCTGATGCAGGTTTTCTAATGTTTTCCTGCATCTCATTATTGTTATTTACGGGTGTTTGATTACTTAACGCGTGCCAAGTGCGGAAAATTTCGGCACAGGGAACGGAACCTCTTGGTGGATTAAAGTGGGGGGAGCTCCGTATGAGTACAGGGATTCGGAAAGGAAAGTGCCGTAGTGGTTTGGGTTGTTGCATACTGGGTATTGGTTTGAAGAATGCTGTAGGGGATGAATATTTGTGTTCAAGCGTGGTTAAATTGGGGGGGATTGATGGGCTGTTTTGAGGTGAATGTGGGGTTTGTTCGACATGGCTTGGGATGATTATGGGCGTTACGCATCAGTTTGTGAGTGGTAGAAGCATTTCGGTGGTTTGAGTGAGTAAATAAACAAGCGGATATTTCTAAGGGTTAGTGATATGGATGGAAATGGTATGGCGCGTGGAGCCGGCGCGACGCAGGTGCAGAGGATGGCGGGTGAGATGTTTCTTGTTTTGATTTAAGGTAACGGGACGCGGTTGTTGTACAAGTAGCCGCTGTGCTGTGGTGGGTATTGGGGTGGATGTTTTTGTGCAGGAGCTGCTGGGTATGTTGGATAAAGGGGGGTGTGGTGGGCTTTTGGTGGGTGATCGGTGTTGGACAAGGACAGGGTGGGAACAACAGAGGAGAGGATGGTGGGCGAGTGTGAACGAGGTAGGTCCTATAAAGCGTGTGAGGTGAGTGAGATATGGGGGTTGGAGGAGAGGTGCCGTGAGGAAGGACGGGGGGAGGTAGGTGAGTGGATGGGGTTGTATAATTACATGCGGCTACCGGGCGTACATGGGGTGTTGAGAGGGGGTTGAACAGGAAGATCAGTTATCACCCCCGGGTGGTAGGTTATATTAAGAAGGTATTCGTCCCTGTTTAGTTGTTTTTGGATTTGGTTTATTTTTTGAGGGTACGTGCCGGCCGGGGAGGGGTGAGTGGAAGTGAGGAGATGAGGGGGGGTTTGGGTGAGCGATGTTGTGTAGTAGGTTGAGCAGTACTTTCCGGTGCTAAACGGTTTGCGGTAACTAGTGCGCCGTGGTCTTGGAGTCGGGTTGAGCTTGTGTTGACTAGTGGGTTTAGAGGTTTCACTTACAGGAAACTTGTTGTTTTTGTATGGAGTGTCGGGCTGACTTTACAGTCATTCTATAGATATTACTATGCCAACTGGTTTTGCGGCTCATGCTGGGACACCATTGACTTCTCATTTTAGTGTCACGGGGTGCGGTGACATTAGGGGAGGTTTTTTGACACATCGGGGAACATTTGCACACGGCTATGTGTCGTGTTACGTCCCACCCCACTAACACACCAAGGATCAACTGGAGGCACAAATGTACGTCTTAATTAAATGGTCTACAGCGTGAAGCTGGGGTTGGACTGCGTACACTAAAGGGGTGTTTTAGGAGGGAAAGGCTTGGCGTTGGGGAGCCGGGTGTCTAATAGGTAACATCACGGGTAGTAAATACGTTGGTTCGGATCGGGGAGGGGTGGGGAACAGTCGGCATGAGCCTTGGGCGTTTAGTCTGGATAAGCTTGTGTAGTTGTTCTTATAGTGTGAAAAAGGGCGAGATTGGGATTAGAGGAGGGAACGAAGAAGACAGGCAAGAAGGGAGGAATGGGGAAGAATGGTGGATGGGAAAGAGAAGGTTTGGCGCTGGTTTGCGGAATCCGAGTGTGGCAGTGTTGACAGGGGATAACGATGGGGAAGGGGGGTATGACGGGTTTCTTCTTTTTTATTTTGTCTATTTTTTCTATTTCTTTAGTGGTGGAAAAGCCAGGGGTGCGTGTGAAGTGGGTATATTGTTTTTACTGAGGGCCGCGGTTGATTGCACGGCGGGATGGGAGAAAGTTGGTGACGTGTGTGGTTCTGAGGTATGTTAGGTATGGGGAGGGTTGGGGGGAGTTTAGGGATGTGGTGGGGTCGTGCCCGGATGAATTGTACTCGCGATAGGTTGGTGTTGGTTTAGGTCTGGTGGCGAAGGGGGGCTAGAAATTGTGATACTTGTAGTATGTGTAGCGCAGCAAGGAGGTTGTAGATGTTGCTGATTTTTTGATGGGGTTTTAATGTTATGTTGGAATCTGGGATATTTTTGTATTGAGTGGCTTGTGCGGGTAGTTGATTGGGGAGGTAAAATGTGTTTGAGTAGTATGCCATGGATATAGTGTTTGTAAAGTTTGGTTTTTGAGTTGGGGGAGTGGTTGATTTTGTGAGATCGGTAGGGTAGGGGTTGTGGACAGGGGGTTAGGAATGGAGGGAATTGGGGTTGGAGTTTTGAGGGTTTTTTGTGGGCTGGTTTATGTATATTCTCCAATTACTAATTTATTACTACTTTTGTACTCGGCACGTTTTTTCCGTAATTATATATTGTCTCTATACAATTTTTATATCCCAGTTAAATAATTTATATTAATGGTAGATATCGCAGCACTGGCCGCCAGTGAAGTTTTCGTTTCGGATCAAAAACTCCAAGGATCGGCCGTTTCGCCGAAATTATGCGTCAGCAGTCAGTCAGTGACGATCTCTTAAGCTTTTTTTTACCTTAGACACGTCCTCAGCTGATTAGTTTTCATGTGAGTTAGTCGTGCTTGTTGTTTTCTCACCCTTAATGGACATTTGAACGCGCACCAATTTCCTGTCCTGTAGCATTCGAACCGAATCATTTTCGACTGAACAGAGTCGAATAATTTTTGGGAAGAGTAAAATGATGCTGTTGTTGACCAACAATTGGTTGGCTTCAGGAATCATTAGGAACCAAATTTCAGAGATCATACAGAGTAATCTACTAATTTGAGATTGCCTTCTCGGACTTAGACGGTCTGATTTTCATTTTTCGTTTACTTCCGAATATTTTTGCCGTTCACTTTCGTCTCGTCATAATCTTCCGTCAATTCAATTCAATTAGTTTAATACATTTAGTTAGGTAAATGTGTGAAACATAGTGGTAGTACGTAGTAGCAGCTCAAGTACAAACGTCTGCCAAGTCAAGACTGAGCGTTCCAGCGAAACGTGCACAGGACGCAACAAAACAAGAGTTGTCATCAGGTGCACGAACAATTCCTTCATGCCCCCAGCAAATTTTAATTAGACATATAAGAACTTGGTTAAGTATACGCCATTATAAGCAACATAAAAGAGTTTCTGTTCAAAAGAATCCCATAACCTCTTTAATTAAAAGCGACCTCAATCACCCAAACCGCACAATCCAGCAACTCCATGACAATCCTCCTCCAACTTTAAGCTTCCGTCGCCTCAAAAGAAAACTCCGAAATGTTCCCCTTGAACAATCAGGCTCATCCTCACCCACCTTACCATCATGCCCGCAGACCACATTCTCATATATCCTCCAATAATCAATTCACCGCCTGCCAATTCTCACCCACCCACGTCATATGCCTCTCAGAAACACACACACACAAACCTAACCCATTTGCTAAAGCAGGCTAATCAAAGGATTAACCTATCTTCACGTTTATAGGTGTATTATATACACTATTTTAATTTTGTAAATTCAATATTTTAATGTATGTACTAGAACAATTATTGTACTAACTGAAAATCGTAAAGATAAAAGCTTCTTATATTCTATTTACAATCGCCGTTGTGAAAAACAAACAGATTAAAATGTTCAACCTTTTTATTTCAATGCTTGCTGCTTTGTATAAAACAAGTTGGACATATTGCTGCACTTAGAAGTCAATTGTGTTGTAGGGACGGTGTGTTGGGAATATAATTAAAGGGTAATTAATGAGATGAATGGGAAATTTATTTTAAAAAACTTAATTAGTTAAAATCTTTACAAATTTCGGAGATACTGCGAAGCAATCTGATCTCTTAATAATCTCGGGTCTAAACCGTGGACGATACCATCCCTAGGCGTCGAAGATTGGGAAACTTAAAACGTATCTTATTGAAACGAAGCGTCGCTCTGTTAATTTCTTTGTAGGATGCTTGCCTCAACGTCCAGGACGAAGCTACGTTTCTCTTCCGTACCCTTCAACTTCAGAGAGCAGAATGACCATTATCATAGTATCACCGCCGTGTGAAGAAGAATCGAAAAATCTTAAATAGATTTCCTGTAGATCACAAAATCCCATTTGTTAAGAAAACCACGTGGTATTAAATTATTTCTTTGTTTTCCTGGTTTTCGATTCTCACGCGACCGTGGTTACGGATATTCCAGAACACATACCTACGTTTCTAAATGGGGATTAGATGAGGCATAAGATCTCGACATACTGACGCTATGTCCAGTTCCTAATTCTCGCCAACTTTGTAATAAGAATTCAAGTGTTAAATTTCGAGGGGAAGTATTGTGAACGTATACAGAAAAGAACAATAATACAATTAATTTATGTAAAAAACAAGAATTGTTACATGAAAATACATGGTTGTGGAATGGAAACATTAGGTAATCTAGCATTTTTTTATAAGTATGTCATTCTTGATTCCATAAATTTTTTTCCATTAAATACGCATATTACTATTTTTAATGGGAATACGAGAGAAACACCACGAGTAACACAGAAAATATATTGCATTATTGACCATTTTGACGTCTGCATATCTCTTTAAAGGTTGCATCCACGTTTATATGACACGTTAAAATAACATAACAAAGAAGTGAAGTTATAGTGAAGTGTTGAGTAGGCTGTTATAGACATCTCTATTAACTATGTGTCTAAAAATTAATCTAGGGTCTATTGAAATATATAAATGTACAATATACTGAATGTACACACTGAAACGTGTTGGTAAGTTTAAACCAAACTTGGTACACATGTGTATCTGAAGGAGGAGTGACATGTAAAACTAATGCGAAGCAGAACGAAAGTAGAGCGGAATCCATAGTTGTGTTTATGTTTAATTTCTACCCCCTGCGTAGATCTGAGAAGTTGAGAGTATATTTAATAAAATTTTCAAAAGGACTAAGAATATTTTACGGTAAAATATTAGTTTCCGGAAACATTGAGATTAGCGGAGCTCCCTATGTTGGATATGGTGATGTTCAGTTGCCATCGGCATTAGTTGGAAAGAAGATAAGGAGGATCAAGAATTTAATATGGAAAGCAGTGTTTTCGCGGTCAAGGTAATGAATAGTGAATAGTACGTTTCTAGAAGCTGGACAAGCCCATGTTTAACCCCTTAGTATGGGGGAGAAGTGTTTAATCAAAACATGTATGCAGTGATCGATGTTGGTATTTAGTCCATCTTTTGGATATATTTTTTAACATACATCGTTGTTCACAATAAACAAGCGATAGGGTTCACAATCTCCTAGAGATTTAACGAAAATTCTGTTTCCAATCAAGTATGCAGTATTTAATGCTATTCATAGAATTATTTAATATACCTGACAACTATATTATTGGAAACATGTTTGCAGGTTAGGAAAAAATTATGAAAGAATATGAAATTAGAAGAAACGTATTCAATTAGATTGCACTACATGACCGAAATGAAACCGAGACTTTAAAGCAATTAGAAATATTTTGTAGTAATTTAATTTTCATCATACAGTCGTGATTGGTTGTAAGATAACTATTCTCAGAATATATAACTCGATTGAAGAACATGGACGACTGAATAATAAAAAAATATCATAAAAATGGAATACTGAGATATGAGAAAATTAAAAGCAAAAATTTAATGGTCGAAATTAAAGAGGTTTTAATAGGGTTTAATACATAGATGTAGTAACAGTGAAACTAATATAATAGCGTATATTATACGTCACACCTAACATTAATACAGCCGAAAATCATATGAAATCAATCGTTTCAGTATGTTAAATACAGATCAAATAATTAGTTTATCTGTAAATTCAAAACATGAATCAACCAATATTATTTATTTAAAGAAACACGATAAATAAAATGTATATTTACACAAGCGCAGAGCAAACATTTTAGTTCGAACTACGTGAGATTAAATGCAAACCCGTTTCAGTGTTTAATAAAGAGCTCATAAAAATTCATGCACCGGTTGATTATTTAATTACCGCAGTCCAACTGACACTGATTTTGTCATTAAACCAAACGAAAGGATCTTTTAATTGGATATGGTATAAAAAGATTAGATGTGACAGCCACCACTTTGTCTTGCTTTATTGTGCCTTAATTAAAAGCACATAACTTAAATTTATTAGTAATATCTCAGTGAACCAGTCTTTCCTCAAAATAAACTAAAGGGCTTTGAAATATTAACACCGATAAATTATTTAATTTCTTTTATCCTTCGTTTTAGTACTCTACATTTAATGTACTTTTGTAACTTTCTCGCATACTGTGTTAATAAATAAATAAAGCGGGAAACTAACTTTCAGGCTACAAAGCAAAATATTGTATATATTATAATGACGTTTGTATCAAGTAATGAAGAAACAACTAAACATAAATTGTTGGTATATATTTTAAAGTTGTTTTTTAACGTTTTTTGGGAGATAAGTCAGTGAATCAGTTCTCACGTTGCAACTTGCTAAATAAGAGCCTATATTAATCTTTGCTGGGAGTAATTTTTCAGAGGACTCAGTGTGCCACTTAGTAGAAAATGATTAGTTGAATTTATTACATTTTGATGAAACTTAATCGTGAAGCAGAGGGGAATCTGAGAAAAGAGGCTCAGCTGTGTCACACATAAATTTACCAAAGTAAGTTTTTATATCGCTCTAGGGAAATTCCTCTGAAAATGCGTTGGTAAGATGCTTATAATTCGCTTTTGTCATTTTCTCATAAATTAAAACGTTTGACTCTCAACACATTTGATAACTTAGGTTTTTTGTCTGAAAGCAATCACTTTCAATGAAATATAGTACCTGTTGTTTTAAGCGTTAGAAAAATTTTCAAATATTTAAGTCATATATCTTTAATAGGACGCATTTTTCTCCTCTAATTAAGTGAATTATTGAGCCACCAAATTAACTCTACAAATTAAGTTATTGAGTATTTGTTTTTGCATGATTCTTGTTAGATTCTCAGATTTCTAATCTTAATCACCAAGGTCCTAATTATATTTGAGAAATAGTTAGTGTTGCAACTATTACTTGTAAGTCAATAGATTTCTGATTTTTATAACCTCAGTACCTGAAATTCATTCATAGCCGTTTTAAGACCTAAAATGAGTTATTACCTTTTCAGATTTTGACAAGTACACTTAAAGTTTAGCAATATACTAGGGTAAGTCAATTTCGTACCAACTGTCTTTAAGGAGGCGATACGGCTTCGGGGGCTAACCAGACGTTAGATGGTATCGTTGAATTACCCAAGGGTAGATTGCAGCGTTATCACATCAGCCCGATTTCCACAGTTGCGACGTAAAGACGACCATGCGATCAGATTGCAATAAATAATATATGTTCTGAATACAAGGGAAGCCCCATAATAAACCATAAGAGACATTTCGTTTATCTCTCATCCTACCTTTACAGACCCTACAATAATTCCGTCCCTCATGATATAGGTTTTTTTATATAAATTACTTAATGAAATCACTTTAAGTGTGTGATATAACAATTTTATTTATATAAAAAACAATAACTTTAAAAGTGGTCCTGCTCGGTATTACATATAAATAAATTCAAGGGAGCGATTTTTAAATATCAAGGTTAATTACTCATTGGGGTAACCACGTGCAGAAGAGATTTTATTCACTTGACAAAACGGTTTTCTCTTCATTCCAGTCTTGATGGGAAATTCCTTCTTCTTTTCCTCTGCCGGTGGAAAGTGGGATGAACCTCATACTGTCGGTTATTGAGGAAAACCTCGTCATTCAGTCTAGCCTTCCTTGTTCTCAATACCTTTTCACTAAAGAGCAACAAGTCTCACCTCCCTTTCAACATCCGTTCCACTCTCAGCTTTCTCCTCCCTTCCATGTCGTGATCAAGTCTCCTCCCTTCCACTTCGCCTTCTCAACATCTAAACCATTCTGAATACTTTTCGGCTCCTCGCCTCCCAGCTAATCTCGTATATCCATTCTCCAAGAAAAACCCTATCCCACGTGATGTATTTTCCTCCAATTCTCATGAGTCCTTCTTCCAGCGAGGGGAAATTTTTCATGAGACAGGGAACAGCGTCATTCGGAAATTTTGAAGGTTGAATGTTTTTTCAGCAAAACAAGCTTAGTATTATCAATCTGCAGACAGGCATGTCCCCCGTCCGCCAGTTTGGTGCCGGAAAAAATCACTTTTAACCTGTCTCCAGTTAAAATGTTATTGCTGAACTTTTATATAATTAAACATTCAAATATTTGAATAAATTTAGGGAGGGGTCCTACTGCGCTACAATATATTTAAATCTTGAAAACATTTTTAAGAAAAGAAATAGAACATAGTACCTTTACATAGTAGCCCGTCAGATGACACATCGCTGCTTGAAATTAAAAACTCAAAGAGTCAGATTCCAGAAAGGAATGAAGAATTAAAAAAGTTAAAAGATTGGGAGAAAACTAAATCAAACGAAAATTTGGGTAATTTTCCTCAAAAACTGTTATTTCAGAAAAATAATTCATCCCAAGGAATTTACAAGAAGATATCAGGTAGCGCTATCAAGATTGAGAACAATAAATTCAAACTTAACACACTCTTTACTGCAAAAGGAGGATATCAGCTGCTGCAGCCAAGCCTGCAAGGGTTTGATAGAATTCACAATCAGAACTTTCTGAAAAATATAATATGCAAATATCAATTAATTTATATTGTTTGCAAATGTAACAAATATTGACTGCCGCTAATGACCAGCACGATGATACGACTTGAAAATAAATATTAAAAACCTTGTAATATAAACCTGCACTCGAGCCACCACCATGACACGTTCGTCGTGCGTTATGCGTAACGTAAGGCGTAAGAGATACAAATACGATTAGTTGAAATATATTACATGTCCTTATGAATATTAATATCAGATATAGCAGGAACAATAAATGAAATGTGTTTAATATGAAGTTTATATGATTTTTCTGAGGGGAACGGCTTTTAAAACCCATCGTATATGTGGTATTGAGCTGTTTTATTGTGTGTGGAAAAAGTTGAGCGGGAAAAGTTGGGGTAATGATTGTTAGATATATGTTTGTGTTATCGTAAAACGACAACGTATTTGTTTGTTGTGTTATAAAATTTATTTATGTTGTTGCCATTGTTGTTCAGGTATTCAATCTTAAGACTGGTCTGATGCATACCTTTATGCTAACCTATCTTGTTCAAGCCGTTTCATTTCCTTATAACTAGCTCAACCAACATCCTCTCTAATCTACTTAGCGTATTCAGTTCTTGGTCTCCCTGTTATTTCCCCACACACTTGCCTCTAATGCTAATTTTACAAGACCCTCGTGTCCTAAAACGTGGCCTATTAATCTATCCCTTCTCATATTGTAAGCGTTTCCCCTATTCTGTTAAGAACTCCCTCGTTTCTGATTCTATCAACACATCTGATTTTAAGCATTCACCTATAGCACCACATTTCAAAGGCTTCTATTCTTTTCCTTTCCCCAACTCCAATCGTCCATGTTTCGCACCCATATAACGCCACACTCCATTACGAACAATTTAGCAACGATTTACCAATATTCACATCTATATTACCCGTAAGTAAATTTCTCTATTTCGCGAAAGCCTTCCTTGCTTGTGCTACCCTACTCTTCTTATCATTATTCTTTTACCATCCCTAGCTATTGCGCTTCTCAAGTAGCAGCATTCCTTAATTACCGTCAAAATATCCCTTGCCACTCTAACACCCTTTGTTATTCCACCGTTTCCCATACTACACTCCATTACCTTGGTTTTCTCTCTATTAATCCTCATATTAAACTATTTCTCCAGGATCACGTTCAAACCATTTATTATGGTTTACAAGTCTTCTTCTGACTCCCCTAATACTACAATATCGTCGGCAAAGCGTAAGATTTTTATTTCTTGTCCTTGGAGTATGATTACTTTTGCATATTCCGTTGTAACTTGCTCCATTGCCAGTTCTATATATATCAGCTAAACAAAATAGACGACAGACTGCATCCTTGTCTTACTCCTTTCTTAATTACGGCTTTCTTTTCTTGATATTCTATTCTATTTTGTACTTTCTCGATATTTAATTCCAGTGCTCTTAAAAATCCTTTTAAATCCTATATTATTATTATTATTTATATAGTCGAAGTATGAAATAGTGATTATCTATCGGACGCTAGCCCGTGGCATATCGCAATATTACATATTCTATAACTCCCTGATAAATTTGAATTTTGAGATATATTTACTCAATAAATAAACTTACTGAACGCTGAATGAAATATCGTTAAAATCCGTTATATTATAGTATTCATTTTTATTTAAAAAAAATTAGTAATTATAATTTTTGCATATAATAAAAATTAGACTGTTGAAAAAGTTAATTCATGGGGCATGTGATGAAAATAATGGCAGAGGAAGATCCAAGTAGAAAAAAATCAGTTAAATTTTAGAATGCATTAATAGAACTTCATATCTATAATACTAAAAAGCTTGGCGTCCGTCAATTTGTCACAGCTATTGGCTCCCAAACTACTGGTTCGAATTAGACCAATTTTTGTTCACGTGTTCCTCAGTTATATACGTGAAAAAAGTGAAAATGGCAACAATCTTCCGTATTTCCACTTTTATCGGTGGTTCTCCACCTCCAGCAAAGTACTCAACTTGACGAAACGGGCAAGGGCTTATTCTCTTTGTCTCGACGAGAACAAGTAGTAAATACGTTTATTTAGAGGGTGGATCAAACCATAACTGAGCTGTAAAATAATAAAAAACTAAATTTTGGAACCCCTCCAACTTAAGGTCCCCGTGGTTCGAAACTAACGATTTAAGAAAAAATTTGGGGACACATTGTTGATTGGAAATTTGGTTCTATACAACAAAAGAGTTTAATGATAAAAAATCCGCAGGATATCCAATCGTTTCAAGAATGAAAACAATACTTACCGGCCATAATTCCCTCCACGCAAAATTTGCTACACAAAGCCACTTTTGGAAAAATCTAGTGAAAAAGATGTAGTTTATTCAATCCCATGTGAATGAGGACGCCCGTACATAGGTGAAACAAAAAGAGCAGCTTCAACTAGAATAAGTATAAACGTCCTACAGTGTGAATCACAGAGTCAAAACTCGCTGAGAATTCGTGGTAACAGTCATAGATTTAATTTTCAGGAATTCTCAGTTATCTGTTTGGAATCCCATAATTTCAAAAGAAAATTCAAAGAAGTTAATACATTAAAGGCAGCAAAGCCATTTCTGAGGTGAGCATCAATATACCGGAAGTTTGGCTTTCCTCACTTACGCAGAATCCAGGTCGCTCAAAAGGAGGTATACATTTTCCTTGTTTCTTCATTCGGGTGGTATATGCATGGATAGCTGTCTCTCTAGAACTAGGCCGAATCTCGTATTTCGCATCTGATCCCCTCTCCATCATGACGAACAGAGTTTATTTACTATTCTAAACGTTGGAGTAATTTCTCCAAATACTTTCTTACTCTGCTTTCTTGGAGGAATTACTAATTTCTTCTCTTACTCTGATTTCTTGTAGTAATTTTTTCTCTTACTCTGATTTGTTTCTTTCTGTCCTTTCCTGCCAGACGTATCTCTGCTTATCTTTCACAGGGATAAACCTAACCTGTTTCTTTGGTTTCTCTGATATCCTTCTATCAGATTGCTTTCATCTATCCTTTTCTCTTTCTTTACTCAGACAATGGAATACTCGAAAAAACTCAATAATGATATATCGGTATGTTTCGCACATATCCCATGACTGCTGGCTTTTGGTATTGGCTCTGCGCAAATTTGTGCTTTTTGGACGGCGATATAAAGCTCATATGAAGAAAATCATAGAACAATATCAGTACATACTCATAATATTCATTTAATTGAAATAATATATTTACGTAATATTTACTCTCTCTCTCTATCCCTCTCCGTGTGTGTAATTCCACTGGTCTCCTCTTATCCTTTACCAACTGACAAAATATTTTGAACCAAAACTTCACAAACATTTCGTAGGAGCTATTACAACACGTCACCGAAGCCTTCTTCAGAAATGCTCCCCTTAAACAGGGGATATACGCGGATTTCTGCATACGATTGCGATAATTAGTAAATACATTTTTTCGTTCATCTCCGTCAACGCGAGACCAAGTCTAGTTATTCCCATTATAAGTGCAAATGCGTTTGCCTCCAGCCATTTGACAACCTCATTATTTTATTAAAACGTATCCAATGCTTCGCTCAGAAACTGATAACATCATTGTAAAACTTTTGTTTACGTCCATCCTCAAATACAATATTATCTTTATAATTTTGAATCAATATCGAACATTTATTTATAAATAGTCAATGATTGATAGTTAACGTTAAGCTAGAAATCAGAAGTTATTTGGCGACAAATGATTTAGTGCTACCACATTCTAAATAATTTTTACATATCCACGAAATGAAAAATGGACTGTCAATGCGCTACAGTGCGTTTGATGACCTTTAAACGACTCCGAATCGTCGACGGGGCTTTCCACGATGAAGTGCATTAACGGCTTAGCGAAAAAAGAAAGTGGAAGCAAGATGTAAATTCTGTCGCTGCCGGAACACTTTAACGGGGTTGATGGATCGTTTTGAAGTTCTAACATCAATATCTCTCCACTGAAGCACAAACTTTTCTTACAGAGACATAATGCTTTGTATAATGTTACTAATATAGTTTCTTGAGAGCATCATTACTCATGGGAATAATCTCCAAGTCACGTAGTCACATTTACGTATCTTACCTTATTATGCCAAAAAATTTATACTAAAATATAATATTAAATTTTGAACACCTAGGATTACTGGAAGCAAAATATTAATTTATTTTAAGAAAACTAAGCTTACAATTTACTGAGAAACCTAAACCTCGATCAGTTTAGTCCTAAGATGCAACCCTCTATGCTAACCTATCTTGCGCATACCTTTACATTTCCGCATAACTAGCACATCCAACATACTCCCTAATCTGCTTAGCGGATTCCATCCGTGTCGCCCTCTTCAGTTCTTAGCCCACAAACTTCCCTCTAATGCTAATTTTACAAGACCCTCATAATATGGGTAACTATAAAAAGTAATAACCTCTTCCCGGATGATCTAATTAATGATCAGTAATATATTAATTTACAAATATTTTGAACATACCCGTCCCTTTGGGATAAACAATTTATTTAATTTTAATTTCAACTCTATTAAATTACGGAACGACTCTCTCTTGTCGACTCGACCTTGTGCCTTTTCTTGAATTTTGCTTTCATAATAATTTATTGTTACATTTCATATTCTTGTTACTTTGTGTTGTGTATTATTTTAATGTTAGCATTGTATCTCACTAATTAGGTTATTTTTTTGGGTGTCGCTTTTTTTTAAAAATCAATTATTAAACCGTTCGTATTATCTCCGCATGACAGGCGGTACTTTTGCCACTGAACACGCTGCGCTTTTGCGTGAGCAAGGAAATGGGGATTGTTACATGGGCGCTGGACCTGAACACTTCTCTCTGGTATGACTCTCCCACCCGTAAGCAAGGGACTTTGATCTTAAAATTATTACGTAGTGTATACGAAACGAAACGGAGTTTATTACTTAAAAGTTTCGTAAATCATCAATTATATTCAAAATTATGTAATAACAATTATTGACTTAGAACGCGTCTTCACGTTTTGCTAATATCTTCTATAAAAGTATGGGAGTCGCTTCACTATCGTATTCGCATTCATTAAAATATTATTTCTGTACGATAATTACAAACACGTTTGTCTTCAACTTTAAGTGTTTCATTATGTGGTCTAATATATAGAATTATCTGCAAGTTGTCCATCACTGAAATAATATTAACGCGACCTGATAATTAAAAAACTATGTATAAATATCTAGTTGAAAATCCGGAGATAAAAGTATTTGACCGTGTACTGTGTTAATAAAATAAGGGGACTGGCATTATAGAATCGTGATGTATAAAACTGAAATGTTAAAAAACTGGACATGGAAAATATAGTAATTTTATATCTTTGGTTCATTGTACTGAACTAGTTGTTAGAGCTCTTTCAACTTAAATAATTATTTCACTAATCTTTTATGAGTATGTCACGAATTTGGATGGTTATTACATACAGACACTGAGAGCCACTCAGGCCCGAGACAGCAAAGAAAAATATTTATTTTTCCAATTCCTGAAACACTCAAATACTGTATTTCATGTAAAATCAACTGAACTATCTCCGGATAAAAGCTATCGTAATAATTAAAAAAAATGCAATACTCACAGAAACAGAAGGTATAGCGAATATTGAACCAAACTTCTAAGAGATGTATACTGGAAATATTTTACTTGTGCATTTATTTAATTCGCATCATGTTTCCTCATGTAAGAATCGTAACCAGCGTCTCGCATTTTATCTCAGATAACAAGGCAAGTCGTCATGCATTAACATTCACAAACTTTCGGATTAGCCTGTAATTGTGCATTACCGGACCCACTCTTTTCCTTTTCTCGTTACGAGGATTCCATTCCTGAAATTTACCCGTCGAGTTTTATTAACCCTGTGTATATATGAACATATAAAAATATTTATATCTCTCACTGAATCTATTATGATCTGCATTTCTACTTTCTTAAATAGAAACGGAAATAATTAAGCAACTTACCAGAACTATACTCGCCTTGTTATTGGGTCCAATAAAAAACGAAAGTACGATACTTATACCATCTGAGGAAAATCAGAAATTTACATTAATCAAATTAGATAAACGAAATACAATGAAGGGATATAAGAGGTCCAGTGACCACGCTCCGAATGAAACAAAATTATATATGAATGCAATGAAATTCAACTTCACAGTGTTGGCCGCTCAACCTTCAATCTGCGACGTGATGTTAGTTCATTTGCTAGATATTTAACTTTGTTCTTTCTACTGTTATTTGTTTGACTTAACAGTTTTCTTTTCCATTAACTTTTTGAGCAAAACGTGAACTATGTGTGCCGAGAGCAGTTCTTCTTCTGACAGCTTAGTCGTCGGTCCCAGCGATAGAAAGTCTTCTGTTTCGTATTTTTCAACGTTGGGGACAAGTGCCGCGGTAATTTTCTCCTCCGTTTGTTCCATTGTCGCTCGCAACATTACTGTAATCATCGAGCCCTACGGAGCTGCCGCACTCCTCTGTTCATCTTCTTGATGAGTTGTGTACAGCGCGCTGTCAAGGTTTCTGTTAATGACACCGTTACAGTCTGTCTCTGAGCACTCTGCTCCTCGCTCCCTTTGTAAAATTTATCTAGTCAACTTGAACACGCAGGCACACACATTCTCTAGTACCATCCCTTTGTTATATTAAAGTCGCCAAACATAAACCTGCGAACGTAATCTGGGAAACAATGAATCTAATTTAGGCATTAACCCCTAAAACAAACAAGAAATCAGCCGCAACTAAATTAGGCAAGGTTATTGTTCAGAAAGAAAAGCTTAAAACGTCATAAACTTTCGTATTCATATTAAGTATTGCTCATACAAGTTCTTAGATATATATTGTTCATTTTACATTTGTCAACTGTTTTTTTCGGTTGACAATTGAAATAATGCCAAAAGGATTTTTGAATGCACCATAATATAACTTAAGGCGAGACACCGTTAAATGTGGAAAATGCTAATTTTTGAAGGTACAGTTTGAAAGAGCTTTTAGACTTATTCTCATGCATTTGCATTTGGTCCTTTCACAAAGGCACAAGAAAGTCCAATATTCACACCTTCACGCTATCCTCCAAGTGGCTTATTTAATTTCACTCCTTCAATATATCCACTTCCAAACATTTTTCCACCTGAGGTAGCCAAGGCAATGAAAGTTTCATGTGCCCTAATAGATATAAACTGCTAAAGGAAAGCCTTGTATCACAAAGAGGAAGGCGAGGTATGTGTAACGCACTTTCAACGTCTGGCCAGAATTTGGGATGAGGCTGAGTGTTTGAAGTTCCGGATTCCCTTTGTCCCGGTATTTACCGACCTCGGTTCCGTCTAGGTCTGGAGTGGGGGAGTAAAGGGCAAAGTGGAAGGTAGTGAAGCTTCTTATGCAAGATTCCGCGCTTCGTTTATGAGGCAAAGTGGAATAATAATCGCGAACACGAAAAAACTTCACAGCCTTAGATGTATGTATGTATATATATTCATTTCGGTTTCTATTTTGACCCAAGCGTGAACGCTACGTTACTTTAACGTAACTAAATTTATACCATCATACCTGAAATTTTTTTCTCATAATTATTCTCTTCGTCCACGTAGCACCTGCCTTATAAAACATTCTATTAGATTACATTCTGGTGCGCTTAGTTTCAGAGTTGTTTTTGAAGTCTTCTGTCAACTTCTGTCGATGGCTTTTTCTTTTCAAAATCTGTTTTTAGTCACCGTTATTTATTATTTCTTGTACATTCCACTACGTCCTTTACTCTTGTCCCATTTCTCGTAACGTCACTTCTATATTTTTCAATTAAAAACAGATTGCCCATTACATACTACTTTCCGCATAATGAGAAAATATATCGTTCAGATGACTCATCAGTTTGTTTGGAATTTATGATAGTAAAAAATACCTATAGTACTATCAACTAGTGTTTGCGATTGGACCGACCGAATTTCAGGGTACGATGCGATTGCCAGTCCCAGAGGAATATGAAAAGCCCTATTCACTCTTCATTACACAGAAAGTAGACTTTTGTAGATCAATTTCTGATTTATTTTATTTTAAAATGTATAAATTCTACTCGCTATTATGAGAAAAATAATACGAAACCATCTGTAATGCAACTAAATATGCAATATTGGGTAAAATGCTAATCACGATTCAGGTATTGCTTTCTTAATATAATTAAATAAATAATTCAATATTTAATTTACTTTAATAATTTAATAAAGAATAGAAGTTTAGCTTATGAATACTTTTACATTCAATTGATACCAAGTATAGTTGATATGTTCAACTCCATTTCAGTAAATAATAAATCTTTTTGTATCAATTTTCTTGTAATAGTGTTTAAATTTGATGTGAAAGACTATTAAAATTTTTAAATAAAATGAATCGTAGTACGATCTACAAAAGTATAATTGCTGAGTAATAAAGCGTGAATAGGATCTTGTCACATAAATAATATTGGACTCGAGAATAACATAAAGCTTTATTTATTTATTATACGCCAAAAGACCTAACACAAATATATTTTCTAGTTCCGTTTTAGCTCAAATAATAATCTAAAGAATAATCCTGCCTAGTTCATTAAATATAACACTTTTACATTACTGGATCCGATATTTAAGTTTTATTGATAAAAAAGCAAGCTCTTGTCTCAGTATTTATGTGGGTGCACACAATTCAACCTTTCCCTACGTACGTATGTACATATAGCTTCAAAAAAATTCAGCACATTAATCAATTATTATTTTGTTATGATACGCAATTTATCGTGCGTGGGTCAGTTGGTTGATTCCAATAGATATGCCTTGGCCGTTCGGTGAAACTCCGATACAACACACGTCACTCGCAATGCGCAAATATTCTCCCAAATCATCTCCGACGAATATACATATAATTGGAATAAAGACAAATTACAATCAAATGATGAATTAGTTACTGAATAAATGAACAACAATATTTCCAAAACATATAATGGCTCCTATAATCAGTGAACTCTTTAATACTTGTACATGTTACTTAATTGCATTCTTGGCTTTTAACAAAATAAGTAAGAATACCGACCGTAATGATATTTCCCTGTCGTAACAAATTACTACTATGAGTATTCAAAAGTCTCTCCCACTTTTAAGTACTCATCTCAATATTTTCTGCTGCCTCCGTGGAAAGGTTTCGCGTCTTTATAATTGTTTTAAAATTTTCACGTCAATCCTCCATGATCTATTCTCTTCTCCTCAGTAAAGATAACACACACCCATCAAAAGTATTCTTCCATCCTTTTTTCACAACTTCAATCTTTTCTGTCGCTTGCACCAATTTAAAACAAAGGTGTTGTGAAAGCTATTTAAGTTTATAAACATTCGAAGTTACTCAAAACCCGGGCTGCATGCAATGTTCAATCAGAGATACTGGACTTATCAGCTAGTATCATCCGTGATACCCCGATTTAGTCTACGAGTGAATTTAATTTAAAAATTTTAATAAACTTGTGACTGGCTGAAAATACCAAGTCACAACCGTAAATAATCCTCGCGCCTCTCTACCTGGTTTTTCTCGCTCCAGTCGCAATCGTCAGTTGATAATACTATTCCCCTTAATTTGCCATACAACTTATAATATATTCTATATAAATATTATAAAATTATTAAATTTCTGCTAAAAATTCTCGTATGGAGTGTGAAGTCACATCGGTGCGAAACATGGACGGTAGGAGTTGTTGAAAGGTAAAGAATAGCTGCTACAGGAGAATGAGAATCACTATCGAGGAAGTTCGAAACAGAATACGGGATAAGGGGCCAGTATGGAGGACGTTGTCTAAGAGAAGGGATACATTAATAGACCACGTTTTAAGACACAAGGGTCTTGTAAAATTAGTATTAGAAGGAAGTGTGTACGGTAAGAACAGAAAAGGGAGGTCGAGGGTGGAATTCGCTTAGCAGATTAGGGAGGGTGTGAGAAGTGGTAGTTATGTGGGAATGAAAAGGCTTGCGCAAGATAGGTTAGCATAGAGCGTTGCATCAGACTAGCTTTGGGACTGTATACCACAACAACATTATAAAATTGCTTCAAAATCTATATGAGCTTAATATTTTTATTTCGTTGTGATGCTAAATTAGTATTATAAATGCTATCTGCCATACAAGTTTCATTGCAAAAACAAAATATAAATATTATTTTCTGTTCTATAAATAAACATTTCTTCGACGCTGCGTTATTCGATAAGTTCATTTTATAATGCTATAACGAACCAATTGAAGGTATTTAACAACACTATTGCTATAACTTCCTCTTATTTCTTGGAACTTACTGAGAATCTATTAATTATCGTGTCGTCATAATGGACCTACCAGCGTCTTTCTCGATCCAAAGCAGAGCCGCCGCCGCTATTCTTTCTGGCTCAGTAAGAATTTCCGTTTATTTTCGTCTCCTTGGACTACCTGTCCGATAATGCCGCTCGTGTGTTCGTCTCCACAATCTCCCTCCCATAAACTCCAACCATCTGTCCAACAATCTCTCTCGAAATATCCCTCGAAATCTGACTCCAAATCTGTTCCGAAATCTGTCTGTAAGTCTTTTTAATATCTGCTCCCCACATCTTAAGTTCATATGGTGGCAGGGATGGATATTGATTTATGGTTATTTTTCTCTGGGAGTCCAGTTTGCCACTTCCTTCAAGATATTTTGGGAATAAATAGCACTCAGATGCTGCCAAACCCCACCAGTGTTTGTGGAACATCCCAGGCGCACCTTGATGTCTGGGTTTCATTGACCCTGGCTCTAATACTGTCTCTTGTCTTTTGACTCCTCACTGCCAAAGTCCGAGAAGATGTGTTTGACCAAGATAAAGTTGGTGCGTATATCTTAATTATTAAACATAGTGTATAGAATGGCAAAATAAAATGTTCAAGTCAGCTTGAGGTTTCAGCATCAGCCTGTAGTTTCTCCACAAGCTGAATATGCAGAGTGGATGGCGTGTTCACTGGTCTACGCCTCGCTGTGAGTTACAGGCCCCCAGTTCTGGTCACGACGAATCGCTGGGAGATGTCCGCCATCTAGATGTCCATTTATTGGCGGCGCTTCTCGACGATGTCTCGGGGAGGTTTAAGTCACACTGCTAGGAGGAAGAGGAACTTTAAGCTCAGAACATCTGATACATTAATATCTTAAAAGTGGAGACTTATTAAAATATTGAAACATTTTCCAAGTCGATCCGGAAACGCCCCGAAGAACTGGCCAAAGTCTCTATCATGCCCAATCACCTCCTTCACTTACACGAAATTCGGATAATCTAGACCAGTAATAGCTGCTCTTCAATAATGTGAGAGTGAAAACTGTCCCCGTAGCGTGTCGAAAATGATGTTCAGATACAGACGTCAACAATTTGCTCTTGCTGTGCGCAAATTAATAATACTGACTGGAAATTAAATCAGCTGTGTACATCTAAAACTAACAAAAAAAATGTAGCTAGAATAAGCATAATTAATTATGATGAAAAAATTACTTCAGTTTGTTGATACTTGATCACAATACATTAACGTATCTTAGATATAATTAATTTACAATAATATAAACCATTACGACAGTTTCTATATAAATTCGTGACAACCTTAACTATAGAAATTTATTTGAACCTAATAAGTTGAGTTGTGTCATTGATGTAATTATGTGTTTAAAGCACGGTCTGTCGTTACGAATCTAATATTCGTTAGAAGTTTTAACATTTGAGACAATTCAAGTTAGATTTTTCGATAAACCAGGTTCGCAAACGAATAATGATCATATTGAAATTATTATTAATTAGTAAATTAATTAGACTGAAATTGAAATAATTAAAATATATTAACGACCCGTTTTTTGGACACAGTTTCTATTTAGGTTAAACGACGATTCGTTACCACAATAGGGGCTTTTCAGATGTTCAATTTTAATGAATCAAAAAAAGTTACAAATGTGTAATGTGTAATAATTCAAACTTGACCACCTACAATAGCAGCTCCAAGTGAAATGTACAATTTATAAAAATTTTACATTCTTTCATTTAATATCAATAATTATAAATACCGATCCATTAGCTTTCTTCGGCTGTAAAGTTACCTGGAACTAAATATATTCATTTATAAAATTTCCGTGATATATTTTTCTAATGAAATATATTCACAAATTGAATTTATCTGATAGAAAATAAATTCATTACGGACCGGAAGCATACAACATTCAGAGATCATTCATGGTTTGGATCAACTATTTGACTTCTATGTATGGGCATTCTGGAAAGTCTTGAAAGGTCATTCTTCCCAACGAATTGGACTGTAAATTTTGAAATAAATAACGTTTCAGTCGATTAATAATATTAATAGATATTATTTGTTTAACGTTCATGAAAACAAACAATGGGAAATATTTCATATTTCAGGTTGTACTGATCTTATAATTATCTGTACAGAAAAGGTTTGCTAGATGGAGGCGTCAGCTGTGAATTCTAATTCTAACGTCCTCTTTCGCAATGGGTTGGAAGCATTACCAATATTAACATTCAGATTGAGCGATAAACAATTCTTTGAATGCGACCCTCATTTGCATTTGCTCCTCCCAAGACGCCTACTGGCGCTCCAAGTATCAATTACATATTCAGGCCGCTTGTTCTAAAGAGTTTAGTAACAAAAACTGTTATGGAAAGCAGTTGAAAAAACTTTCCTCGTCTCTAGATCCCCTGTTATATATTTTCATGTATAACACATTTTACGTAGTGACATTCGGTTAGCGTAATCTCTGATTAATAAGAACATACATAATTTGAAAAGTAGTAGTTAGATAATGGAAAGTATGCTCTCGTTTAGTGAGTTTATAAAATGTACTGTCATAATTTTTCCTGAAAAGGTAGTTTATAAGGTATTGAGTATCTCATAATTGGTTAGAATATTATTCTAAGTTTTTGATTAAGTGGTTTATAATTTATAAATTATTAACCTTTAGTATACATTAAACTATTCGCTTGCATTTGACCGACATTCTTTCAAACAAATTAATTTCTTGCTTAATAAGTTATTTTATGTTTTTGTGATACACTATAAAAGTGGCTAATGCAAAAAGAGATATTGATAAACATTTGTACTACGAGGAACATAATCTACAGCTCTTTTCAAATAGGAGCCATTTGAGTTTGAAAATCTTCCTAGCCACGTGGACTCAAATTCATGTGACGTTGTCACATATTATTGCCCACTTGCGCTGCAGCAGAAGTGAGACGATGTGTCAAAATGTGTCTATTTCTCTGTTATCATTCCCTGAAAGCTAGAACGTCTCCCATTTAGAAAGCCTTTTATGTTGTTGTAATAATCAGTCCTACGACTGGTCTGAAGCAACCCTCCATGCTAACATATCCAGCACAAGCCTTTATATTTCCGCGTAACTAGCACATCCCACATCCTTCCTAATCTGATTAGTGTATTCAATCCTTCTCCTCCCTTTTCTGTTCTCACTTCACTCACTTCCCTCTAATGCTAATTTTACAAGATCCTCGTCTCAAAATGTGACCTATTAATCTATCCCTTCTCTTGGTCAAAGTCCTTCAAATTGTTCTCTCTTCCCCTAATCTGCTTAGGACTTCCTGGTTAGTTGCCCTATCCACCCAACTGATTTTCAGCACTCTCATATAGCACCACATTTCGAAAGCTTATATTATTTTGTCTGCAACTCGCAACCAACGCCACACTTATTTTTAATAATGATTTACTAATATTCATACTTATATTAGTCGTAAGTAAATTCCTCTCGTTTTGCGAAAGCTTTTCTTGTATGTGCTATCCTATTGTTTAAGTCTACTATACTTCTGACATCCCCAGTTATTATGCTTCCCAAGTAGCAGAATTCTTTAACTCCTATCAAAATATCCCTTCGCAATTCACTTTGTTATTCCACTATTACACAGCATGTTTACAGTTTTTGAAGTGGATGACATTTTCAGATATTTTGAGGAGTGTCTTGTGGTCTTTGAGATTTATATTTGAAGCTTCTATAAGAAATTTGAGGCGGTGATTGCAGTTTGTGGGTTCTGTTGGATATTATTGGCTAGAGTTAAAGTCCTCTAAATGGGTTAGAAATTGGAAAAAATTGCTGTTAGAAGGGACGAAAAGGAGTTATGTACCGGCTCGGGTATTTTACAGACGCCGAAAGTTGTCAAAAGAACAAGCATCTTTTTTAAACTGTCATAGTTACTTGCAGATTGGCTATTTGTGGCGTCCATAACGAAGTGAATTTTTCCGCTACATATATAGCTACATATTCGATAAGTAACCTGATGGTAAAATCATAATGGCTGTTTTCTATTTACAATTGTAATAGTTTAATTGACGCAGGTGTAACAGTTCTAAAAAATGTAACAATGTTTATAGGTTGAGTTCAATTTTTAATAAAATAAACTATTGCAAACATTTGATATGAAAACGTTTTTTATTATTTAATATGTACAAAACATTTCAATACCATACACACATTTTATGTAGAAAATTTTAACATTAAAAATGAGAATATTTGAGTAACTGATTTAGTTGTCGTTTTATTTGCGAATTGCTATGTGAGACTTTAGTGTGTAACCAATGAATGGTCAGTCAGTTTTAATTACAAAGGGAAACACATTTGTCGATAATTGGATTTAGTTTACAAGCCACTACAATCGTTCCATTACAAATAGAACTAGAACAGCGCCACGTTTTATTTGCTGTTAGGAGGAAATAGAATCGTATTGAACAACGAACGATTCACCGGTGAAAGTAGGGGAAGTGAAGAGGTTCTACGTAGCGCCAGAGACGTAGGAACCTAATGATATGTGCGGGAAACAGTAAATTTCCGCTGATGTTTAATCAGGTATTCTCACGTCCGTGTAGCAGGTGTGCTTCGACTTCACGTAATAGATTGCGTGGGACTAGAGTCTACAATTACTCTGGCCAACGCAATCAGCCAACGGCGACAACAATAATTGCTTAGGCCTAATCGAGACGTCGGCTCAAATTATAGGTGCACGTCTAGGGACATGTTTTGTAGTTTCCATGATGTTCAAGATCTCTCAAGGCAGTAGTTATACGTATCTGAAAGCCAATACAAATTGATTCTTTAAATAATGAATAAATGTGTATTTTCTTAGAAAATATACAATTCTCTGCATTATACGAGACTGTTTTTGTGGTGATAAAAATTGTTAGTTACAATGAGGACAGCATTGGCAACGATAAATGAAAGCAACAATAATGGCGTTAATAATGAGGAAGATTTGATGATGACGGAGCAAGTCATTGAGACGCTGGCGGAGAAGCTTCTTCTTCTTGTTTTGTAACAGGTTACATAATGGTGATCCTGAAACAGCAATTCCCCTTAATAGCACAGGAAGGGGATTGAAAGGAGGGAGTGGAATATTGAGAAACGTGGCAAAGGGTTTCATAGGCCCCCCAGGCTATAATTTAAGGATACTACCCGGTATTTCACCTAAAAGCAATGAAAGAAAAACCCTAGAAAACCTGCATCAGGTAGGTCGGGCTATCCTCACGACCTTCCGAATGACGGGCGATGAGATTGCTATGGGGTCACATCATTCCCTTTTCCGTGTCTCCGTCAGTTTTAGAAGACAGGTGATAGACTGATCCAATTGGATCAACTGACAAACCTAACGGTATACCTAAAGTCTTCAAACCAGTACATACACCTCCAAAATATATGAAACTGTCTTGGTATGTGAGTATCTTGAAAAACCAGAAAGAATACGAGACATCCCCAAAGGTAAGCCCCTCAATCAGTCTGGAGAGAAATTCCTGCTAGTGAACTCTAACGCAGGCATGCACTGCGTTTTTAGGCTTGAGGTAGAGCATTTTTTTCTATTTTTTTGGGTAAAAGACTACATGAGAATGTTCCTGAAACAGCATACTCCCCATTAATAGCATAGGAATGGAATTATTAGGGGGCATGTGGAGGGTAAAACAAGGCAACCAAGGGTTGAGTAATACCCTAGACTATAGTTTATGGATCCTACCCGGCTTTTCAAACAAAAGAGATGCAGGGAAAAACCTAGAAAACCTGGATCAGGTAGGTCGGGCTATCCTCATGACCTTCCGAATGACGGGAGATGAGGTTGCTGTGGGGTCGCATCATTTCCTTCTCTGCGTCTCCACTCATTTTATAAGGCAGTTGGGCAGCTGTTGTAATAGGATCATCGGCCATCGGCCAACTCTTTCCGTATTTCCAAGTGTCCGATCCCAGAACATACACCTCCTAAAATAGATGAAGGTTCCCAGGTTGAAAAAACGAGAGAGAGAGAGAGAGAGAGAGTACGAGACATCCCAAAAGGTAACCCTGCAATAATTCAGGGAAGAAATATTTGAGAGGGAAAGATCCCACAGGCATCTCCTACAATAAGCTTTTCTTAATTGTATTCATCTTTAAAGATTGAAACATTATGTGTCCCTCCAAGTAAAGCAAAGTAACGTATCAAAAAACAAAGTATTTCGTGGAACAAGTGATACTATTAAAAAAACTAAGAACTTACGCGATTTAGAAAAGAATTAGTATTTTTCACTACAATAAACACTGAAAATTGAGGTATTAATATAAGTATTGCATTCAATTTACATTTAGCGTATCGTTTCTTCTTTCAAGATACAAATGATATACTTAACATAATATGTCGGTCGTTATATTGGTTTAAGTAAAGGATGTTATATAAAGTTGCAAAATGAAATAACTTTACATTTATAAACTCATATGATACTATAATCTACTGTAAAAATTATTTTTTGGAGACGACTTGTTTAGGATAAACAATGAATTCTTTATACAACATTAAAAAAATTAAATCATTGAAGACTGACATTTAGAACAATGAATCTATTCTAGGGTCGGGTTTAAGATCCGTCTCATAGAAACAGATTTAAAAACAAAAACCCCAAGTTTGATGTGGCAGCACATGGAAATCGGTAGGAAGGTTACACACGCAGCAATTACCGCTTTCTGTTTTGTCTGTATGTCGTCATTCCCTCAGATCTCAAACTGGTCCTCAACGGTTCCGCAAGTCTCTCTCCATCTATCATCTTACTGCTAATGCTCATTGCCAATCACCTCAAAATCAATTTACGTCCCTTTTTAATAGCTTTCCTTCAATTCAACATTTAATTTCCCTCGGTGGCAGACATAAAATACTCTCCAACTAAAAAGTATTTAGATCTAGAATTTGGGAGGAGCCTTTTCCCTCAACTACCACCGATGGAGAAAATACCAGGCCTCGTCACAGCCAGGTGTCGTGGAGTCTCATATTTTTAGAAATCCCGGACCGGCGCTACTCTGTCTAGGTTTGCAGCTTTCTTCAATTTCTCTCAAACCAACTGCCTTTGACTTTGTACCGTCAAATTCCATATTGAGTTGTGTTTTACCATTACAACATGTTAATTTTAATTACTAATTATTTTTAAATATATCTTTTTAAAACACAATCATATTGAAAAAGTAGTTCAAAGTAACGTAAAATAAAATAGACTGAAATGAAGTGGAGTCGAATTAATTAATTATTCTACAAATCAAATATAAATTTTATAAGACTTCCCCCTCCCCCAGGTTGGCAATTGTTGTTAACGTATGAGGTAAATATTTTGGGAAAGAGAAGAGTTTTATTTTCCGGAATATTGAATCACGTTTATCCGTAACATCATGCAGGGCGCCGTTAAATATGTTGGGTTTTCTCACTGTTATTATCTTCAATCACTAATACTATTCATGGTAAGCAATAGTCACTAGTTAAGGACCAACTCAGTTTGAGGCCTGCCTGGCTTCAAGAGAAATGAAAAACGGTTGAAGATTTCATGGTGAAAGGCAAAATTGACGCAGCTTATAGGAACATCAAAGAATCATTTTGCGAGGGGAACAATATTAGCAAGAACATCAGGAGAGCGGATGGGAAGCCAATTATGGATTCAGAAGAAAACGCAGAAAGGTAGACGGAATATCTAGAAGATCTGTATCATGGTGGAAGTCTAGATCAGTTAGTAATAGAAGAAGAGGAGGTGGATGACGAAGAGTTGGGGGACTAAATTTTAAGGTCAGAGTTTGATAGGGCGTTGAAAGAGCTGAGTAAAGCGCCATGAATTGATAACATTCCAGCAGAGTTGATAAGAGCATCGGGCGAAGAAGCAATATCATGGCTTTTTCAGGATAGTTTGCGAAATATACGAAACAAGAAGAATACCAGAAGATTTAAGCAAAAACAAAATTATACCAATACCGAAGAAGGCTGTGGCTGGTAGATGCGAACACCACAAAAAAATTAGTTTAGTATCCCATGCAATCAAAATATTATCGAAAATAGTATACAGGAGAATGGAACGTCAAATAGAATACTAGTTAAGAGAAGATCAGTTTGGTTTTAGGAAGTAGATGGGTCTAGAGGAACAATATTGACTTTGCGATTAATTTTAGATACGAAAAAAAAAGACTACGTTCATGGCATTTGTAGATTTAGAAAAAGCGTTTGATAATGTGAACTGGAACACGCAATTTAAGCAACTAGAATGTAATATCGAGAAAGGAGGCTAATACATAACCTCTACAGAAGAAAGACAGCAGTAATTAGAGTAGAAGACCAAGGAAAGAAAGGAGAAATAAAAAAAGAGGTAAGACAAGGATGCAGTATGTCTCAAATTCGTTTTAACTTATATATAGAACAGGCGATGAAGAAAGTGAAAACGAAATAATGAAAAGGAATCATACTTCAAGGAAAAGAAATAAAAACTTTACGCTTTGCCGACGATATTGTAGTATTAGGAGAATCAGAAGAAGACTTGGAAACCTTAATGGCATGAACGTAGTCCTGTAGAAAGAGTTAAATATGAGGATTAATAGAGGAAAAACCAAGGTAATCGAGTGTAGTACTTACGGGTAATATAAGTGTGAATATTAGAAAATCGTCGCTAAAACTGTTCGTATGGAGAATGGCGTAATATATGGGCGCGAAACATGGACGATAGGAGTAGGGGAAAGGAAAAGAATAGAAGCTTTGAAATGTGGATTGGTGGATAGAATCACAAACGAAGATGTTCTAAATAGGATAGGGGAAAAGCGAACAATATGGAGGACGTTGACTAAGAGAAGGGATAGATTAATAGGCCACGTTTTAAGACACGAGGGTCTTGTAAAATTAGCATTAGAGGGAAGTGTGTGTGGTAAGAACAGGGAGACGAAGGATGGAAACGCTAAGCAGATTAGGGAGGATGTGGGGTGTGCTAGTTATAGGGTAATGGAAAGGCTTGTGCAAGATAGATTAGTATGGAGGGTTTCATAAAACCAGTCTTAGGACTGATTACCACAACAACAACCAGATTAATTGATTTTTTACGTGAAGCCAGATGAATTGCTGACAATGTATACATGGATGACTTTTCAATCGCTCTGTATAAGGCACACATATACGGAATAAAACAAATATATGAGAAATGTTTTTAAAGTAATTGGTAAAAGATGAAATAAAAAGATCTGGCAAATTAAAAATATTTGTAAAACAAAGGAAACTTCACACAACAAATAAGACAATCCAAATTTGAGTCTTTTCCGATGACATGATGCTTTCAGAAACAGCAATGCCATTTAAAATATAGAGAGTAATTATTATTTATGATGATGCTGTAGTATTTGGCTGCACGCAGTTCTTGTTAATGTATAACTGTTATGAAGCAAAAGAAATCCGGGCTATTAGCGAACTGATAAAATGTCTAGTACAGTATACAGAACTCTGACACAGTATTATTTCTAGAAAATAGACTTTAATTCATTTCAGAACAATTGATAAAGGGACAGAGTAATAAATACAATTCAACAAAAGGGTTCCATGAGCTTTGATATACAGCTGTCACAAAATTTGGAGTAGTAACTTGTAACACACAATTAAGACACGTAACTACATACTCCGTTGTATTATAAGACCTGTTCATTTCGACGCCTGTTTAACGATCATTGAATTACTTTCACTTAATCTATAAGAGAAATTGTGGGTGACCGAAGGAAAGAATTTGTTATTCATATTATTATATAAGGGAGTAATACTGTAACTGTACCAGGAACATGTTTTAACACATAACATATAATTTAGCTTTCCTGCGTTGTCTTTAAATAAGGCAACACATGTTTTTAAGTATAATCGTGAATTCGTGTGTCCGGAATGGTGGAAATAAAAATAACCGGTGTGCGGCAGGGATAATCCGCAGATGTGTTGAACCAGCTCTGGATGCGACTATAAAGCTTTCAAAATAAACCTAAACAGAACAAACAAGACCACCCAAGTTTGTGCCTTTGCAGGTGACATGCTGATTTCAGAAATACGAGAGCGTTCAATGTAGATAGAGACATGAATAGAAGATATATGAAAATTATATGTAAAACAAGTAATTAAAAATGTCGTGAACTAAAATTAGGATTATAGCCACTGTTGTTTTGTTGTGTTATTGTAATCTGAAGTATGTGTATATATCATTAAAGGTTACATAATTAATTTCAGGAAATTAAAATACGCTAGTTTTAAATATATATTAAGTTTTCAGAATTTATGGAGAATCAATTTAATTAAAGGTTATGTTAGAAAACAAATAGAGAACTAGTTGATACATTAATTGCAAGTTACGTGTGAGCGAACAGTCGTAGGAAATGTTAAGATTGGCCCATATCCATTTCATGAAAGCATTGTTGATGTATTAAATAACTTCGGATGTGATGATTCTATCGTGTGAGACTATTGTAAAATTGAAAAAGAAAAACTCCACCGGGTACTACAGTTAAAATAACAATATGTGTTACTAAACATAAGGTAAAATTTCTATTAAATTTTAGCCCTAGAATGTTTCCACTTTGTGCGAAAATACTTTCTACAAAATAGTGAGCTAATAGTATTGTGCCATTTTACAAAGTGATGGAAAATTCACGCACTTTTACATTGTCTCTGTACTATACATGTTCAGCGCCGTAATAAATAAAGTTACAAAATAATTGCTCACTATTCTCTGTTCAGAATTCACATCACACAACACTTCTCTTCCAACGTTTAATGGCAATGGCTTACCAAATCATAAACTAGAATTAAAATTTTTTCTCCACTTACAAATAATGAAGTATCTTTAATCTCCGAAATTCGCATCACCTCGAGAACAGTAATTCAAATTCCATTCTACATATAAATATAAATCATCCTATGACGTATGAAAAGGTGACGCAGAAAGTATGATTACGAATTCAATATTACATTACGAAATTATTCGCCAACAGACAAATAAAATGTAGATAACGTATAAGTAAATAGTATAATAGGATCCCCAACGGTCCAAGCTATGTATTGCCAATTCAGGTATACCTCGAGCTACGAATCGATCATAGGAAGATATTGAAATGGAAGAACGTTTAGTATCAGCTAAAGATAAAAACTTTTTACAGACTGTTAACAAAAGTAGTTGCAATTATTTGAAAACCGGCGAACCAACCCACTGGCCAACTGTAATGAATTAAGGGTGAGATTGCTATTTTATTCAGTGGTGATACGTAGCATTCACTCTGGTTGACAAATTACTTTATGGTGTCAATCGGACGGCCATAACATCACAGACAGACGCCGATCAGGCGGGGATGAACGACCCGAAACGTGCGAGTCCCTAAGCCCTGGGGATTAGGAGACGTTACCTTCCAATGGCATCAACCACTGGAAAAGTTTGAAGGTCGTTTCTCTCTTCGTGAAATCAGATGACAACCGGGATCCAAGCTAGAAATTTGATTGGAGCAGAGCAGGGGTCATGTGATCTCGCATCCACCCTCATGGTGGAAGTATGACAAGAGTTGAACTGAGATATAGGTAGAGATAATAGAGTCGGGAATGAATCATTCAAGTAGAATGTCAGGCAAATGTGTGGTAGTTGGGCAACGGCAGGAGAGAAGATAGAGTTTGTTTCGAATCTTTGTGGAGATAGTGTGGGCTTTGGACTACGAGAGACGAAAAATCAGTTTGGATCGAAGCATCACAGTGAGGGAGGCGAGATCAGTAGGTATCCATTGAATCAGAAGTGAGAAAAGGTTTGTCTTTAAATCTCTTGATACAAGCGGCCACTCGCCGAATAGCATCAGAGAGAAGGAGAGATGAGAAGGAGAGATGAGAAGGCAGCGACAAAGGCTTCAGATGTCAATGCATGGTTACGTAATTGTCCGAGACAAGGAAGGAAGTTCGGGGCTGATATCAGACTCGAATTCTTGGAAGCAAGCCAGTTCAGGTTGCCGACGAAGGAAGCAGCCGCTTTCTGTGACGGAAAATCAGATTTGATAGTGCCAATATATTAAAATTGCGTGTGACTGCTTAAAAATGCCAACATAAATGACCTAAATAGAATGAGTCTCTTATTAAATGTTAATTTGAGATAGCCGTAAAATATAATGGGCCCTAAAGTTTGTATTCGTCGTATTTTGAATTAATAAATAATTGCAACTGTATGAAGATAAAAAAAATTATTCGAACTGTATATAAACACACTCTCAAAAGATAACCATACGATATGGAAGTCCACAAAAAATCGAAACAGAATGAAGAACGCTATTCCTCTATCCAGAAAATAGGAACGACGCTAGGTTGAAACAGACAGAAAAATCAGAAGCGATCGTGTTCATCTTGTCCAAGTATTCGCACCAACTTGAAATCGATATGGAGGGAATAATTATTTTATAATGAAGAATTTTTATAACAATGTGAATAATGTTAAAGTGGATGCATTTTAATTAGCATAGCCAGACAGTTTTACTATTATATGTATATATTTACAATATTTACCCAACTTAAATATCTTATAAACTAAATACATAAGCTCTATTCTACGGGGCGTCTAAAGGGCCTTCTCACGGAGAGTAGTTACCCTTTCTTTTCCTCCTAGGCCTGGAGCTTCACGTTGGAGTTCGCCCTGCCCCTTCCTGTTGCCGTCATGATCTCATCGGTGCCGCGTACTGGATCACACCTTCCTTCCGTTGTTCAAATTTCCGTGGCTACTCTAAATGTTCAGTCTTATTTCCACTCTTAAAATCCCGATCATAATCTATTTTCTAGTCCTATCTTAATCATAATCTCTGAAGATCTATTTTTCTTGGGTTCCAAAGCCTTGTCCCCACTCATTATTTCATTTCCTTCGGTGGCGGGGCCTGATCCTGTCCAATAAAACTTATTATCTGCCCTCTCTGGGAGGAACAGTTAACCCCACTCTACCGACGTTTTCGGTGACAACACCATTTTCGCTCACCATCCGACGCTGCAAAATCTCAAAGACCAGGAAAAACCCAAGTCGCACGATCGTTTCGGGTTATTATAACCCCTGTCCGAAACCTATAACTTCCCTCACGCCACTTACCTTTGTACCAGCAAATTTCACATGTAGTTGTGTTTTACCATTACAACCTGGATAAACTTTAACACCGTAGACATTGAGAATTTCCATAATATACCCTGTCAAACGTCACTCCCAATTAAAAATTTCTCTCCTCGGGAAGCGACTAAAGAAATCAAGAAAATAAAATTTCCATAAAGCATACTACATAATTACAGGAGAAATTATTAAACAATTACCAAGTAATGCAGTATAATATATAATAATATACTAAGATTATCGTACTGCCCAAAAGATGGAAATTTAGCCAAATCATTATGCTTCAGAAGAAATGAAACAAGATCATATAGACCTCTTAGCCTCTTCCTTATTATGTCAAAGATATTTGAAAAACGCCTAATAAAACCAATCAAAACAGAACTGGATCCGTAACAATTACACTAGACCACCTACTCGGTTGTAGGAAAATACACCCGACAGGAGAGCAAAAACCTTGAAAACACCATCTATATAACACTTTTTTTTACATGTTGCACAGGCTTTTGATAAACTCTAGAACATTGATATCTTAGATAAAATCAAAAATATATTTCATAGTTCGTAATACCATCTTCTAATATAATAAATGTCAAAATATTCATCGAGTGCTATTAGGCGAGTCTCAAGAGGATGAGTTGGGGCTGTTGCTCTATTTGACGTATACCTCGGATCTGCCTTCTACAACCACTAAGCATTCGTGGTTGGTACTGTTTTGCTATCAATAAATGCTGGCCCTGTAGTTTCATCACAAAATCTGAAAAACCACCTAATCATATGACTTAACCCGATAAACGTAAAATTAAGAGAAATGAGACGAAAACAGAACACGCTACATTCACCACTAGACGAATATGGTGTCCATCAGTATTCATAAGAAATCTTCAAGTTCCAGCACGGCATAAAGTGATTGGGATTGAAAAAAACCATGTAATCAAAACATTATTCAAAGACTACAATAAAAATAATACGCTCTATTACTAACGCACAGTGGATTGTGTGGGACTTTACCACGCACAATGATCTCAACAAACCATTACTTACACGGAAATGAAGAGACTGTCAGAACTCCACTTATAACGTTCTAAAGGAGGCCATAATGAACTAGTAGCAGAAAATATCCTATCCTCCAAAGGTGGACCTGAAATCAGAGATGCGCAACAGGAATTAACTACAAGAAATCTACCAATAGTAAATTAGGGACGATTATCTTACTTCATGATCCTGTAAGAAATTTACTAATTACGATACAAATGTTATAGATTGTAAGTAATCAGCGAATTAATAAAAAATATTTACGTTGTCTGCAACTGATCCGGTTACACAGAAACAGTCGATTAATCTTGCTCTGGACGGATTGTTAGTTATTATATTCGGATATTGCACACGAAATTGGTCTTCAACACATTCATACAGCCGGCCTTCTGTAGTGTAATGGTTAGCGTCGCTGCCTCGCACTACTGAGGTCTAGGGCCCCAATATTGGGCATAAAGGTTTCTTGTGTGAGTTTCCATATTGTGAGACCCTACAAGGAAACAGTTCGTCATATTGTAGAAAGTCTCTGAACACTCGGTACGTTTGGGAAATAACATGTTTACAAAGATGTGAAGTCTGATTCAAAGTCGTTATGTGAAATACCAAAGTTATACATGCCCCTGCAATGTTATTGTTAATACCATTGGGGATGTATTGTGGTAATCGATAGAAATGATCAAGAAAATAAACTATTTTCAGACACATTTATTACGAGTGCGCCTCTTTTCTATCTCTCTGCACATGGGAAACTATGATAACATATGAAATAGGTGTTACGAGAACTGTTAAATAACCTATATAATGTTAATTCGGGTCGAGGTTGATTTCGTCTACTTCCATGTTAAATTAGAGTAGTCATTTTTAAAAGCTCCTTAGGATATAGAAAGCAGCCATTGATGATGGATTTTCACTTAGATATAAATTTAACCACTAATGAAACGAGAAACTCATTTAAGTGCATATATCAAATGTGATACATGTTTAAATTATACTAAATTGATATTGTATATAATTTTATGCTGACCATTTACATTATTCTTAATGGATTAAATTTATAGTTGTAATAGAAAATAGTTAATGCTATCATATTGTAAAAAATGTTTCGTTTACTCCTAAAAATGATTTAAATTACTTGAAGAGAAAAATTGAATCAATTTTGTTGAACAGAGGTACGTATTTAACTTACATGACATAAAAAATTTATTTAATTTCCTCCTCAATATTTTACCAATCACGAAACCTGAGTTGTTCTCCTCTCCCAGTTAATATCCACTACTTTACCAAAAACGACTTTGTCTTACATTTTCCAGTTTGCAAATCCGGGGTTCACACGTCTGCCCGAAAGTCGCTAACAACCACGCATCAGGCTATTACACTTTCTGTGAGACGGGCCAAAATGTTATTATTCCATTCGACACATTTATGGCGTTACTAGTCAGCGGCTTCTTAATCCCTCAATAGATGTTTTTGATGTTGTGAGTCCAGGACTATCGATCGTTACCTGAAAGGCAACGAACTCTTCTGCCGCTCGTAAAATTCATTTTAACAAAATTTTATTTATCTTAAATGAAATAAACAACACCTTTAATAATTTGGAATATATGTATACACTACAGGGCATATAGCATATGCTGAGGGTTTATCGTTGCTCCTTTTCAGGGTAATGCGCAGATATTTAAAATGCGAGACATTCTGTAGAGGTTTATTGTTATACAGAATATAGTAATTTGTTGCGAGTTTGCCTTCTGAAAAGAGTATTTCTATTGTTTTCTCTTGTTCAGTATTAAATCGTGTTTTTAGGGTCACGTTGTGAGTTTCTTAAAAGCAGCTTGGGAAATTTTCAACGGGTGGGATTTTGACGTTTTTTATTTAGGGTATTTCTCCTGTAACTATTAGGAACAACAGTAAATCAGAGGGGTCCCCCTGAAATACTCCGTTTGTCTCTTCTACCGGATCCCTTTTGCTACGTTATTGTTGTCTTTATTCGATTGTTTGATAGAATATTTTGCATGAATCTCGTTACTTGATTTTTTACGGCAATTTCTTGTATTTTTCGCATTGTTAACTGTCTGTGTAATAGAACGAACGCCCTTGTGTAGTCTATAAACAAGGCGGGTAGCTTTTCTTTTGATGCATAAGTACTGTTGCGATATCTTCCTGTAGGCACTTCACAGCGTGAATTGTGGATTTTCCTTTGGTGAAGCTAAATTACTGTACTGGAATTGTATGGTCTTTTGTAATCTTTATGTAAGCAAACTTGTCAGAATTGTTAGTGCTGTGCACTCCAGATCTATCCCCCTGTAAGAGGGCAACATATTCAGTGTTCCTAGCCTCCATTTGTTTGGGATGTTCCTTTGTCTAACTATTCGTTACAAAGTTCTGTCCATGTATGTGCAAGAATATGTGCCATATCCTTTGTATGTACGAATAATGTCTCATTTGCGCCATTTGATTTTTTGTTCTTTGAATTTTCTATTAGCTTACGTAAATCTTCTTTTGATAATTATACCTACCTCCCGGTTTGATATTCCTGGTGTGTCTCCTTGTCTTGTTGGACTTTTTCTTAAAGTTTTCTTCCCACTTGTCGAGCTAGTGGGAGATCTTTAGGATAATGTTGCTGCTTCAGCCTGATAAGCGTTTTTGCATTTTTTTCAATATTTGTTTGTAGACTTTTCTATATTTGTTGTCAACTCTTAGGTCGTACTGCGTTTGTGTTTCTCTCACTCTGTGAAGAGCTATAACGCGATTTTTCTTGCTCTGTAGCATTCTTGGTTGAACCATTGTTTTCTTGCCTCTGATTCTCCCTATTGCTTATTTTATGCGTTCCTCGATCGCGTTGAGTGTTTCATCTAATTTTCTTAATTTTTATTTTTTAATAGCTCTATTTGACCCTGGTATGTTCAATTTGTTTATGTCTATTTCTCTTGTCAGTTTTTTACTTGGGAGTTTCCTTTGATACGAACCTCTTACCATATAAAGGTTCAAAACGGTAAGTGGTATGTGTTTTCTTGCTGTAATGTCTCTCCGTAACTTCTGGTGGGCCTTGTCGTAGTTTGTGAATATGAGTTCTATTGTGATTCTACTTCTCCCCTCCTCCAATCACAACGTATTAGGGAAAAATATTTGCGTTACTAAGTATATCGACGACGAAATCGATGCGTGAAAACTTGTGGCTAATCTATTGCTAAAGTATTCTACACATTCTGAAATAATGGAGATGTCAATTAGCAAAATATAATAGAAGAACTATACAACATTTTTAGGTAATTTATATTCATACAATTAGAATAGCGTGATATAGTGTTACAAGCGCGCGGGCTATTAAATCATGTAAATTATTCCTAATTTCGTTAAATGTAGTAACTATGAAAAACATTTTATGAAAGCTAGGAAACGGACAAAGGGAACATTGGCTAAAAGCAGATAGCAGCTGCACTGGAAACAATGGAAAAATATCGGCACCACAGAAAAAGGATTTTTTTGTTGCAGTGTGTTGAGCAGTGCGGCGAAAAATTCCGGGAAGTAGGCACGGCAAGTTACCCCCCAGGGACAGTTTGTGGGTTGGGAAGGGCAGGTCGCAATATCATTGGCAAATAGATTTGACAATATTGGAGATGAGTAGTGGGAGAGCTTGAGCTAGAGCAAGAAAGCGCTTTACGCGGGATTCTTCAGTATAAATTTGGGCATTCTTAAGTTAGATTTCGTAAAATTTATTCAGTTTGACTTGCTCTTCAACGGGATGTAGTTCCGGAGAAGTGTTTCTCTAACAATTATTCAGTTGAACAGTTTATTAGTGGAAGTAGTTTAACTAATATTTCACTACAACGAGTGAAGTAAACGGTAGTCGCTATATACTGTGGTGAGGCGACTGTAAGAGATACAAAATCCTACGAGAAGAATGGTGCGTTGCAACCAGGAAATTCAGCTATCCACAAAAAAGGTGCTCAACGATTCCAATTCAAGTACACAACATGCCATGCAGCCAACAAACAATTTGTCCAAGTCACCAATATTCAACGGAGACAACCTTCCAAAAGTATGCCTCTGGTACGTGCTATACTATCATGCCCTGATTGAGATACTATTTCTTTTGCCCTACTGAATGATTAATCTCATTGCGTGTAATTTGGTGCTTTTAATATAAAGGTTAATTAAAAGGGTTAAATAATTTTTATTTAAAATCATAACTGAACAATAATAATAAATACCAGGCGTCACAAATTCTGTTAATAAAATTAAATATAACTGCTGTCATTTAGAATTATATTCACATAATAAGTAAATCCTAGGTGTCACAATAGAATAAACTAAAATCATTATAGTTCATCAATAAATAATATTTTTTTCAAGTTAACTTAATAAAAAGGCCATAATTTAAATTCAAGTTGTTTTTATATCATCGTGAACTGAATAGACATGGAATACTTGGATTTCAGAAGAACAATTAAAGTATACGTAACACAAATAGAACATGTAGAAGAAAGACTGTAATTGATTGTAGCACGTGAACTGTTTCTGTATATGCAACGAAATAGTTGTGACACTCTCAGTTCGTTGTGTAACATTAAGGAGGATTTCTGGGTTTCATGTCGTGAATGAATTCAGCAAGCTCATAAAACGGTTTCCTGCTGGATTTTCGTGACCAGAAAACTTGTGGCAGGAATTTATGAGGGCATATAACATATGCTGAGGGTTTATAACTGCCAAGTTAGGCGGAGAGGGTCGACGGCCTTTCGAGGCTGGTAAAATCAACGTTCTGTTGAATATTTGTTTTGAATCGTCGTGAAATCCTAGTATCGTTTGAACCTCATACATTTAATTAAAATTAAATTGAGATAAGAAGGCGGGAAATTTTGAAGCATACATTCATGGTTGCGTAGAAGAGAAATAAATATTAATAAACTAACTAATAGTGTTCGGACTCAGAACAAAGTATTTATCCAGGAAGGAATAGGGGATGGAGAAGGGAGAGAGAGAGAGAACTCTTTCTTGTAATTATTTTTTTAAAGATCAATAAAAAACCTATTTTTTACACCAATCGTAGGAACTAAAACGTTATAATGTTTCAAATCTTTAATGTGACGTATATCCTATTAGGTGATATATATTTTAATATTTTATAATTTGATATAATAATTACGGAATCGCTTAAGCTTGCATATTTTATATTATTTCGAAACGTGTTTCCACATCAGTCACATTTGACGACATGTTGGGAAATACAACCATAAACAAGGTGTCTGACAGTCGTGCATATTCCACTCCGGTTCCGCTTTCTCGTCCGTTGCTTGTAAGGCAAAAGATTTGTAAATCTGAAAACACTGAATTGAGTTTCATTCACAGAAAGATTATCAGTAATATATTATAATTCCTCCGTTTTACCACTTTGTTTAAACACATATTTACAGTAACAATATTTTGACACATACTGAGTTATCCAAATAATTCATTATTAAACACGCTCAAAATGGGCACGCAAACACAAATGAAATGCTGTTTTATCATCAAATTTAGTTCAATTGGAGCAATGATTTGCTATTTGATTTCAAAGTCTGCGAGTGTCTAAATACAACAACATGGGCACGACTTCATCTTATTGATGTGCGTGAGTCCGAAGTAGTCGAAACAGCAGCTCTGTTCCGCGGTGTCAGAAGCACAACGCAACGGCAGGGATCGCAATGCTGCCCGTAATTCCCCCGGTAGATCCAGTGGCTAGATCCAAACCAAGGAATGGTCCCGCCAACGCCGCTGTCAAGGTAAGCAGAAGCCACCAGCCGCTGGTCCGCAGTCCACGGAATGGATGGATGCACACCCAGAATCAGATTAGGGCCGCCTCGTCGTAATTTAGTAGAAATCGGGTCAAAACATCGATCTCTCAGCGTACAGGCGCTGACCATTCATACAATTTACAGAGATTATTTCCAAGTCCAAATTTCATCCGGACACCGAGATATACGTCTGTGTACCACAAATCACTCGAACGAAGTCCTAGAAATTTGTCTTTCTAATGAGATCTGTCAAAAGGTCAAGGGAAGGGATGAACGTTGTCACACTACTAACAATGCTGCGCTCTATAATGGCGTAACTAAAAAGTGCTTATTTTAACTATAGAAAAAGTGTGCGGAATAAATAGAATTGGCGATCGTCTAACTCTTGAAATTGTTTAGTTTTGTCCTAATTTAATTAATTTATTTTAAGCTTTAAAACGGTTTGACAACGCAGCAGAATCGTTCTTATAAAATTTCATGCAACGAAAAAAAGAAACACAGAAATGTGTCAAAGGACAACGGAAGCAAAGGTCAAATTATGGCGTAAACCACGTTTCAAGATTTTGTTTGAATATAAAGGTAAAGATGTTTTAAGTTTCCGATTCATTATTATCATGGTGTATTATTAGACTTGACTTGATTAATAATAAGATACATTTAACTAACAACAATCGCTAACGATATGGAAATCTGTAACGACAGCAAGAAATATTTCTAAATATGGAACGGGCGGTTACAATTTCTATTTATAAAATCCTTGATACAGGTCAGGTAATCTACTCTAATAAAATTAAAAGGTTGTCATACGTGTTTATTACAATATACATACTTATACTTAATTTAACACTATCTATAATAAATCCGACATCATTATTTACTTCAGAGGTTTCTGATGATAAAAAATAATTTTCTTGTTGGTTATTCGGATTTTATTCTTTCCATATAATTGTAAACTATGGATAATACTGTGTATAAGTAACAAGGAACCGTACGTAACTGGCGTAGACAATTTTAGAAGATTATATATTATTTCCGACATTTTATGTATACTGTAAAGTATCTCTGACCACTTTTCAATTGAAAGTCAACTTGTTTATTTTTGAGAAAATAAAAGTCTAATACCAATTTTTTTTAAAAAATGTTCGTCAATGTGTCAAAGTGAATATACAAAGAGCTGATTATGAACGAAAATCTCCGGATTCACTATTGGATGGATGTACTATACCATACCTGATAACTATATCAGTAAACAAAATGTCAAATTATTATTTTCTTGTAATTTTATGTTCCTCAAATCACAATACGGATTTAACAGAATGTGTATGAGCAATGGTAAGGCTTTTAGTCATTTTTTAGATGTCTTTGGCGAAAGTTTGTATGGCTTGAGAAGTAATTATAGTGATTTGTAGCGGCTTAGGGACGTGTAAGACGAATGTTCGCGTGACCTGGCAACAAGTGGCGCTCTACAGCAGGTCTCTGATAATTAAAATTCGTATCTGTGCTCCCCACCTTAAACTTCATTAATTACTTCCAACTAACAGTGTTTGTCTCGTCATAAAGTTAAGGTTCAGCATAGGATTGTTGCCATCTCCCAATTAATAGGTAGAAAACAATTAAAATATTACAATGTTTACTGATTAGAATTATATTAAAATTATTTTGCTTTACGGTGTACATTATTCTTATTAAAATAAAATAAAATTGAAATTATTTTACTGTCTATGGCGGATATTCATTCCATTGTCTGTGGTGAGAGAAAAGGTGCCAAAAAGAAGAAAGGCAAAAAATGTGAATAAAGGAAGTGATTGTTTCTAATTTGAGACACTGTCACTAGGAGGAAAAAAAGGGTCGTAGAAATGATGTAGTGAAGAAGAAGACCGAACTTTTTCTAACAGATTTAAACTTCAGGTGAAATAAGAACTAGGGCATCTGATTCACATTACTTATACGAACATTTTCGCGATTCAGGTACGATATCAAATACGCTCATATTTCATGCTAATCTTTCCCTTCCCAATTTGTAACATAGTTGAAGGCTATATAAAAGTTACCACACCATTTTTATTTTATATCAAGTTTGTTTTACTAGGTATTGAATTTACTACTATTTGCATTGGCTCTACATCACGCAATAAAGGACATAGACAAAAGAAGCACAATTTTCAATAAGATGAGCCAGATATGCGCATATGGGGATGACATCCTCACCTTCCCTTGTAGCTAGATATAAAAAAAGCTAATAGAAGTTTATGGAGAACCAAAGAAAAATGCAGAAAAAATGGGGCTTTAAGTTAATGTAAAGAAACAAAAACTATTATATCGGCTTCAGAAGAAAAATAATATTGCAGGACCTGCAAATTAACGAGAAAAATTTTGTGGGACTAGCGAAATTTAGATATCCAAGCAGGAAATAAAGCATATTTTGCAATTTTAAAACCGTTAAAAAGCAAACTATTACTCAGGAAAGGTACAATACAGATATATAAAACTGTAATAAGACCAGAGGTAACATATGGGGCGGAATCCTGGACATTGACAAAAACGAACACGGTACTCTAAGGAAATTTGAACGGAAAATAATACGAAGAAGATGCGGACCTGTTATGAAACACGGAGAGATTAACCAAATTATAAAGGGAAAATATATAATATGATTCTTAAAATTTTTAATGCTGCAATGGATGACCCATAGAAGTGGCTACAAATTAAACACCGCTAAAAGTATTTAAAGCCATGCTATGCTCCACAAGGCAGAAAGTAAGACCAAGAACGAAAATTGAGGATGTGATATAGAATGATTGAGGGATTACATATTTTATACTGTTTGGATACTCGGGTAATGCTAAATTAATGATAAATACAACGACGTCCACTAAGTCAACATATAAATATATCACTATTTATTCAAAAGCGGCGTTTCGTCTCCTTTTTGAGACATCCTCGAGCGTATTGCAATCACAATATGACAAGAAATTAAATATGGGTTCTATGTTACAATTTTTTAATTTATATGTGAAAAAACATGGTTCAAAACTTACAAATTTAGCAATTCATCATATTTACTCCTTGAATTCCTCAGCTGGAAAGATTATTGAATGTATATGTAAAGAATTACATTTGAATAATTTATTGTCGCGGACCATCACCAGCCCCTGACGGTTACGCCGAAATGATGGAGAAACAATGAGTGCTTTCGGCAGTTAAATTTTAACAATTGAGAAGAATATTAAAAAGCTAAATGACTACAACATTTTTAACATTGATTGCATGCGGATTGCACCTGATATACATTTCACTCATATATCTTATAGCCAAAAACTAACTATATCAGTTAAAATACTTTGACGAACAATTATTGAAACATTGCACCTAAATGCATTATGTTTCGAGTGGTCATTATGAAGAACATACTAATTTTAAATCAGGTTCAACTTATCTCTCCGTCTGGAATTTTATTCTTCTTATTGCGAGGTGCATTTTTAATAAATGTTCGAGAAGATAAAGTTCTGAGCGCAAGCTCCGTACTTTCAAATGACAATAGAAACTTGAAGCACTTTCTGGAAAATTGAATTGGGACTGAATACTCCGCTGATGACTAACTTCAAATTTGCTTCTCTTAATTTTAGCTTATACAGCTATTTCATCTGGAAGTTACAGCAGCTTTTATATTTTATGAATGTAATCTGCTGCCAAGTAACAATATTACACACAATTTTCCAATAAAATAATCGCGTTTATTAGATATATTAAAAAAGCATTCCGTGCGTGTGAATATAACATGTTCTTCGCATCTTAAAAAAAGTGTGCTTACAAATTAATGAATTTGTGATAAAAGCTACTAACTAAAACATAAGATACATTCTCTTACTTATTATAATAATTAAAAACTAACTTATTAACCGTCGTTTCATGGGTATTTATTTATATTAGGCCAAAAAAGAATTAATTCTGTACTAATACATTAGTAATTTCAAATATTAATACAATTGAAGTGTACCATATGCAAAAATTGCTGTCAATTTTTTGAGAATTGATTTTATTGGATATTAATTATGTTTGTGCCACTCTATAGTTGCACACAGCGCAATGATGGCCATGCTGCCCCACATGACAGAAAATTATATAAAACATTAAAAATTTGTAAGTCAACTTCAACTTGCATCTTTTGTTTGACCTGTTTCTGACATTTTAGAAAGTTATTATGTAATTATGACGTTATATGCTTGTAGCCACGGCAATCTTAATATTTGGTTTGGAATTTTTGTGAAGTGTTTATTTATAAAATAGAAAACATACCTGTAGAAATTTTACATGCCGACTTCCTGTGGTCTAGTGGCTAGCGTCGCTGTCACGCACCACACAAGTTCCGGGTTCGAATCCTGGCATGGACTTGAATGCTTCTGCCGTCATGGTCACGGAGACTGTAATTAAGAGTGCTGGACCACGTATCACTCCAAATTCTTAATATGTCATGGAAAATGACAATCCGCAGTTGAACTGGTTGGACAATGCCATGAATGGACTGCACAGCTAAGGAAGAAAGGAAAAAGAAGAAGGAGATGAGGATAGCTGTATTTAAATTGATTCCGAGATATGAAAAATTATCTAGTACACAACAACCTCATTCATCCAATTAATTGTTATATAAGATTTTTGTGATTTTGAAATTAGAGTATCGTTTATTATTATGTTCCTAAATAAAACTAGGCGCATTTCAAGTAAAACGCGTTCCTTAGATTAATGTTTTTGATTTGGTGCTCCGCGGAAAAATTGGCATACATAAAGGATGTCGAGAACCAAAATAGTTTGGGAACCATTGCGGTATGTTACGTGAATCTCATATCCGATACATGTGTGTATGTATTTCAAAATTGCAATTAGGAATAGCCTGGTGGCAATTACATCAAATATACAGTCTTTTGATCAAAATACAGTACTAGCACTAGTATAAAAGTAATATTTCATAATATACTACTAATTCAAACGTAATGTACACATATTACTATGGAAAAAGAAAAGAAAATAATTAAAAGGACACCTCGATGAAGTTAAATTTAAGTAATTCTGTTGTAGCACAGTAGGACCCTCCCCAATTTTAATTCGAATTTATGGAATTTTAAATAGTACAAAATTTCAGCAAGAACATGTTGCTGGCGAGGTAAAAGGGGTTTTTCCTGGCGCCGGGCTGGCGGCTGGGATACATACCTGTCTGCGTGTTTATAACGGTATGCTTCACTTTGGCTGAAAGATCATTAACCTTCAAAATTTCCGAAGGGCGCTGTTCTCTGTATCATGAAAAATTTCCCGCGCCGGACGGAGAACTCACGAGGATTAGCAGAAAAACATCATGTACGAAAAATATTCAGTTTAGTGTGAGACATTGACAAGTCGAGAAAGCAAACGAGAAGTGTGGTGCTAGACGACGAGATGGCGAGGAGATAGAGATGGAGAATTGATCAGGACATGGAAGGGAGGAGAAAGCTAGAGCCAAACGGATTTTTAAAGGGAGGAATAAACTGGAGTAAAAGTGAGTTGTTCTTTAGTGAGAAGGTGTTAAGCACTAGGAAGGCTAGAGGAAATAAGGAGGAAAAGCTGAGTTTTCCTCAATACCAACAGAACGAATTCACGCCATTATCTACCGGCAGCTCCTGGTACAACCCAAAGGAATTACCAGTCGTATAGTTACCTGCATCGAGACGCACATAAAAACAAAACAGGTCAGTCCAGTGAACGGAATCTCTGTTGCACGCGGGCACCCAAAGAATAAATAACCCTGAGATTCTAAAATCATCCTCTTTAATTTATTTATTTGTAATAGTGCGCAGGACCCCATTTAATATTGTGTTTTTAATATAAATAAAAGTATAATATATTTTATCCTAAAACAAATAAATTTAAATAATACGCCTAATCATTTACACTGCACTCCACTGTAATTTTAATTAAAGTAAAACAGGCCCAAATTATGATAAAAATTCCACTTTACAGTCTGATGACTATAAAGTTTATTACTATACCTTATTTAAATTTTGTCGAAAGCTGGATATCAGGTGAGAATTTGTCGGAAACACTGCTGCAGCTAGGTTATCCCAGTTATTAATGGTCCTGTTCAGGAAAGAATATTTACCAATATCTGTTCTCTGTAGTCTGGGATTGATTTTATACGCGTGGTACAATCTTCTCAAAAAATTTGGATCCCTTAGCCTAACATGCTGTTTCTCACGAACACTTTGGGTAATGCAAACAGCCTAGCTTTCTGTCTCCCATATTCTAAGCTTTCCCACCCTAAAATAATAACTTTTTCATGACCGTGTTCAGGTCCCCATCTAACATCCTTCCCAAATTTGTTTGGTTATTGACGACTTAACATATTACATATTACAATTTCTCCGTGACACCACAAGTCAAAACATTTTTCTATTGAAGACATTTAAAGTCCGCTGTCAATGCGGTTAGGTTAGTTTAAAAATATGATACTAAATTAAACACGAATATTAAATTCACAAAACACAAAATAAAGGGATGGATGAGATCGTTGTTTCCAGAAAATTTCTCAAATCTCCGTTCCACGTTCATTTTCGCACAATACTTCATTTTTATTACAACGGCACTTTGATTTAGTAATTTTTTCCTCCCTATTCTACTCCATTCGTGAACCCTATCAGTCTCAAGAAACTTATAGATAATATTATATAAACAAACATTACGTACTGATCACTTACAAAAATATTTAAATCGTTTTTTTCTTTTGTTTTGTAAGACATAATAAACATTTATACGCATTTGTAACTTTCAGAAAGCTTAATTAAGCACTTATTTTGTTTTTATAACTATTAAAAATGTCAAAATATCCTACGTATACACCTAAGCTTCTGGTTAAAATGAATTTATGCGCTAAAAAATTATAATTATAATAAAACAACGTATATGCCTCTGTAGGCTCATTGCTGATAATGAAATGAGTCCAGAATTCATGGATTTTGTTTCGTGTATGTTCAAATTTACTGAGAGAACCTCTTTCTGCAGAAGTTACATTTGAGAACTACAACACCTTCCGCCCACTAAATTAGCGCTTCCACTCCCTCACAACCAGAAAGCCACACAATAATTAGGCTTCGCAGGTAGTTAGCAGCGGTTTTACCCTCCTCAGAAGCCTCGTTAACACGCGTCATAGTGGCCGATGTGTTTGCATTACAAAGAACTACTTCCAAAGTACAAAATTATAATTGAATCAGTTACTTTTAAAGGATATAGTTATGACCACCCAAATATTTAATTATAGTCTTTACTGATAATATAGGTAGTTTGCTTTTATTATAAAAAATCTCATAACTATAATTTTTTTTCATCAGTAACTAATGAACGGAGGCTTTCGATTTCATAAATGATTTTTGGTTATGAAATGTTCCGACGTTGTATTCTGACTCAAATTTTGACTCGGTCCATAAAAGAGAATCATTTATTAATTTTTTAAATGGTTTACAGTGGACTATAATGGATTGTCCCTCATAAATAGCACCTGTCGTAGGGTATATTGAGACTTATTTGCGTTTTTATTTTTATATTATAATAATAACTTTATTTGTATAAATGTGCAGACTTAACTATTAAATTGAATAACTGTTTTTGATTTCCTAGGATATATTTCTACAGCAACTTACTTTTTTAATTTTAATCAAGTAACTATTACTCATCACACCAAATATTTTACCTCAATGTACATGACTTTATATCAGAAAAATTAGCAACCTTTTGTTATTATTAAACTGCGAAAGTTCATTAAGACAGAATCAACCTTGTCTATTCCAGATTCGCATTCTGGTCGATATTTTCCCATCCAGATTAATAATTCATTTTCATAGCTTTCAAGACTGCGATACGTTTGCGAGCATTTCTTTTGATCTTAAATTAAAACTATTCCATTTACGACCAATTGAGTTCATTATTGAAGTTATAAAATTAGGCTGTGAAAAATGTGGTCTGGTAAAAAATTGCAGTTAGCTTGAGCTCAGGTCAGTGGATGGACAAATGTACAAGACGATTTAACGTCGTACCCAGTGGAGGTCGCGGGTTCGATTCCCTGTCCGGTCGAGACTATTAAGTACTTGAAGAGACTTGAATATTGTTGTAAAACTCAATATATAGAAATCTTAGTACTTATCTGTTAATATTGATTACTAGTACTTCAAATCAATAAATATTAATAAAGCTGACACAATAGGCGCCATCTGATCAATTTATAGACCAAACTAAATGTCTAGGTGACTTCAATAGATTTGCATCTCGAATAATATATATATATATATATATATATATATATATAATGTTCGTCGTGGTTTCACGGATCAAGTGAATTAATAAATCATTATTTTATTAACCTGCTTCTCGTATTGATTTTTCGTTAATTTCGAGACTTCGTTTATATACTCGGTACACGTCCAGTAAAATGTTTATTCTAGCAGTAATTATATGTAACTTTATGAAATAATTAATTGAGGGATGAAAACTCAGATGCATAAGCGAATACATATATTTCTTCAAATCATAACACAACTTCCATACACATTTAAACTTTTCCTTTAATTTGAATTACAGTTGAACTTCTTTCCGGACGCTACGAGGGACTGGGAATTTGTCCGCTTGTTGGAAGTGTCCGCTTATTAGAAGGCTGCAACATTCAGCATGCAAAAAATGCATACATACTATATCAAAGTAGGTAGTTCCTTAGATTAATTTTCGGGGTTTTCATCACTGTAAGCCTAGGTTTTTCTATAAAGAAAAATCTATTTCTGAAAACAGTTAAATATAGTTTGTTTGTTTATATTTTTTGGCAAACGTAAACCAATGAATTTACACTCACCACATATCATCCCAAATTCGGAATGTCACGCCAGATGACAATCCGCAGACGCCTCGGTAGTCCTAGGCCCTCAAGACGGTTGTTGAGTCATTGGAAGAAGAAGAAGCCACTGAATTGCGTCTAAAACGTTAACTGTCTTTGAGAGTTTGTTTGAAGAGGTGCAGGCGTCCATCTGGGCGAAACAATGATGCGAAATAGGCTTTCTATAGTTCAATTTAAAGTTTCAGATTATGCCATGTTCTAGAGGTTGACACACGGCTGACGTATTTTTTGCTAGCTTGTCGCAAAATTTTACGATTAAAAGTCTTGAGCCAGTCAGTCATGATATCTCTCGTCATCAAAGCTTTTTTATATACCCGCCATTATATGCCTATTAACTGCGGCGGCTCCATGTATGTTCTCAACATAATTGCCAACCTTTCTTTCGGCGTTTTCCCTGCTTTGCACGTTTTACCTTTAATGCCATCGTTTTGCATGGCAGAGCTCTAAAAAAATAGTGCAGTCTCGTCGTAATTAAAATGTTTGTTTTCGAGTAGGCTTCACAAGATCAGCCAATTTCGTTGTCCACTCTGGCACAACGTTAGTGTCCTAGAGAGCTCTGGCACTGATTTTCTATTTTTCATACAGTGTAATTAACTCCAGCCTTTCTTCAATAGAAAAATTTTTTTTGCACTCATCTCCGTAAATCGTTTCAACCCGAAACACACGTGACTCACATCGATTTAAAATACGGCTTTCTGAGAACTGAGGAAAGTTCGTGAAAGTGATTCGGGATTGGGAAATTCCAGGTTCATCTACCTCAAAGTGAACAAGTAGGGTTAAAGCCATCTGATATCCTGAATTGTTTTTCACTTTCTGTCCGGTTATTAAAGACATTATTATCGGAAATCCTGAAAAAATAGTGTCCGTTTATTAGTGTCCGATTATTAGAAGTACTTTTCTTAGTAAAGTATAAAGAAAAATGCCGAGGAAAATAAAATTGTCCGTGTATGAGAGATGTCGGGCTATTAGAAGTGTCAATTTCGGGAAGTTCGACTGTACATTTCGCCCAATACTTCCAGCGATTCTCATCCCCACGCGCATCTACTCTTTGTCTCTGCCCAACTCTTGTAATTACTTTACGGCAATACTTGAAATATTTACGCCTAATATTTCACATAATCTTATTTACTGATCCGTCATTACTTTTTTACACATAAATGACACAAATTATTAATAAGCCAGAGTAAGGTTTATTATTAACAATGGGCCATACTTATATATCAATATTGGTGAACAAATATAAAAAGTAGATATAATAATACGTCATAAAAAGGAATAATTACATAGAAACAAACAAAAGTTTGTAATTTTCTTTGGGTTCTCAAGAATAGTTTTTTTTAGTTTTCTTAAAACTGATTTTACAAACAAGCCTTATTATTCAGTTTGACTAAATATGATATTTATCCTCTCTATTAGAACAGAATCTGCCTAAATGAGTAGTTTTATGGATGAAACGTTTAAAGATGCAACTCTAGACAGCTCTACCTGCATACACAATATTTGTACTTGCCAACTATATGAAGCCAAGCCTTGTTTCATTAAAATGAATTAAATATATTTTTCAATGACATTTCCAATTAATTATACTTTCAAGAACGATAGGATCACATGATTAAAATTAAGCGTATTCTGTTTTCACTCGGGTTACTTATTTTAAAATGATAATAAATGCATATTTTAAACATGAGGAGAATATAAATTCCTGCAGATGTAATATCATTTAATATTTATTATTTGAATTAGCTTGATGCTTAAGCTAAATCCCGGGGGCCTTAGTTGATTCCCCATTCAAATTCCCTTCCTATGCTATTTAAAGGGAATAGTGATGACGTGGATAACACTCATGTAGCCTTTCACTCTAAGAAAAAACTTTAGGTCGTTAGAATTTATAGTACTCCTTCATTTAGTCTGATTTCTTCTAATTTATTACTGAGTAAAAATGATAATTATTAACCGTACCCGTGTATGACATTGTTATTACATACATAATAACTGCTATTATCTGTCTCTCCCTCTCTCTCGCTTGTCACAGTACCCTTCCAAGTGTGTCATACCGTCTTTGATACTGAATTAATTAATGCGCGTGTGTTATGGTACAGCTGTCACCCACTAATCACATTAATCATGGCAGCGCTTGTCGGTTAGCGTACCTAATCAGATTAAAATGCTTTCAGATTGTGTTGACGAGGTCACCCAAAATCAATAAACATGAAATTATTACCTCATAATTATTAAAGCACTGAACATTTCGTTTTAGGTGTCGTTCTAAAAACCGTTATATTTTGTAAATATTTTCTGATTTTCCTATGCGATGTACGATATAAATTGTGCTTTTGTTTTAATCCCAGTGAATTGAATGATTTTAGCATTTCTTTAAGTTTCATGTATCAGGGATCCGAAACCGATGTATCTGAATTCCTAAATGTCTGTCTACCTAGAACGTCTTTCACAATAAAACAGTCGGACCAATTTGGATGAAACTGTATAAGAAATAAATGATTCTGGGGTTTACTGTGCGGGATGAATATTATTGTTGCAGTTCTCCATGTTTTCATATCTGCATCCACCTTCATTTGCTATCATATTCTAACCTTCGTTTGCCTCTTCTATTCATACTAAAACTAATTTAACAAGTTCTTCGTGCCGAAAAAGTGCATTATTAATTTATCAATTGTTTTAGCCAATGAACCCCATAATGCTGTCCCATCACCAATAATTTTCAAGATTTTCTGAATTGAGACTCGATCCACCTCGTTTATAGCTTTCAACATTATTAAAAGTTTTCTATCATTCGCTATTCTGCATTGGCACATGTCGAAGTTTAGCTTCTATATAACACCACGCTATAGGGCAACACAGTACAATCTATAAATTACTTGGAATATATTTCTCCTTTTTGCGAAAGCTTTCATTGCGTCAGTTATCAGACTTTTAAAGTCTACTTTTCTTCTATTCTTATGTATTAAAAAATGTTTTGGTCGTGAACGCCGGGATTAAAGCTGTTGGAGAATCGACGCGATGGCCGCGTGTCACTCCAAATTCGGAACGTGTTATGCAAGATGATAGTCCGAAATCAACCCGGTAGGCCCAGGCCCTCAATGGGCTCTACAGCCCAAGAAGAAGAAGAACAACAAATGTTTAATTCGTGTTGGAAACGTGATTAGGTTTCATAGGAATTTTACACCGAGAAAGTCTTCGCCCTCTTTAAATACTATAATGTTTTTTGTAAAGAGAGTTCAGAATGTTATTGCCTGTGTACAACCGCTATATGTCTTCTTCTGCGAAAATGTACTATTCCAAGTTTTACAAGAAAAGAGTCGAATGTATTGTTATGAAGCTTTATATCGTTATTATCCTATAGGCGTTACGAGATTTTACCCTATAAGAAACTGAGATCTGTGGTATTGAGACTACATAGCGTATGTTCCGAAACTTAATTTCTAATTTTTGAGGAAGGAATTTTGTTTGCTTCAATGAAACGTGGCTGATTGGTCCTTGTGAGAAGGGTCAGAGAACTTTGGGGAAACCAAAAAATATATAACAATTGTTACAATATTACATAGAACCCATATTCAATTTTTGTAATATTTTGTTTGTAGTACGCCAGAGGAAATCTTAAATAGGAGTCGAAACGTCGCTTTTGAATAAATAGTGATAAATTTATATGCTGACTATTGTCCGTCTTTGTATTTATTGTAAAGTCAGAAAACTATGTTTTTAGTATAATAATCTTATAGATACAGCGAACAATTAACAAAGTTCTTTAAAATGAAATTAACTATGAGTAGAATTCACCGTTAAGCTAATATTACAATTAGTGGCAAATGCTAATCCATAACGCTAAGAACCTGCCTCTGTATTATCATTCCCGTTCGTAGGACCGGCAACCAGATGGTGCCATTTAAAATACACACATTCGACGCTTGATGAGAGCTGAGCTGTAGTAACATACGAGTTGTTTTATCTGCCGACGTCAAAGCTCTTACAAAGGAACGAATGAAACAACTGGCCTAAAATTTTATGTAAATCATACAAAAATAACAATTGAATAAAGAAATACGAGGCCTGTCAAATATGAAACAGAACTTTTGCTGTAACGTATGTATTACACGCTGTACAACATTTTATTCACTGTCCTCCTCAAAGTAGTCCCCGTTCCTAACGTTGCGTCTATTTCTGGAAAGCCTCCTGAAACTATATTTCTGGGATGGCGCACAGGTTTCGTGCTCCATTGTCCTGAATCTCCTCTATGGTTTGGAAAATATGTCCTTTCTGCATGGTTTTAAGTTTGTGAAGCAGAACAAAATCTTCTGGGGCTACATCCAGAGAATATGGTGGATAAGCAGATGGGAAGTGTGACGTTTTCTTTCAAATCTGCACATAAGGGGCGACGCGTAAGCTGACGCATTATGACACAACATCCTAGCCTGGTTTTCCCTCTTTCTGCTCCCAGAATCCTTTAAAGACGCTGGAATTCCCTGGTAGAATTCCTGACGGACATATTATTTTTTAGGCCAAAAAACTCAATAAACATAATCTTGTTCTTTAGTTGATTCATGCGATAGTTCCTTAAACGGAAAGACCCTTTTCCCACCCCCTGCGACGATTGCACTTTTATTCCAAAGTCATAGCCAAAACCCCACCTATGATGTTCTTAAGAAACTTTTCACTGACAGTGGCAATCAGTTCCTGGATGATTTCAACACGAATATGTTTACGCTGACGCCTACTTATCAACGAAGATTTACAATAATCATAGCACGAACTCTCTCGACATGATATTCAAATGTCACCGATTGAAATTCTGCCGTGTTCAAAATATTTAAACCATTCATAGCACTGCGCGCGACTCTCCTAATTCTTTGCTGAGCAATTGAAATGCCTCTGTAACAGGTTTGCCAAGTTTGTAGCAAAATTACACACGCGTTGCTTTCAAGCTCGTTTATTGTCACTTGGCACTAATCCGGCGAACAGCTTGTGTTTGTGGTTCCTTCAACGGGAGTAGCTCGGCAACTAGTGGTCAGAGCGAAATTCGGTAAAAGGAAATTTGGCTTGTAAGCCTGCTACTACACAGCCGCAGCGTGCGCCTATGACGGCTCTGGCACTATTTGGGAAGTTTAGTTTCTTTTTGAATAAACAAAGTGTGTATTCTGTAAATGTATCAGTTTATTTTCAAAATATTTTACAAGCAGAAGCTTTTATTATTCAGATTATAAAATAATTTTTCTATTTATTCAGATAAATAAATTATTTACTTGTCCATACCATTAACACTTATTTAACAACATGTGACATCAATATTTTAGAACTATTTTCACCACAATTTTTCGGTTTCTTAAACTGTATTCACCAGGCAAATATGTACATAGTTTAGACAGGGAGACGAGTGGGCTACTTTCGGGGAGATCTTATTGTTTCTCTGGTTTTGACTTAAGGTTCCCACAAGCCAAGGTAACTTGGTCAGTTGTTTTTATTTTGTTTTGGAAATATTTAGTTTATAACCACGAGTTTATCTCCCTTACTCCCGATTTAAAAATTGTAGTGATAACGTGAAACGGTAATTTCTTATTTTCAGTGAAATCAAAATCAAATAAATATTCTGTGTCAAACTACTACTGTTATTATTAACTTGTTGCGTGTTGTATTTATTTACGCTATGTTAATTATGTCTATAAGTAAATACTCACTTTATTATTTCGTTGATAACTGCACCATTCAACAAAATTTACAGTAGCCTTATGCGTCTGCTTGGATTCTAGCAGATAGAATCGTACTGTAATGTGGGGCGTACCCGTGATTTATTGGCACGATTGCGTGATTCAGCGCTTCCCCGTTTTAATATATTCGTAGCAAAGTATAACGACTTCCATGCTTTCCTAGCCAAAAAGTCTATTTGAGGTTCGCAACCCGTGTTGCATCAATTCTTCCCGCCGCGTAACAAAAGTCGTTGCCTTGCTTTCATTTTAGTAGCTGTTATTCATTTTATCCAAATGCAGAAATTCTTTATTTATGTTTCTTTTCAATGTGTATCAATCAATAAAATTCTGCACCTGTTCATAGTAATTACTTCGGCAGAGTCAAAATAAATTCACCAGAGAAGTGAAAATAGAAACACACACTTTAAACTCTACAAATGAAACGGGGCGGTCGTTATGCGCCTTCCACAAATTATCTTACTTTATACCCGGTATGGAAACATATCCTCAGGAGTACAATAAACACCTGATACATTCTTAGGAAACGTGATATCAAAAACATTTGAAAAGTAAGCGACACAAATGTTATAATATTTTTTTATTACGATTAATATCCCAATGTCTGTGTTTCGGATTGGTTTGATTAGTCCAACACATCATATTATATCATAGCGTATCAATAAAGGAAAGAGAAAATAACTATGTTAAATATGTAACAAATACATAAAATATTGAAACATTATAAATATATTCACTGTCTCTCTCGATAATTAATTTCTGCTGCAAATTTTAAACATGTCTGTTCAACGAATCTGTTATCTTAATATATTTACACATAAATAGACACACACACATCGTCCAGCCGGTTAGTAAGATGTATGTAAAATTTTCGAGGGCCTATTCCTCCTTCCTCAAGAGAGAACAGGACTGGACCTGTTATATGGATCGAACTTTTCCACGGTACAGATACATGCACGCACGTTCACACACACATATACAAATGGCTACATAAGAAGCTCTCGCAGGAAAGTGGAAAAGTGAAGTCATAGTGCAGTCTGTAAAACGTATAAAGGCGAACCGGTCTGAAGAAATATAAGGGGGAGTCTACATAAACGCTTGTTTTATTCAAAAGCGACTATAGTCACAAAATAAAAGACTGGAAAAAAATAACGGATGTGAGTAAATATTACTTCAAAAACTGCATTGTGTGCAAATGTGCTAGACACTTTCACTACCAGTGAAGAAGTTTTAATTAATAAGTGTTACACTTAAATTATTTTGTTTAAAATTACAAAAAATAAACGACCTTAATATTCAGTCTTCAGAATGTTAAACATGTAACGGTCAAACACATTTGCTCGGACTTTAGCGGTGCGGAGTCAAAAGAAAGGAGACAATATTTGAGCCAGGGATAGTAAAACCAAAAAATATAACGGCGCGCCTGGGGTGTTTCCCAACTATGGTGAGATTTGGCGGCATAGGGTGGTATTTTTTCCTAAAACCCGTGGGGAAGAGGAGCAAACTGTTACTCCCAGAAAAGATTAGCCATGAAGGTGATTGGATAATATCCATCTCTGCCACCTTCGGGATATGAACTAAACAAGTGGGGAAGAGGTATTAAAAAGGCTTGCAGAGAGATTTTTGGGAGATATTTTCGAGAAAGATGATTGGAATTGAGGCAAGGACGAAAGCGGTGATCAGATGAGATTAGAGACAGATTGTGGAGACGAGCGGACGATCGACATTATCAGGCAGGTAGTCCAAGGAGACGAGGATAAACTGGAAAGTGTCCTAAACCGGGAGGAATAGCAGCGGTGGTTCTGATTTGATCGAGATAGACCCAAATTAGGAATAAATTACAACGAAGAAGACGCCGGAAGGTCCATCATGTCAGGTCCGAGTAGATTTTTGTATGAAATATTTTTCTCCTTGAGAAGGCCCATATCATACAACCCTTGACTTTAGATATCGAGAATTGAAAGTTCTGAGAAATTAATTTGACTCATTTTTATGTAAATATATATGTAGTGTTTAAATAAGAAAGTTGAAATATGAGAAAATTGTAAGACTGATGTAAATTTTTTTAGGCTAAAGTAAATTGTTCTTTTCTTAATATAATATATTATAATAGCACAAAATAAATATTCTCCCCCTATTCATCTCAAACAATTGGAAAGAACATGTTGGACGTTTTGACACAGCTCAGTGGTTTTACCTAACGCCCAATAAAAATTGAGTAAAAATAAAATCTAAAACCACAGTTAATAATACAAATTAACCAAATAAATTCATATAAGACATTTACAGCTTATTACGATTTTCAATATAATGCTTAATATTGGACATATACAACATTTCATAAATTATTTTTACAATAATGACGTTTACAAAATAAAAATTATGTACACCTTGCAAGATATTTAACATCTGTATAGAAGAGGAAGAAGAAGAGGCACAGTTACTGAAATTTTCAGACGCCACTGTTAAGGAAGTCGAAGTTCTACAATTCCACAGAGAAAAAAATATGACACTTATTGTGACTAAATAACGTTGAAAAATTTACTTGATGTTATTATAACACGTTGTGTTTTGTTCAAATATTTATTCAGTTCTTCACGAGTGTTCGTAAGCTGTAGATCAGTTTTATGATATAAATCTACACAGAGCTCCATAAATCACTTTCATGTAACAACTGTTTACCAAAATTAATGCTCTTCATATCAATTTAAACTTTAATTAGTTATAAAACTTATTACACTGTAGACCAGCGCTATTTTGCTATAATATTACAAACAAGTTCTGATCAAAATGAGCCTCGTGTGATGCAACACGTTAATGTTCGATTAAAAAGCAATTTCTCCTCGTTACTCGTTCAGTGAAACAAAACTAGTTCACGCTTACGAAAATGTAATCTATTTAATCTCACAATATATCTATTAAAATCAATTCATGTGGGGGTAATATATATCATATTAGCTTTATATTTTTTCTATAGACCTATGTAGTTAACTATGATGCTAGGTCGAATACAACTGTGATGGACCCTTAATTGACACAAAATTATTATCACTCTGGTAACAAGTTTATAATGCAGTTAAGTGTTAATTTCATAAGAAAAGTAATTATTAGTATTCGAAATCTGTCTCCAGCCGAACTGAGAGAATTATATCGGATTATATCCGTAGAGAAGTGGAATTGAAATAGGGACTCTTCGCAGGCAAACTAGTCAAGGAAATATACAGTGATGGCAGAAACTATGCTGTCATCAATGATTTTTCTAAAGCATTCGACCTCGCTCCATGTGACATTTGGATGTAGAAACTAGAAATGTTTTGACAGGTGGGTAATTCTTTGGATCAAGGAAACCCTAACTGGCAAACTCAAAGGGTTAAAATTGGTAGTCAACTTTCAATAGAAAAAATATCATCGGGGTGCCTTAAGGATCAGTAATTGGACCTTTATCATTAACTATATATTAATTATGATCCAGTTAAATTAAATTTTAAAAATAGACTTTTTGCTGACGAAAGTCGACAGAAAAATTAAAAGAGGTTCACTTGAAGGTAAATCACAAAACGACGGAGATGAAGAATAGTTGGGCTGATAAATATCGAGAAAAGCTAGCCAATAACGTTTAATGAATAAAGTGAAGATATACGATTCGGTTACTACATAAATGAGGACAAATACTTCAGGTAAAAAACTGAAGATATTAATGAATAATTTTTTACTCAAATTTAGGGCGGGGAAAACAAGTTAATTCTGTAGCACGTAAAGCGTGGAAATACATTTCGTAATAAGAATTTTTAAAAAGGTGAGCGCCAAATCCAAATAATGAGCATATAAATATCTGATCCGTTCCATACTCGAGTATGTTTCAGGTTGTTGGGCCTAGAGAAACTTAAGAGGGGTGGGCAAGATTTGTGATACGAGCTTGATAAGCTAGAGAAATGACAGTGGGAATTGTTAGCAACCGAAAAGAAGTAGATAGGCTTTGCGCAAAATGTTTAAATTATACACGAGAATCAAGACAAAGTTTCTTGGGCCTTATTTATATATTTCAAAACTCTATTACCATTTGCTTGTTCGCATGCTGTTTACGTTTTTTCTATCTTACTGCCACTGGAATGTATCCCATTCAGAGAGAATGATATATTTACAAACAGTAAAGATGTTCTTGCCAGTATTCTAATATCTCTGTGATGTGGCGCGTTCTTAGTAGAAAGTGTAACTTTTAATACGCACGGTCAATAGGAAGTTTCTTTTGGGGGAAACGTCTTAAAAGTCTTGAAGTATTAAAAACAACAAGGTCTATTCAAAACTTCTGATTTCCAGGAAAGAACTTAAAAGGACTAGAAACCGAGGTATATGAAAATTCAACGTTAATTTAGTGAGGTAAAAGGACAGTAACTTGTAACTGAGAATTAGGAATTCGGTAACAAATAAGACGCTGTAGTTTTTGTGTAATGCATCGCAATACAGTCCCAAGAATATTTCAAATTGTTACTGGTGAGCTGGTTAAATATAGAATTAATATAAATATTACATTTTTTCATTCAACTGTGGGGGCCTGTAAATAAGTTTAAGTATAATAGGTCAATATTTCACCGTTTGAATGGCAAGCGGATGATTGAGATATTACTTGAAACGCCAATTTATAGAGACAAAAGAAGTCGTGGATTTGCTGTTTAGGCCCCTAGGTCGATTGATTTTCTCCGTGCATAACTTAACGCTTTCATGGAACGTTAGAGTTCATAAATAATTATAGCAACCTGTTTTTCAACTTGTATCATATAATATATGTGGCGATGATACTATATAATAAATGTAAAAGTTGTAGAAAATGTTAAAAATAATCTATAGATCAGTTACTAAAGTGAATTAAAACATTTTGATAATTAAAAAGAAATTGTTGAAGTAGTAGTACTACAATCATGGCGTTTAGTCATTAAATAATTCAATATTCATTGTTGATTTTAATCGTTGAACTAAATTTGTTGTTGACGAAAACTAACAGTAAATAATTAATAACAAGAATAAAATGTTTTCATTAATATTTCACGAACTACAATTCGCAAACGCAAAACTCTCATCATAATTCTCAGTGGTATAAATAGAGCAATTTTAGAGAAGAATTATAATTATCTGCTCATTAATAAAAATTTCTATTACCAATATACGCAAAAAGGTTACAGAAGGTTTCCTTTTAATAAATTACTCGAGAATACGACTTGTAGTGTGGTCTTCTACATTGTGAACATTTTTTGTATAGTTCCGCATTGTTCCTAGCAGCACATATTTCAGCGGTTCGTTTCATTCTCCTAATTTACAGTGACACTCGAAGCTTTAGCTTTCGTCTCAGAGGCAAACCGCCAAAAACAGCTCTCAACGTTGATAAATAACCCCGGTTGTGTATTCGGAGGGGCTTAGTACAGCTCGAGACTTGAATTTAGAAAGGAAAACGTGAAATAGTAACACTTTCAGTATGAAGAAAGGCCGAGAAATTTATAATAGAAGGATTAAAATAATAGGATTCTAATTATTAGTATAAACAATAATATATTGAAATGTAATGACTATTTTAACATAATATGTATAGGAATATACATAGGCCCTACTCATATCCGAGAAAAACTGTTAATCTTTGTATTTCAACGAAACTATTAAAAAGGAAATGTAAAAATGTTAATTTATTTTAAAATTTATAGAGTGAATTTGAAAATAAAAATAAAAGACGGCATTTGTTCGATGTAAATAGAATGAAATTGATAACAATAATCATGTTTTCCACGTTGTCTTACTGATAATTACGTTAGAAAAAAAATGCAATGTGAGAAACGTAAATACTTGTAACAGTATCTGCATCTCAGAAATAAAGAGTAACTGAATATCGACGAAGCAGCTTGTAGAATTATAAAATAAGTGCATCACTGAACAGGAAATTATGTCAAAAATCCGCTCACTGAAATAAATGTATTTTATTATAAAACTATATTACTTCATAATTCATAGTCGTATTTCAAATAATTATAATCGTTATTCGCAATTGTTAGCAAGATTATAAAGAGCAACACTGCCCATTAAACCTCACAATTATATGTTTAATAAATTAAAATTATCAGCTTTATAAATACGACTACAGCGTTCTGATTCAATCTGTAAAAGTAATTTTAATTTTACTCATTTCAACTAGTTGTTTACTTATTTAGAAATATATTTTATTGAGTGATGTGTTTTACTAATGCGACAAGAAATATGACGGATTATGTGTCCTGGAAATTCAAAGTTTACTGCGATATGCAATAATAATAATAATTACAAAAGACAGGAACTGGACCGAAAACAAGAATTATTTTGCTTAAATTCTTCATTATATTATAAGAAATATATAACATTTCCTTCTCCTTTCTATTTGTTTAATAGAATAAAATAGAAAGTGGAGAAAAGGTAACAGATTTTTTAAAGGTTTGAACCTTTTGACTAAAATTGATCTGCCCGGATAATTTGATACACAAATAATAGGTTTGTCAATATAGGATAAGCAAAGAATCAAACACATTACAGTTTTTTTTCCGAATATATTGTTAAAACAAATTCTATATATTCTTTCATAAAACACATTTCATTATTCTGGATTTACTTAATTAAATATAACCATTTACAAATTATAAATTTTTAACGCAAATTATCGATTGAAACTTAATTAACGGTAAAAAAATCACAATGTTTTGATATGAGTGAATAAAGAACGAAATAAGTAATCAGTTAATCAAATACCCCATGTGTTTGAGAGTCGGAAATATCAAATATAGAACATAAACCAGAATGAAAAACAAGAAAAATGATATCTACGGCTGAAACATATACAATACTAATGGATTTACAATATTACAAATTTCACTTTGATTTTAACCAGCTCTCTAATGGCGATCAACTCACTTTCCAATCATCGACGAAGAAGTGGTTGCATCAATGAAATCAGGGACCTTATTTGGAAGATAAAAGGAAACAACCAACAAATCACCAACTGTTAGATCCCGGATCCTTGCAGGCATCTTGGGAAACGAATTTGCTGACAAATCTACTTTGGAATTAGAATGCTCTGAACTTTATGGGGTGCGTCAACCAACTGACTGGCAGTTGGATTCATGGTAGAAGAGGACAAAACGAAGGAATCTTCTATAAATAAATTGAGTCCTACAGTGAGATAACCTATCCACTGATCATCTCGAGAAGATAGCAGTCGTTGTTGCAAGACTTACTTATTCATTTCTTTTCTAGGTCTCCTCAGCCTTTAAGCTCCGATTGTAACACCGCCCTGACGGTGCAACACATCCACTTGACTGTCCCTGCTATGACACCATCAGAAGGTCCATGATTGCTATAAATTACAGACGTGAACTGTGTTCTTCTCCAATGGCTGTTCAGTCTTCTACATTTCTACTGGAAAAAAATCTAAGAAATCTCTAGGTGTCTATGTGATCGTTTTTTTCATTGGCCTAAGAATCTGTCCCTTTACACTCCTTCTTCAGTGTTATTCGCAATTTCTTTATATTGTTTCGTTTCTTCTTGTAAATATTATTGTAGTTGCGAATAACTGTTACTGCGACTAAAATTTCATCAATAAATATATAATTCAAATGGAATTATGACAACATGTACTCTTGTAAAAATATAACAATGATATTTTGAGTTGTTAATCGTGTTTAATGATGAATAATGAATTACAAGAATAATAGACTCACTAAGTTAACTTGAAGTCCAAGAGTTTCTATAAGGAATTAAAATAATAATTGTATTTATCATACAATATAAGAAACCCTTTTGAGGTTAGTATGTTATTTTGGCAAGAAATAACTTAAGAAAGTTATTACAAACACTTTAAGCTTTTAATATCCCTGTCGAACACAATATAGTTATAGTATTAACTTTGCCTATACCTTGTCGCCACAGCCTCCCTGCCTCCATTCCGTCTGCGATGATAGAGGGAAAAGCCAATGTCTCAAAGATGATAATCCACACTTGGTATGGATACGATCCGAACAGGCACTGCAATTTTAATATGTTAGCAACGTCAGCGCTTCTCGAGACCCACCAAGGAAATTGCGTCACACAGTAACGCCAGCGCGGAATATTCCAATGTATTGCATAATGGAGTTACTTGTGTTCAGCGTACGTGAAGCCGAATGTATGTGTATATCTTCTCGGACTTCTGTCGCCTACGAGCTTTAATCGAATACTATTCCGCCGCGTTTGGTGGAGGACACCAATGAAAATGCTTGGATGGGTTCCCAAAACTGGAACCTTTATGACTGTGAACTTGGCGGTGATATAAGAGCGTAAGCGAGAATTTTGTTGATGGAAGATTGAAACGCCATTGTTAAACATTTTATTATCTACTAGGTCAGGTTACTTTATGCCTAATAAAATTGTAATTGGTATTTCGATGCGGCTGTAACAAACGTGTTGAAACATGATATTTTTAGCAGATTAGAATAGAAGAAACTCGACAGCCGCTCCAAAAACTGAACTATCGTAATCAACATATTTTCTTTAAATAACTAAGGTTTTGGGTTCAATATGACATTAGAATTAGAAAGTCTTATTCAATTTTATTATCATGATTCGTAAATTTAGGTGGAAATAACGTTATAAATGTTGTTTTTTGAGTCAAGGTTCTTCATAATATATAATATTTATATATGGCTTTCGCTGTGAAACTTATGAACAATTTTGACTCAATAAACAACATTTATGACATGATTTCCACCTAAATTTACAAATCATGATAATAAAATTGATATATATATATATATATATATATATATATATATTAGTGAAGTGACGACTGAGATAAGAGTTGAATAGGCGGCCGACATGCTTTTAACAGAATTGTACACACGACACTCGTGACTAATTGGGTATGTAATATTTGTGGTTGAAGCTGGCTCGTTTATCACAGGCCACTTCATAAACCTGACAGGCCCATTCTTCATTGCAGCACCGCCTGATGCGTGACTAGATAGCAACTCGATGCTTGCTTCTGTCTTGCCGACTACGCCTCTTCCACCCACGCACTGACAGACGTTCTCATGGTTTGCCGCAGCAGCTGAAAGAAAATTATATTACAGTATAATGCATGTATTATTAATAATATATAAGTAATATTAGGCATGGTATAAGAATCGCGTCAGTTAATATAAAACAGCAGCTCATTATTGTCCAGCTAGCCAAATTTTTAATTCGTCAATAATTCTTTGATAAACACCTGAGGCTAATTTTTGAACCTTAACCTTGTTACATCACTGCCCTATTCACGGAAGTGAATCTCAGCACAACCAACATGATGACTAGTACAGCACATTAATAGTCAGTAAATTTACTGACACCTTATTTTTATACAACACATAACTTTAACATAATTTTAACTAATAACATTTATAATTACAAAACATTGGAACAAATCTGTTTCCACGACAAATTCCAGAAGAGCATGGACAGCTGCGGGGTTTGTGCAGAGATTCTCGGCGGTGAATGTTTTTCCGCAGTGGTGGCATTTATTATCTTGTTTTATGTGGGACACGCAAAAAGAAGATGATGCATTGATAGGAGCGCAAAAGATCATATAGGTTGGACAGCCCTAGAAAATAGAAATGGTCGTTACCTGTGCGTGACATCACATACCTGTTGACTCCTTGTAATACTTTTGATGTGGATTACTTCATATTTGCCAATGTTGTCCAATGTTACTTGCGTAAGAAGAGGAATGAGACGCATCTGACCTTTGCTTCCAGATTTCTTGTATACGTGGGCTGTTTGCCTGCCATATATGAGAACACGATGATTGAAGTCTGAGATGATTGGTAACTGCCAATATTGGGCCGCAGGTTGAAAGTCAGAACGCAAGGTGGGCGGCATTTCTTGCGAACGAAAAGTGTAGGCGACGCGTTCTTTCAAAACGTCCGGCGGAAACGCCTTTGTGTAGGTCAAAACCAGGTGAGTCTAGTCCTTACACTGCAAAATAATTCCAACGTATTGCGAAGATTTTTGTTATATGTTTTGTTGAGACCCTGTGAAAATAAAACATGATGAATGGAAAAAGTTTGACACAAAACTCTGTAGTTCACAGATGCACCAAGCTTTTATTCAATTCAAACACCTTAGAACATTTGAAATGATCCATTTAATTAAATAATATTGAAAATATTAATGCCCTTAAGGAAATTTATAACATTAATTATTTCCTCTTGATCTACATTTAATTATTTAGGCTGTCATCTGTACATATTAACTCTACGTTGTGTGGAATATTTCTTGCAGTGCAAAGAAAAGTGTACTATAGTATTTTGTACGCTGCAAGTGTCGCATCTAGGTGGCTCTTCTCTAGAAAATAAATAATTAAGTGTGAGCTTAGAATGTAAGGTTCTAATAGGATATAGGACCACTTGTTCCTTTCTCGTAAGGGTTTAGGAAATAAGGATGGGCACGCCATATTTTTGCATATAAAGATGGGACCGGTCTTTTCTATTATGCCTTTCATGTATAACCTATATCTTTCTTCGTTTTCTTCTCTCGTGGCTGCTGTTGTTTTAGCTTTTTTGTCTACGATCTTATTGCCTCTGATGCCCTTATGCCATGGTATCATCCTTGTTTTCCTTGTTTGCCCGAAGAATATTATTTCTAATAACATAGTGTCGTTTTATGAACTATCCTTTATCGATTTTAGCGCTGTTAGTGTATCTGAGAGTATGCAAAATTTCTCGTCTTTGTTTAATGCAGTATTCTGTTGGTATTTCTATTGCTTTAGTTTCCGCTGTTGTTATAGATGTATTGGGAAGAAGTTTTCTTGTTATTTACTTTACTTCTTCTGTAATTATCGCTACCCTTGTCCCATTATTTTGTTTTGCCGCATCAGTGTATATTTCTTTAATGCTGCTATAATTCCTAATACCTTGTTGTACTATCTTCTGCCATCTTTCATTATTTGGTTTAACTCTTGTATATTTTATAAGTTGAATATCTATGCCATGGGGGTGTTTAGCTACTGAATTTTCAATTAACTGTAGTATTTTTAATTATATTTCCTTTAGATTTTTATCAAAAATCATCCTTAAGAATTTTACTTAGTTATGATATTTTATTATGTGGTTTTTTAGTGTAAGTGGTATGTAATTTATTTTATATCGTTTAGAGAACACTATAGCTTTCGCTTTGTGGGGTGCAACACTAAATTCTATGTGTCTTGCCCACTTGTATATGTTATTTATCGTATCTTGTATCTGTTTTGTTATATCACTCGTCTGTCCCTTTAATATATATATATATAATGTCGTCCGCATATACTTCCATTTTCATTGGTGGCTTTATCAGATCTTTCAGCATAACTATAAATAAAATTACACTCAGCGCCGATCCTTGTATCAAACCATTTATACTGATTTTTCTTTAGACCGTAAATTATTTGCTTTCACTATAATTGATCTATTCCTTATAAAGTTTTTTAAATATTGTAATATGTTTACATTTGTTCCGTATTTATTTAGTTCAATTACAATATTTTGTCTAATATTTCTGCCACTACGTGACGTTTTGTCTCAAATGTTTCTCTAATTTCCTTATTTAAGCTGACCAGTATATACATAAGTAAACATATCTTTCTGAATGATTTTTGATTTGAATTTATTATCTTATTTCTCTCTAATAACCAAGTTAATCTTTTAGCATAATTTTTTCCAATAAATTTCTTATATTACAAGCAGGCAATGGTATTGGTCCGTATGAGTAAGATACATAGCTTGGAGAGTTAGGTTTGAGAATAGGAAGAATCATAGATTTAGACCACTTATTTGGTAAAAAATTGTACACCAAATATGGTTGAACAATTTTGTTATTTTTCCAAACCGCCATTTGAGATAAGTGTTTTAACATTAAGTTTGATATCCAGTATACTCCTGCTGAATCGTTCCTGGTAGCTGTTAGCAGTTTTACTTATGTAATATCAATTAATTCGTTTACTTCATTAACACCAATCAAATTAATTACTTATGTTATATCCAACTCAGCCCCTTCTACTCTTTCTTTTATCTCTATAAATTCCTTCACGTTATTAATATTATCTGAGATCTTTGCAGCATTATCTGCTATTATATTCGCTATCTGTTGCTGGTCAGTTAATGGTCATTTCAATGTTACTATTTCCCCCTTTCATTCCTTTAACTTACGTTATCTGAGTTGTTTAACTTTTCCATTTTATGAATTCCGAACTCTCTTGCTACTATATTAGTGTGTTTTCTAAATACCGCTCACATTTTTTATATTAACATTATTTTCAATATTTGTGTTTTTAGAGTATTTTTTCGGTGTTTTTTTATAACTTGTACGCGGCATATAATGAATCGTTCCACTAAGATTTATATCGCGTATTATCTGTATTATTTTTATGAATGGGTGTACAAGTATTTAACGCTGCCTTATTTATTTATTTTTTTCTATAAAATCTAGCTATCTTTATTTAAAGATACCTTTCTTATCTCTGGTTTCTATCCCTAATTTGATTATTTCCCCAAATTTTATCCAATCTACGTCTTTGACATTCCATCCTATTTTATGATATATGTTACTGATATTCTTCTTCCTCTCAATACGTCGCATTGTACTAATATAGGTCCGCGATCACTATCACTTCCACTAACGTGCTGCATGTAAATTTATCGATCAAACTCCCGCTGTGAGATCTATAGCAGATTTAATATTTTTTGTTGTGTTATAATGAGTATCAGAACGTCTTTGTCGTCTAAAGCTTCTTTAAAGATACTTCCTCTATTGTCAATATTGTTGCTATCCTATCTGAAGTTCTGTGCATTTATGTCACCCATCAATAAAAATTTACTACCTAATTTGCTGTAATATCATGTTTACTTTTTATTTTATTTGGCGGAATATTATATTTATGAATGTATTAACAAATATTGTGCAAGTAACAATTTCCAAATTGGATTTCATGGTTAATTCTCTTGACGGCATAGTATTATTAACATAAATAGATGCACCGCCACAAGCATGCACTGATATTTTCTAATATGGTTATACTTTTATAAACATGATAGAGATTTTATTCTATCTTAAAGTTCGTTTCTTCTATAGTCATAATGTGTGGGTTCCTATTTGTAATTTTCAACATTGATTCTAATTTAACATTTGAGAAACCATTCATGCTCCATTTCATTATATTTAACATATTCAATAACCCTTAACCCTAGGTATACATCACTTGAAAATATAATAGACCAATTAGATTTAATTTTCTTTGAGACAAGGATATAATAAGTTTTAGGGTTACGTACATGTGTAAATATTAATCTCTATTACTATTTGATGAGTCGTTGTTTGATAATATCTTCTTGGAGAGCTTCTTAATAGTATTAATGAGTTTTGAGAGTTGGTCTTTTATTTCGGGGTAGATCGTAGCGACAACTTCAATGAGATCTTCTGGTCTGATGTTGAACTCTCTAGTAATCATTAGCGGTAGTTTTTATGTTATTGAATTTCAGATTAATGATTTGATTTGATCAAATGTTAATAGGAGGTTAGATTTTCTGGTTTCGTATATGGCGCGAGCTTGTTCGAGGGATTCTTCAATTCCGGTACTTGATTTCACAGGTACCCTAGCTTTAGCTTTATTTATTGGGTTCAAGACTCTTGATTCTACTGACGAATAGGTGTCCGAATGTTTTGGGTTGTCTGATTTTTGAGGAAAGGTGGTTGATGAAGGTCGTATTTTTTATGCGTGAATGGTTTTCTTGTCCTCTGCAAAGATTGGGTGTCCACACTCGAGCAGATTTCATTGGCAGATATCTGTCAGATTTAACAAATCTGCCGCGAAATCTGAAGGTCGTTTACACGTCAGTGTAGGTCTGCCGACAATTATCTTACGATCGTGATCTGTGCAGATTCTCGCACGGGCAATACATTTGTATAAAAATAATATTAAGAAGCTAATTTTTTAATGATTCAGTAGAATAGTTTAAATAATAACATTTTATATTTCGTTGTTAACATCAAGCTATATTATATTTTGTAATTGTAATAATAACAATAACAACCTATTCTGGCTTATTGTTCACCACTACAACCAACAATAGACGTTATAAAACTTCTAATATGCTTAAATTCTAAAGAAGAGTTAGCGTAGCTCTAACAAATTTGACACGGAGTCTTTGGAATACGTAGATAAATCTGTATTTCAGCGCTTGATGACCATCAATTGTTCAGATCTGATCTGTACGTGTAAACGCAACGCAGATTTGATCGTTCAATCATCTGCTCTCCAATTCGGCGATTGGTCGGCCGATCAGATCTGCCAATGAAATTTGCTGGTGTGTTGATACCCATTGTCTCTCTCGAAGGTGCTGAGGGCGTGTCCGTCATTGGTACAGTGGTTTGTTCAGTATTCGCCTGATTTTATGAGTTGCTAGTGATATTTAATTGAGCTACATCATGGGTGTTGATGGTCCGCGGTGGAATTTATCTCAGATATCGGCTTATCTAGGATATTCTCCCTAGTATTATTTGGGTGTGCTTATTTGTTTACTGCTGAGGTTGGATGGTGCCAGGTTGGTCTTCTGTTCAACGAAGTATGCAGTTTTCACTTTTCCTGTATATGTGACAGTATCTGGGGCTAGATAGATGCGGAAGATAGCGTTATGATATTGGTAGGTTATGTATATTTGACGGATCCACGAAGAATTGTCTCCTGAAAATTAATACGTGGGCAATTCGTTTGCCAGATGTATTAGATTTTAATTCTATTGTCTTTGATGTCGATACTATTTTACGTTTTAACAGTTATTTTATGATGAACTCATTGGAGATTAGACAGCACGACTCTTGTAGATTTGACTATTAGTGGCCGGAGGTTTATGATCTGGTTGCTAAATTTTACTGCATTAGTTTTCGTGATTAGTCATTCTACGTCATGCTTATTAGTTAGGAATAAGCATATTCTAGCATTTGACATTTTAGAGTTGTATTTTATTCTGGAGAGGTTGAAGTACTTTGCTAAATAAACTAAATACTCGGCTGCGTTGGAGTCCGAAAGGGCGTCGATTAATCCGGTCGGTGCGTCGTCGTTCCTGCATGCGCGTACTATGTTATTTGTCTTAAGTTCTGTTCCATTCTTTCGTACTTGTATAAGGCGAATATGAAATAATCCTATCACTTAACGTTAACAGCACTCTCACTTAACTCTTACTCACGAGATTGGGAGCAATCAATCGGGTTACCCCGCGATACTTAGCGATAGAGAAAGTAAACAAGTCGCGGTTGGGAAGGTACAGCTGCGGTGTTTATGCTATCTCTGCCCGAGAGAGAATGTTTAAAATTTGATTTTGTCAAAAAATCAAGGTCTAAATACATAACAGAAATCGACCTGGACTGAATTTAAAGACATTTACAACCGAACTTTTGCGAGTTTTCGCCACAGTGTGAGTAATCTCTTGTCAAAGAGTCATAAAAAGGCATGCGTAAAATCCCACAGTGTAGCTGGGGTTAAAATTAAGCATATATGATAAGTTTGCATATAAAATAGGTTTGGGTTGGGCTAATATTCCTAGGAAAATGTTCATCTCTCGATGTTCCAAAGTAATGAGCTTCGGAGACATGCTACTATAGAGGCCTTTCACAGTTTGTTGCCGCGTCTGGAATGTTCATAACATTTAATACTGTTACTTTTAGCGATGCGGAGGGAAGGAAGAGGGAAAGATGTGAAACGCTATACCAACACTTGAATACCAGGCACCTCGAAGTGAGGCTTTCGCTTCTTCTTCCTCTCCCTACGTCGGCCCCTTTGAATTCCGGGGATATTAAATTCGTCGGGGATTTTGCGTTGCGCCGAACATCAGTTAAACTGCAGAAATCTTGGCGAGAGCTCGGCTGGGTTCCGCGTGGAGCTATATATTCGTAACAATGTTTATGTTTGGGATATTTGCAAAAGTAGTATCACTTGATACATTTGAAATAAGTATTAAATACTTTCTTTTGTATGCTCCGTTTTCACAACATATATCGAGCATTTTGAGAAATAATATCGAGTATAGGAACTTGTTTCATCTTCATTTGATTTTATACGTTATATACTTCTGAGGCAGACATCGTTTAACAGGAACAGGGAAGTGCTCAGGACAGGCTGTGTTCGACGGAGTTAGGAAACCACTCAGAAAAGAAAAGAGCAAAACCTAGGTAAATCATCGCGTTATAATATGATTTAACGTGAAGTGACCTCGTTCTACTCGTCTATTAAATTGATTTTCAATAATTAATCCGAGTACGGAGAACCACGATATGATTTTCCTGAATCGCCACATTTCTATAAACTACCTAGAAGTAGGATTATTTCCTTGGAAACTTAACTTCAAACGACTCTGCTCAATATTGACCTTATCGCGCCCTTTGTTTTAAGGACCTCATTAGTCCTCACTTACCCTTTTCACCTTTCTTCCTCTGCACATCTTGGCTCAACAAGAATCTATTTAGCTCAGTGTCGTTTCTTAACATGAAATTTCTACTTCAGTATACCGTTACTTAACTTCATGCATTAGATCGCACAGGTTTCAACTACTTTGTGCAATTTAAACATTTTACTGAATGTCTGGCACCACAATTTCTTACATAATTACCATTTTCTTTAGTATATTCAATTTATTCTGTCAGATAGTCAATTAAAGAAAAACATTTTAATGTCAGAAAGTTAAAAATTAGTATTTCATGTAATTTTTATTCCAAATTTTTATGATTTACGGTTGGTGAAGATACATTTCACATATGCAATATCCATTTTCAAAATGTTTTTAAAAATCTGAAGTTCCTCGACTTATTTCAGTTTTATCTGTTCCATCGGTATTCAACTTACGGAAATCTAGTAAAATGATTTATACTCATTATGTTGGAAACTATAGTAAAATGTCGAAATATTATATATGATTCATTGTCTAAAATGTATCAAAATTTTATGTTTTTCATCTCTAAATTAGTGATATTAGTACATCGTATTTCTTTTACTCCGTAGTATCAGAAAGTTAGAAGATGACTATGCAAATTGCTTTTCCGATACTCAATATTATTCAAATAATTTTGAAATACTGACTCTGATTAAAGAAAAGCCCAAAACGTACCTTTTTATCCCCTGCAGAAGTGTACTCATAAGAATTTAAAGCCGATAAAGATCGTTTAACACTTGTACTGGATGGTATCGGTAATGTAAACTTTAAATTAAAACCGCTGCTTTTGTATTATTCCAATCCCACAATAACAACGAAAAGAATTTCAAAATTATCTTTACCAGTAATATACAACTGCAATAAAAAAATCTTGTATGCCTATGATAATTTTACAAAATTTGTTCTCGGAATAGTTTTGCCCGTCAGTTGGCACTACTGAGAATTTAAAAATACTGGAACCGGAAGCTTTACGATGCATTTGAATAATAAAGCTCCAAGCCACTCAACGCATTTACCAGACATAACGACAATGTATCATAACAAAAAATAAGCCCATAATTAATGTGATGTTACAAAATATAGCCAAAACTTATTTTCTTTTCCTCTGCTGTTTCACTTAACCCCAATATTTACGTGTTAAGATGACCTAGTTTAAAGCTGTTTCGTTTAGCACTCGAAGATAAGGCTATAATTTAAATTAATTACCTCTACTACTTTCACGTTTAAATTTCATCACTTCACACTCCATAAATGTATGTGTTTAGATCAAATATGTTAAACGTTGTCAGCCTCTCTACAAGCCAATTGTAATCTTCATGACGTAGAACGCACCACGAGTAGTTCGCTAACCTACGCGTCAGATTTCTGGAAACGTATTTTCTTCGAATTGACTTTAAACGCTTTATCGTTTAAACAAGGGTGACATATTAATGGAACACATCGCAACTTATTCTAAATGCAATTTTACTACATCTGATGTCACGCAATCGTTTCAAGGGTCCCATTTTCAAATGATACCTGAAGTATCTCAGTCACGATAACACTATTTTTTTAAAGTATTTCAATTATAATTATTGACTAAAATTACAACTCTAACTTCTTTTGTTCGGATAGACATGTTATTGAAAATAATTCTTATTATCTTTACATTAATGTTTTGAAAAATTAAAAAATTTCATTCACTAAATGGATAATATTAAAACGACTTTAAAGATAAACTACTTTTTAACAAAGAAATTCTGCAAAACAGATGATTTTGGAAGTTTCTTGTTTGAGACAAATTATGTTTGGAACAAAAAATTGAATTTTTTTTACTTTTGCATAACGGTTGTTTTGAAACTTAGGCAAACAAAACTACTGTTAAAATTCGGCCAATTTTTTTTCCATATCTTAATTTTCAATTAATAATTAATTCTTAACTATTTGAATAATCTAAGAAAAGAAAAAATTAATACTTCAAAACAATAGAGAACGTAGGTTTTACCGACGTAGATGATGGACGAATAGTTCTCGGGATTGAAGTGATGAAGTTCGTTGTCTAAGTCGTTTCACCTGAAGAAGATGGTGGTATCAGATATTGAAATGTCGTGGACAACGAACTTCATCACCGAGAACTCTTCGTCTACTTAAAGAAAAATTGTTCGTATGTAGTTTCATAAAATTATGTTTTTTTACATTCGCATAATACTTATGTAAAGTGAGTTGGCTAATTATTTTGAATATTAACAAAATTTAATTGAAATTTTTATAATTTTTATTTATCTATAAATACAGAAATAGTTCTCGGGTTTCCACTCGGGTGCAGGTGCGATGAAAATGCTACGTTTAGACGACCAAGTGCTCTGTCATCTTCAGGCTGAGTCACCCGAGAAATATTACTGCATCAACTAAACCGGGAAAGCCTCAGCTCACTTATCTATAAATATATTTATTTAACACCAATTTAATATTTGGTCCAGTATAATAATGAAAATGTGGAATTTAGGGGAAATTAAATGTTGAAATAACAACTTTTTAACTTAGGGTATTTTTATATACGAGACTTCAATTACTGTGGGACGGGAGGGGCTACAAAGGTTATCATAGATCTCACTTATTATTATTGATCCGGAAAGGTGAACCTGTCTTTGTTTCGGAGTGTCCAGGTATCAGGGATGACATCCGGGAATTCCTTGTTGATTTCTACGATTGCAGGTAGTTGTGGCGATCCCTTCCTCACAAAAGGGTGGCTGGAGATTTTTTCGCCGTCTAGTGACGAGGAAAACCCTTCTTCAATCTTGGCGAAGATGTTTATATCTCAGTAGAGAACTTTTGGCTGAGGTATAATTTATTGTGAATATTTGTGTTAGCTTCGTTTTCCCTTTTTAAATACTTCTTAGTTCCAAATTTCGAGTATTACTTCTAATTTTCTCCTCTCACGACTTCGACTTCCTTTCAGTATCAAACGCACACCATGACTGCATTTCTCCCCAATCAAAAAAACACTGCTGCATTTCTCCTCTGCGTACTTGGTCTTCCTTTCAACTTCAAACGTATACTGACTCTCTCCTCTCCCAGTTCTAAATCACACTGACTTTTTCACCTCACAACGAATCTCTCTTTTCCCCACGTATCTTCACCAAAATTAATTAATTTTAAAAACTGTGGGATAGTGCAGTTGGCCTTGGTGAAAATTTCATTGGACATCGTCCCGTGGTGGCCAAACATACTTAATTCCCGGACATATCTCTCAGGCACGGATCTCTATGACTAGCTAGCGCCTCTCTGTTCCTGGTATTTTTGCATCTGCTTCGCCTGTATCCGAATATTGTGGTTCAATTTTTTAAATTTAATTCGTCCTGAAATATGATTCAATTGGGGAGGGTACCTCTGCGCTACACTTAAAATTGTACTGACTTAGAAATAGTGTAGGTGAAAATTAAAAAAGTACATTTCTGTTCGAATGATGAAACTATAAACTTTTCTCAACATCAACAGACTATGGATATTTTCAAAAATATTACTTCATATTTTCTTCTATGCCAATCAAACGAAATCAGAACTAAATTAGCCAATAAAAGAAGGAAATTCTGATAACGTTATATGGAAAGATCAGTTTTCAGAAAACAGCTTATTCTAATTTACGTCAATGTACTTTCAAAAAACTTGCAGGTGTCCTTTTACAGCTATTACTTACTACCACGGCAAAAACTAGTTAAAATTACGCATAATTCTAAAATGCTTATAGTTATAATTATACTGAAGATTGATTACAGTTGTACCAATTTTTATAAGGATATAAAATCAGAAATACCTTTCGATAAAGAACTTTTATATTTGTAAATCGATAATAAGGTTAGAGCACAAATTTAATGAACATAAAAATAATACGTTGCAGGGTCAATTTTAAAACAGGTTGCTCGTTAGTTTTATAAACGTTTTATCTGTTTTGCACCAGTTGTAAATATGAACTTTGATTAAAAAAGTTAAGCTTTAACAGCAGGAACTGTAATTATTTTGTTTTGTATCGCATATGCTGTGATGCCCGATGGCAGCGAAAACAATGTAACGGTTGCTAATCAAAAATAATTTTGGAGTTTTATTAAATATCCTGAAATAATATATTATGAGGAATTAAGATTGCGGAAATAATTATGTTAAATAAATGATTAATTTTACGTGAAACCGCGGCAGTTGATAAACTAAAAATTATATTGATAATTTTAGAAAACAACAATCGGGAGGATATGACTTCGCATCTGTTCAATCAGAAGACGAGACAAGGTTAAGGGTAATTTAATTAAGTTCTCATAATTAATGTACAGTAATATAGTGTTGGTAATTAGGAGAAAGGGGACAAAGTATATAAATCCGATTATCAAAGACCACATACTATGCGCATAGTATGAGAGAATAATTTAAACACTGTAAAATTTCTGATTGTTGTCTGTTGTCTCTTGATTTTTTTTATGAGTAAGGTGGTTCAAAATCAACATTGTGACACAATATATTGAGAAATGGACTAAAACACATTAAAATAAAAAAAGCATAAATTTTATTTAGAGACATGAGTTTTTAAGTTCGGTTACTCGGATTGAATGATCCTTCATATTATAATGTTGGTGATAAATTATCTCTATTTAAACATAATCGTTTTAAATATAAAATCAGTATGAAGCGTTTTATAGGTGTACGTTGTTTTAAGTTTAATAACATTCTGATAACTGTTATAATCAGTAGTTTATTTGTCAACACGTGATTAAACCATTAAATTTTTGAAAATTTACTTTATCACGCCCTCCTTAATATGATAGTAGATGGATAGTTAATTTCATCAAAAGCAGCCCAATGACTCACAGTACCTTAATCGATACAAGAAATCTACTGGGACCTTAACAAGCACAGTAACGTAGAATGTATACAACTAATTCAGCGGTATGTTAAGAAAGGATAAAAATTTCCGATACTCGAAGAGAATCAAATATACTAACGGTTTTTTGAGAAATAAAATATTCTACTGGTACCTTAATAAATTAAAAAATATTCAGGGTAGAGCCGTGAGTACTCACACGTATCTTGGTTGGTTCGCCTTCGTTTTATATACAGGACGCCTCAATCCCCTCCCTGGAGCTCAACTACAACAGATGTTGCATGTTGAATGTCAGAACTGAACTTGGCAACTTCCTCAACCCCTGTTTGCTCGATTATTTCAGCGTAACTTATATGATACACCCTTGCAGCCCCACTCCCATGGATGGTTTCCTCCCACGAATAATGGTGTTCATGAAATTCACAAGAAACAAAAGACTATTCTCACGCCCATCCGAATGACGGGAGACGAGTTTGCTGCAGGGTCGCAGCGTGTCTCTACAAGTTTTAAGGGCTGGTGGCCGACTGATCCAATGGGATCAGAGGACATCTCTTCACATATGCCCAAGGTCTTCGACCCCAGTACATATACCTCCCAAAATAGGTGAAGGTGAGCTCAGAAATCGCTCTGGGGTGGAGCGCCTGCGACAAAACTCCCACAAGAACTCTTTCTCATATGCAAAACATTAACGAAAATAGTATATATGAGAATGGAACGTCAAATTGAATAGGGGAACGGGCGCTGCGGGAGTTTTCTCGCAGGCGCTTCAACACAGAGTTACTGCGGGGCTCACCTGATCATGTCGGGAATGCCTCGCACTCGCTCTGGGTATTTTTTATCAAAGTTCTCATATGCCGAGACACCTTCACCTATTTTAGGAGGTATATGTACTGGGGTCAAAGGCCTTGGGCATATGGCAAGAGTTGTCCGCTAATCCCATTGGATCAGTCGGCCAACTGCCTCCTGAAACTTGTGGAGCATGGAGAAGGGAATGCTACGACCCCACAGCAGACTCGTCTCCCGTCATTTGAAAGGGCGTGAGAATAGTTCCCAATGCCCGACCTACCTGATGCAGGTTTTCTAGGGTTATCCCTGCATCTCTTTTGGTGAAACACCGGGTAGGATCCTTAAACCATAGCCCGGGGGCCCTAGTTAACTCTTGGCTACCTTTCTTTACGTTCCGCATCTCCCCTTTTCAATTCCCTTCCTATGCTATTAAAGGGGAGTTACCTGTTTCTCGATCACCCTCATGTAGCCTGTTAATCCAAAAAAATGAATGGGAATTAGGAGATCAATTTGGTTTTAGGAAGAATGTAGGGAAAGAGAAGAAATATTGACTTTGCGACTAATTTTAGGATACAGGATTAGAAAAACAAAAAGAAAGAAAAAGACCTACGTTCACGGTATTTGTAGATGATAATGTGAACTGGAACACACTATTAAGGATTTTGAAGAGTACTGACATAAAACATACAGAAAGGAGGCTTGTACATAACCTCTACAGAAGACAGGCAGCAGTAAATACAATAGAAGATCAAGAAAAGAAAGCCGTAATCGAGAAATGTGCAAGACAAGGATGCATTCTGTCGCCGATGTTGTTTAACTTATATATAAAACAGGTGATCAAGATACGTAAATGGAATGTAGAAAATGAATCATACTGCAAGGAGAAGAAATATAAACCTTACTCTGTGCTGATGATATTGTAGTATTAGGAGAGTCAGAAGAAGACTTGGGAACCATAATAAATGGCAGGAACGGGGTCCTGGAGAAAGAGTTCAATATGAAGATTAATAGGATAGCACAGGCAAGGAAGAGGAATATACTTACGGGTAATGTAAATGTGAATATTAGGAAATCGTTACTAAAATTGTTCGTATGGAGTGTCGCGTTATATGGGTGCGAAACGTGGGCGATATGAGTAGCGGAAAGGAAAAGAACAGAAGCATTTGAAATGTGGTGCCATAAGTGAATTCTGAAAATCAAATGGGTGGATAGAACCACTAACGAGGAAGTTATAAACAGAATAAGGGAAGAGCGAACAATATGAAGGACGTTGACCAAGAGAAGTGATAGATTAATAGGCCACGTTTTAAGACATGAGGGGCTTGTAAAATTAGTATTAGAGGGAAGTGTGTGGGATAAAAACAGAAGAGGGAGGCCACGGGTAGAATACGCTAAGCAGATTAGTGAGGATGTGGGATGTCATAGTTATGAGGACATGAAATGACTTGCTCAAGATAGGTTAGCATGGTGGGTTGCATTAGTCCAGTCTTAGGACTGAATACCACAATTACAACAACGTAATAAAATATATTAATTATTTCCCTTGAGATATAAACAGCGTAGTTATAACGAGTATATAAGGCGATGGAAAAGTGATCAATTTTTCTGTCTAGTTGAATTGCAAATGGCTACGATTACTATGTATTACCAATGCGATGAATAATTAATCGTGAGTGTAATGGCGCCGAGAGGCGTGTAATTACACGTGTTCATTGCAAGAAAGGAGCTCGAGCCAGCTTGTCGCCATAAATCTGGACACGTTGTGAGTGTTGCCATACAGCACGTTCCGTACAACTCGTATCCTCACATTTGGCAAACAGTTTACGACTGCTTCGCTACAGCCTAATTACAGCAAGACAGTAATTATATAGACAGAGCTGGTTATCGATCAGGGCCATTAATTGGCTCTTTCCCACAGAGACACACCGGCAGAGGTCCGTAACGACCGGTAGGCATGAATTGTACCAATGCTGTATCGAAGCAAAAATGTTTCCACGTATACTATGTTTCCTCACCATAATTATTTATTTTACAAAGAACAATTTTATAATAAAGTTGGCTGTTTGTGCTTAAAACATTTGTAAGAATACTATACGGTACAAGGGGAGTAACTGATGTTAATAATCCTCGACATTTCAAGTAGTTCACAGAGGCACTTTCGGTGCAAATATAACAGTCTTGTAGATAAATTTGATTTTTTTTGTTTAAATCATACCATTATTCAAATAAGTAGTAACCTGATCTACGTTTACTCTTCTCATTTCCATCGCAATGCCAAATCTTTGGTCGTTACTCTTACTTTTGTAAACAAACTCTAAACCTTAAAGTTTTTATTATTTTAATCACCGCGCATAAATTACGAACGACTGCACCAAATTGGATATTTACTTTTTTGTTGTTTTCTTTGTTGTCAGAACAAGATTTTTATGAAATAAATTTTTTTAGAAAGCGTATGTAAATGTTTTTTAAATCTCATAATATGAAAAGTGAGTGAGTGAGACAGAAGACAGCGGGGGAGATATTGAATATATTAACAAAACGTAGACACATTGACGTTCAGGTGTTGATCCAGCAGGTGATAACACCCTCACCGGGGAGGGAATAGTTGTGGCGACGTTTGCAATGGGAAAATTCCTCTTGACACTTGTTGGGCCACATTTAGTTTACACAAAATTTTGGACAATTCACAACGTCAAAGGAAGAATTAATATTGAAAGTATATCCAAATATTGGTGCAAATAATACAAACCATGCTTGGTTGAGCGAAAGAGCCATTTCAGCAGCAGAAAAATAGCATGTAGATGGTTTGAATATAAATATTCAAAGTCAAAAACATGCATTCATTTAAGTCGATCGAATCCATTACAGATCCAAATGAAGTGGTGAATTATCCAACTGAATTCCTAAAATTCATTGTATTTACCAGGTTTATCGCCAAACAATTTACAGCTCAAGATTGACTCGGCGGTAATCATGCTACGCAAACTGAACCAGCCAAAATTGTGCATTGGAACAAGACTCACTGTTAAATAAATTATGAAAAGTTTGATAGAAGCTACTATAATCATAGGAAAGTTCAAGGTGAGGATGTACTTATTCCAAGAATGCCACTAATGCGAACCAACATTTCTTTTGAATTTAAGCGTGAGTAGTTTCCGACACGCCTTGCATTTTCAATGAGAATTAATAAATCCTAAGGTAAATCGTTACTTGTGTGTGGACTTAACTTTTAATTGCCGTGTGTTTCGCGCTCGTTGCGTGCTCGAGGCTGGGTTAACTATCGCTCTATTTGTTTTCTCTCCGGAAGGAAAAACGAAAAATATTGTACATTACAAGGCATTACAATAAAGTAATGGTGGAATTATATAATTGTAATTTTATTAGTTTACATGGTCGTAGTGTAAACGGAAGATTTTATCTCATTTTTTCATTATGTATACTACTCACGCGAAACCTTGGCGGGTAGCTAGTAGATTTTTGTTGTTGTTATTGTGGTGCTAATCAGTCAGACTGGACTGATGCAACCCTCCATGCTAACCTATCTTGCTGAAGCCTTTTCATTTCCACATAACTAACACATCCCACATCCTCCCTATTCTTCTTAGCGTATTACATCATTGGCCTCCTACTTATGTTCTTATTCCATACACTTCCCTTTAATGCTAATTTTACAAGACCCTCTTCTCTTAAAACATGGCCTATTAATCTATCCCTTCTCTTGGTCAACGTCCTCCATATTGTTCACTTTTCCCCTATTATGTTTAGAACTTCCTCGTTAGTGATTCTATCTACTCATCTGATTTCAGTATTCTCCTATAGCACCACAGTTTGAAGACTTCTATGCTTTTCCTTCCGCAACCCCTATCGTCCACGTTTCGCACCCATATAACGTCACACTTCATACGAACATTTTTAGCAACATTTTCCTAATGTTAACTCTTATATTACCCGTAAGTAAGTTCCTCTTTTTCGCGAAAGCCTTCCTTGCCTGTGCTATCCTATTGTTTATACCTACTATATGTCTACCATTAGTTTTTAACAGAATTCCTTAACTTCTTTAAAAATATCCTTTCCGAATCTAGCACACTGTATTATTCCACTGTTTCCCATAAAAATCTGCATTAGCTTGGTTTTCCTCTATGAATCCTCATGTACTTTTCCTCCTAGACTACGTTAATGCCATTTATTATGATTTCCAAGCCTTCTTCTGACTGCCCTAATACTACAATGGCAACGGCAAAGCGTAGGTTTTTATTTCTTTTTCTTGCAGTACGATTCATTTCCTGTATTCTGTTTTAATAGCATGTGAAGGGAATTTAAAATGTGGTGTGTGGACTGTAGTGCAGGGTAGTCAACGATTAGATGGGGTCCCCGGGCTTTAGTTTAAGGATCCTACCCGGTGTTTTACTTAGAAGAGATGCCAGGAAAACTCTGGAAATCCTGTCAGGTAGCTCGGTCTTTTGGGTACTATTTTCACGCCATTTCGGGAGTTCCAGTGGAGTTGATGTGGGAACACAGCATTCCATTCTCCGTATCTCTACGATTTTTAGAAAGTAAGGGGATTACTGAAAAATATTTACCTTATGTCCAAGGTCTTCCACCCCAGTACATTCACCTCCTAAAATAGATAAAGATACCATTGCATGTAAGAATCTTGAGAAAACCCCAAAGGTGAGCCCTGCAGATCAATTTGAGGAGAAATATCTGGGAGATAAGGTTCCCACGCCTTAATTAATAAATAAATTGTTATATTAAACTAAAGGTGGTAAAATAATTACAATAAAAATAAGAATAACCAATAACAATTTCATTAAACAATGAAAAAAATTATTTTGCACATATGAAACTTAATATTTACAATTTTTTTATTTATTCGTAAATTGACCTTGTAATTAGATTTTCTCTTCAAGGAGTTAAGTGGTGGCAGGGGTTAATATCTATAAACTGAACTTATATATATATATATATATATATATAGCGGAAGATTTTGGTGTACCGCCAGACTATAAGGTCTCATTCAATACAATTTTACATAGCCAATTTATTTAAGAATCCATACGTACGTTCTATTACTTCACATGAAAATTATGTGTATATGGAATCACTTGAGCAAGAGAAGGGACAAATTAACAGGCACGTTTTGAGTCATGAGGGTCTTGCAAAATTAGCATTATAAGGTAGCGTATGGGGTAAGAATAGAATCGGGAGACCAAGGATGGAATACGGCTGAGCATTTAGGGAGGATGTGGGATGTGGTAGTTATGTAGAAATGAAAAATGTTGATCAGAATAAGTTACCATGGGGGGTTACATATGATGTGGGGCCAATCAATTGTTTTGCCTGTGGCAGTAACCGAAATTGTATCCAGTGAGACATGGTTAAATTATTGTGTGTGACTTCACCAGGTCATTGATTTACGAAACACCCTGTATTTTTTGTAGAACTTTTAGCTGTTTTATCGTCACGTCTTGTTGAAACCGCGGCAATTACTCATACAGGATAAAAAGAAGTGCTTCATAACACCTGGACGCGTTCATAATTGAACATACTTTTTTTTAGCGATGACAATGTCCCGTTGAGTCCTTTAAATATATAGAACTGCTAAGAGCACGCGGATGCGTTATTTCATTTACCATTAACTTTTTCCAATTTAAATATGCTTTTAGGATATAAAGAACTTTTCTTTCCCTTCTTGGAATGTAATCCTATTTTTCTCAAGCCTTGGAAAAAATAGTTAACATAATTCATGTTTAACGAAGTTAGTAAATAAGTTTGTTCAGAAGCTCATACCTTTTGCTCTTATGAAACCTGACTAATAGTTGGAACGTCTCAGATTATATTCGGCAAGCAGATTTGGTAGTCTATCCTGTAGGTGAACATCACTACCTCCAATCTTTCATCCGTCCTACATCTCCGCTCTTCCTCTCCGACCCATTCAGATCAACTTTATGCCATCTGTTCATGAGCTCTGCATTCACGTCACTCTCCAAAAACTCTTTTTTTCTGGGTTAATGATGCAACTAGAATAATTTACTTCTTCTATTCTCCTCCAATTATAATTTTCTTGAGGCTCATAGACTGCCCTCCTCCACCCAGAATATACGAGGTCCGTGACAACTTAAGTCTTAGGTGGAAAATGGGATTCTAATCTCCATCTCTCTCCTGAGAACACGAATCAACTATCTGTTCCAACGGACTGGAGCCGATCCACCTTAGCGTTCCGCTCCTCTATCTCTCTGCCACAAAGCGAATTCTACGTAGTATTTCCTAAATATCAATTTTTTTGTGCACGATAAAGTATGCAAGAGTAGTTTTAAAGTCATCCACTTCTTCTTCTTGCTTGGTTCTGCAGCCCATTACGGGTCTTGGCTTACCAGGACGACTGCGGACTGTCATCTTACATGACACATTTCGAATATGGAGTGACACGTGGTCAGCGTATCGACTCTTCATCAGTCTTAACCCCAGTCCCCGTGACCATGACATCCGAAACATGCCAGGATTTGAACCCAGGACCTCTGGGTTGTGAGGCAGCAACGCTAACCACTACACCACAGAAGGTCGGCAAAGTCATCCGCTGATTCCTTAAAAAGTATAATATAATAACTGTAATTCAGTTTAGCATCTTGATGGTTCAGGTAGTTACTAAGCTGAATTGTAGCTGAATAAATACCTTCCGGATTGCGCAGGGTGACCTGTCAGCAGGTTAAAGTCGTTCACCCTTTGTGCCATGCTCGCCGCTGAGTTCGAAGCAGGAAATATTCCGTTCACCGAAAGCTCTGATTGGACGAAAGATCCTCATCAGGTGGAGGGGTTTAATGGCTACCCCCTGTGCAGAGTTCTTCGTGACAGAAGAGACTGATCTACCATCAAGCTGGTCGGTGGCTCCTGGTTCAATACGCCAATCTGTCTAACCTTTATCATTTTATTAAACCTTCTTTATTCTTCATTCGACTCCTAATTGACCGGAGTGCGGCGACACACCAACCACTAAGCCTAGGTTCATTCATTTGAACTTGAATCCTCACGTTGCCGCTCTCGTATGTCCTATTCTGCCTTCTTCCTTTTCCCTCTACATCATTAGCCGAGTGAGCGACGGAGGTATTGCTTATTTGGTGAACGATTAAGTTGGAATTTCACATTCCGAGCTGGAATGTATTAAAAGTATACTGAGTCACGAGAACTATTCATTTATTTGAAGTTGGAAAAAAAGTTTATTATAATTCCTTCATTTCCCTTAAAGAATCGTAGAAGCTATTTTTAATTGATAACAAAAAATGACTTTAATATTCAAGTTTTCAGTGAATGCAAATTTATTCTCATATAATATACACAGAATTTCGTGATTCATTTCAGGGGTACGTAACCCACAATGAAAACATTCTTATACTTCTTCCTCGTAAAAAAGAGTAAAGAAACGTCTGATATTCAATCTGGAAGTAAAAAAACTAGTCCTTCTCAGACGTGATAATATACTTACGACGAAGCGATCATAAAGCGAAGATCTTCAAAATCTTTTAATGTTCTCCAGAATAAGTGCCACATTATAATTTTCAACGCAATCACTTTTGTTATCATGATAATGGTATTTACTTCATGTTCTTTAAGAAGTCATAAAATGGCTGAGTATTTCATTCAATTAACCTCACAATCAACTGCCTGAATTCCTTAACGGTGCGTCTTTAAATTTATATGACCAAAGGAATCTGCATAATTGAGTGTTAACATTATCTAGTTGTTCGTTTTACGTCTCGTTGTTCAAATTAAATTAACCGAGGCATACTCTCGAGGAAAATAAATTACCCCGTGTATTAAACGAAACGGATTACACGCACAAGACTACACTTCATACATTCCAAAGAGGGCGAAGGTTTCCAGAGGCGCAGTTGCAATTAGTGTCAAGAACCTCATTGGATCAATAATGCAAAACTCATAGCCTAAACTGAAGCTCAGAGAAAATTTTCTCTCAGGTTTCGAACCGATCCTTTAGTTATTAAATTTAGTCCTGAATCATCTATCTGTAATGATTTCATATTAATCCCGATTACAAACATTAATTCTGAGAATTTTGTTAAAGTTACTTAGCATGTTAGAATAATAAATTATTTCCTTCATCTTCATTATTAATTATTACACAACGGAATTTATTGTAAAAAACAACAATTATTTTCATAGTGATAATCAAATTTGATTATCTAAAAATGTTCTCAAGTGAATAAAGTGAATAAAAAGCAATGTATTTGAGTCTACGAATCACTTTTTACAGAGCCTAGAGTGAAATATGTAAAAGCTGTCTGTTTGGCCAAATAATTTCGAATTTTCCCTCTGAACAGGAATAGATTCAAAATCACTGTTCAACGAACAATTTTCTTGCCTCTTCCTTGTTCTTAGATTATTTCTCCTCACCTTAACATTATTCATATTGCTAAGTACTATTTTATTGATAAAATCGTAATTGTATATAATTTCAAGTTCCAGCAAGAATGTGGGCTAATAACACTCCAAATTTATAAGATGTTTGAAGCACAAATTATTACGTGTAAAGAAGATACAAATCAAAAGATAAATAAATTAAATAGTATCAGTCTATATATATATATATATATATATATATATATATATATATATATGATTGCAAGCGGCACTAAAATAATAGAAGAGGCAGTGTTAATGAGATTGACCAACAGCCTTCCATTCTACTTCTTGTAAAACGGGATGTAAATAGGGGAGTACTTATCCAAAAGGACGAAGTATTGTTTTTAAGATTCGACCAAAAACCTCTTGTCATACGCAAGAAGCAATTAAAAGTCAAAGACTAATTAGATGAATAGTTTTGTGTAAGAATTATAACAATCTTTACACTATATGATTTTTGAGTACATATTATTTTTATTAGGGGAGTTAATCGTAATATTGGAAATGATTGATTATATTGAAGGACCCTTGTCAGAATTACAGTAGAGAAATGAAGACTCACCGACCATGAGGCGCGCTTTACGATAGCCTAGGGTTTACACAAATGGATTTTTCCAAACAGCACGCAGGGGACGAAATTAGCATTCCTACACTGATGATCGTAGGAAAGTGACGAATCTAAGGTGGGTCAACGGACGCAGAGCGTCATGCATCGATTTGAGCTGGGCGGTGGCCAGGTTTTGCCTGCCATAAAATAGTTGCTGTATGGGGAATATTATCAATTCTCGTCTGTCAAATGCAGTCACGAAAAGTTTGATTAAAATATACTTAATTATATCATGTCTGAACACTTGCGATAGTATGTCAAACGCGTACTAATCTTATTAATTATTCATGGAATTAACAGAATAATCAACATAGTGTTATTGATACAACTGAATAACTAACTGCTAAATCTGGAAGGAATTTACCGGCTTTTTCTTTAACTTCGATAATTTTATGACACATTTCCTTCGTCTGTATAAGTATAACATGCCCATATCTCTAAAATACTTACTCTAATAATTTTAAATATTTTTTTGGAAATATTAATTGCCCAAAATACGTTTCTTCCGGTGATAATTCGGAAAACTATGCCAGATCTTTCCCAGATCTTCCTGCGATTTGTTCAGCACTTCAACGGCTTCAAGAGTAGGAATAATGTTACGGCATCACTAGTTTGCAATAGAGTAGTGAATAATTAGTCGTACTAAATATTACTATTGCATTTTATAGGGGAAATGTGCATCACTTCGGCGAGTGGCCTGCCACTCGCCGAGGATTAACGGTTTCCTAACCAATCCTTTGCGGAGTTGGTCAAACAGAATGTTTGGACACGAGTGTCCTGAACTAGAAAGTTTCTGAGAGTTTTTAATTTGGCGAAATATATAAGGGCTGTCCTAAAGAGTTCAAATCGTTAAATCTGAAGAGATAGAGGTGAGCGAAAGTATCCGTGGTGTTAAACTTTGGTAGTCTAGGAAAATGCATTGGTGTGATGTGATACATTCCAGGTCGGAATGTGAAAATACAATTATTCACCAAGTTTGCTATACCTCCGTCGCTCACGCGGTTAATGATCTAGAGGGGAAAGGAAGAAGACAGAATATGAAGTAGGAAAGCGTCAGTGTTTGGTTCAAAAGAGGAGCCGCCGACCCGCTTGGTCTGTTGCCCCAAGAGCTCTGCACCTGATGAGGTCGTTCCCTCCAATCAGAGCTTTTGGAGAACGGAATATTTCCCGCTCCGAGCACAGCGGTGAGCATCGGGTGAACCACTTTAACCTGCTAAATGGTTACCCTACGCAATCCTGAAGATATTTACTTAGTTACAATCCAGCTGAGTAACTACCAGTTTATATACGGCTTCCTTAACTGGGAAGATACTGAATAGCTTTAAGAAATAATTATATTACAAATGACAACACAACCTACAACAATCAGGCTATGATGTACTAGCATATCCTAACCAGCGTCAATTTCAGTGGAGATCACCAGAACGACTGCGGACATCTCCGATTTAATGACCAATCTTTAAATCAACCAGAGGACATAAATGCCGAAACATTTCTCGGCTTTCCACTCGGATCAGATAAATATTGCGGTAATGATCAATGGACGAACGCACTGTCGTCATTTTGTAAGCGATTGATCGTTGAAATGTCGCGCAATACTTTTTGACGTGGGTGGAAACCCAAGAAGGAATTATTCAGCAGTTACACCGGAAAAGTTTTAGATCTTTGAAGTGGACATGAATATTCCACGGATACTCAGAAATGTTGCATATTCATACCATGACTTGCCATTTCCTTTGTTAATTTTAGTTTCTTCATAGTTTTATTTTATAATTATAGCTAATAGTCAGTTTTTCCCGCCACTACCATGAGAAAATGAAAACTGATATATTAATAATTAAAATGTACTTATTTATAAAAATTGTTGTTAAAATGTCTCGTTAATTGATACGACGCAACCCATGTCGAATATTATTTATCACAATATATTAGAGTTTGGATTATTGTATTTCAGTTTAGATTAGCTACGGTTCTATACAAGATATAACGTACACAGTTTTCCTCTAGTTAAGTAACTGATAACGAAGGCTCGTAGCTTCCTTTCGGTCCATCAACACCGACGGTGACGGGCCCACAAACCCATGAAGCGAAATATGCTGCGAGACTGCATGTGGCGATATCCCAATATCTTCCACCATTCTGTTACTATTCGGGTCAAACGTGTAGTAAAACACTTTCTGTGTCTGGTGTCATGGACGAAGCAAACGTGACATAACACTTGAACTTTTTTGGGAGGTGGAGGTCGAGTATAACATCCTTGTACCGCTTCCTTCTTTCTTCATTGTTGTAAATTTCGACGTTTCATTCATATAACGCTGTTCAATTGGGTGGGTTTTATGATTATTATAATAAAAAGTAAGTTTATATTTTGAACAATTACAACTTTATTTTACGTAAGGTTGTTAATATGATATGCATTTGTTCGCCGGCATTTATAATGAGCTCTATTCCTTAAAGGGTATTCGTGGCTTTGGAGAATAAATGATTGGCATATTGGCAAAATGGCAAATAAACTCGCTCCTCCCAGGAGTTTACAATACCACGGATTAACCTTGGCATACGTGTGGCGGGTCTCTCCCTCTCGGTGTTGACTTCCTTGATTCGGAAGCTGTTGGCTGAAACCGCTCTTTGATGTGGTTGAGTCACAACCAAGTCTGATTTCTGGGCTTCTAGACTGCCTGTTGACCTAAAGAAATACTAGTTGGCTGCTAAGGCCAAAAATTCTCCGTGTACTGTTGGGATCAGAATGATAAATTCTGCTCCCATCCACCATTTCATCACCTCGGATTCCCCCTTCCAGAGCCGTATTTCATACGGGAAAATATTTTCTTCCCTCGGTCTTTCCCCGGTGCGAAAAATATATTTCTCGGCCGACGCCGCTCATTTGGCTATTGTACTGAGATTCTCCTTGTATAGAGCCATCGCTGCGTCTCGGCACGAGAGTCCTTTTAACGGCGTCCACTTCCCATTCCAAGGTTAACCCCCGGAAAAGCCCACTATTTAGGCATTTTCGCTAGAATTTTGAACCATTACATCTTTTACATGTAGTAACAATTGAAGAAAGTCATTCTTCGGTTTGTTGTTGTCATCTTTGATGTCTGTCACATACACATCCAAAGCTCGACACCAGTGGCAGTGACAGTCACCAATACTGCTTAAAAATCAACAACCCACTTAAATTATCAAGAGGTTACGGGACATGGGCGTCACAAGACTGAGTACTCAATATATTGGACTAACAAACGGACGCTATAACTACACACGATCAAAGTACTCCATAGCATACTCAAGTCTACCAACACAGAACAATCAAAGAGATGTAAAGCACGCTGTACGTCATACGCCTCTAAGAGTCTATTCTACTATCCATCCTCATATTTGCCTCCTAAAACTGGCGAAGACACGGACAAGGGAATGCTTCAAACTCATCTCCCGTTATTCGGAAGGGCGTGAGAATAGAACCCAAAAGCCGGACCTACCTTATGAAGGTCTTTTAGGGTTTTCCTTGAAACACCGAGTAGGATCCTTAAATTATAGCCCGGGGAATTCCCTTCCTGATAGGAAGGGCGCTGCGGGAGTTTTCTCGCAGGCGCTTCAGCCCAGAGTGACTGCGGGGCTCACCTGATCATGTCGGGAATGCCTCGCACTCTCTCTGGGTACTTTCTATCAAAGTTCTCATATGCCGAGACACCTTCACCTATTTTAGGAGGTATATGTACTGGGGTCATAGACCTTGGGCATATGGCAAGAGTTGTCCTCTGATCCCATTGGATCAGTCGGCCAATTGCCTCCTGAAATTGGTGGAGACACGGAGAAGGAAATGCTGCGTCCCCACAGCAAACTCGTCTCCCGTCATTCGGAAGGGCGTGAGAATAGTACCCAATGCCCGACCTACCTGATGCAGGTTTTCTAGGGTTTTCCCTGCATCTCTTTAGGTGAAACACCGGGTAGGATCCTTAAACCATAGCCCGGGGGCCCTAGTTAACCCTTGGCTACCTTGCTATACCTTGCGCATCCCCCCTTTTCAGTTCCCTTCCTACGTTATTAAAGGAGAGTTGCCTGTCTCAGGATCACCCGCATGTATCCTGTTAAATAAAATACTAGTCAACTCATGGGTCAGAAATGGAAGTGCCTGCAGGAGTTTTCTCGCAGGCGCTCCACCGCAGAGTGACTGCAGGGCTCACCTCACTAGGTCGGGAATGACTCGTAGTAACTCTGGTTTTTTCAAAGTTTTCACATGTCGAGACACCTTCACCTACTTTAGGAGGTTTATGTACTGGGGAGGAAGATCTTGGGCATATGACAAGAGTTGTCTGCTGATCCCATTGGATCAGTTAGCCAACTACCTCCTAATACTGATGGAGACACGGAGAAGGGAATGCTGCGACCCCACAGAAGACCTTTCTGTCGTCAACCTACCTGATTCGGGGTTTCAAGGGTTTTCCCTGCAACCCCCTTTTCAATTCCCTTCGTATGCTATTAAAGGGAGTTGCCTGTTTCAGGATCACCTTCATGTAGTCTGTTAACCCCCAAAAAACTAGTGAACCCTTGACCTTTGACTTTCATCTTCTATTAAAATAATAATAACATTAAGATTTGGAGTTCATTTACACTTTTTACATATTCCTAAACTTCCTATAATATTAAAGGGGATTTTCTGAATCACCCTTATGTAGAGTGTAACCCAAAAACATTAATTTTCCCTTCTTCATATGCCGATCCACCTGATGCAGATTTTCTAGGGGATGTCCTCTAGAACCTAAAGAGCGTTTCTGTGCTCAAACTTTCAGCCTGGTATTCAGCACCTCTTTCAGAGTACAGCTTTCGTATTATTGGCAACTTACAGAATCTTAGCTTATTGTAGCTGCTACAAACCCTGACCGCACGATATTGGAGGAATGGAATCGTGCAGAAACTTTATGGCGATTAGCGGGTGAATTCCACCAAAAAGACCGCCAGCTCAAAGGTAGCACTTAACTGTGGTGGTATTGAGCGTGTCTACTTTTGTATTCTTTCTTATTCGCCTCACACCGTTCTCTATGAAGTTTACAACGTTGCTGCAAATCTCTGGACTTTTAAGATCGATGCCACACGACGCAGTCCTCGTACATCTTACTTACCGCCGTCGTGGTAACCAACACTACCAACAGAAAACCGCACGTTGCAGCGAGGAGCTCGAATTCAGTAGAGAAGTTAATGGAATATGATTCCTCAGGAACTAATGTGATATTGATCAGATTAACTTCCTTCAACGATTGAGCTCGAAACATCTTTTCAAAATACATTATTTTTCAATTAATATTTTTAAATTAAGTGTCTCCATTATTCAAGCCGCAGGCAGTCTCATACTCAGAGCGCCAAAGATATTCTCTCCCCAAATATACACAACAATGACCCAAAAATTTCCTTACAAACAGCACCGAAATACGGAGAAAATTTCCCTACAAACAGCACCGAAATATGGAGAAACCTCTATAAATACACCACATCTCGCTTTTGGCCAAAAAAGAAACTTGCCTCACGCCAGGCCCTAGAGCGAGAGCGAAGAATAGTCCCATATCATTATGTACACCTCTTGGTGTAGTCAGCCGTTCACGTATTCCGAAAGGTATATAGCAGTTGCGTCACAGTTACGCCAAAATAGAGTTTTAGAGATTATTTTTTAGCCGAGGCTGTGTTTCGCTCTAGATAGTATTAATTCAGTGCAGTTTTGTAACATAACTGAACGGCTTTCAAGAATAACGACTAAAAATTAACAACTTGGTGGGGATTACATGCTATTTTTAGTCGATGCAAACACATTCAACCTGTACTTTATATTTGTACAAGTTTAATCTATCTATCTTTTTTACGAGGGACAAAAAGAGGAATCTTCGAAAGACAAAGAGGAGGGTCCGCACTCCTCAACAGTGTTGGATTCTTACCCACTAAACCACTAAACCCTGTGTCTTTCCTGACATGTTCCTCCACGGAACTATATGCACATTACATCAGGGAGGTGTCAGCATAATTTTGTTTCTCCGTCCAGAACCATACATCTAACTATATCTATGTACTATATCTTAAATCTATAAACATATTTATTTGCAATATATATCAACTTGTTTATTTCCATCTTCGGTGGCTGATTTTGATTGGAGGGTATTACTGATATAGTTTTCAATCTGCCTCCAATTTTCTTCCTTTTCTAGAAGTAGCTGCCCAAAATTCTGTTTTGATAATTTCTCATTGACGCTCAGGTCACGCGCCGCAGTAGAAGATGGTGTGCTCGGCGTCGTCCTCCTCGTTTCAACAAAAGTCGCACTTGCCGTTTCCTGCTTTCTTAAATCTATGCAGGTTCGACTTGAAGCAGCCGTACCCGCTTAGCGCTAGCGTAAGTTAATACGTTACGGCTCCGTGCTCTCTATTTACCCAATCTTCTAGGTTTGGGATAAATTGATGAGTTCTCCTGCCTGTCCTCTCCTTCTCCCACCGGTTTTGCCAGTGCTTCAAAAGCTATGCTCTCGCCTTGGTTCTTATCTGTTTGCGATCTGCCTCGGTCGGTTCCCTGGTCAGCTCTTTGAGTCCGCGGTGCACCTCTTGTCTTTCCATCGCCAGCAGCTCTGTAGGTGGCAGGCTGGCTAGGACTATTGCCGCGCTATTGGACACCGTCTTGAAGGCGGAAGAGATTCGCAGAGTCCCTTGTCTCTGCACTGCTTCCAGTTTCCTCTTCGCCTTGCTAGTTTTGAGTTCGTCCGCCCATACTGGTGCCCCGTAGAGCATCTGCGCTTGTATTACGCTCATCAGAATTCTTCTATTTTTATCCGTTGGGCCGTTTATGTTTGGCATCAAGCGCGTCAACAATGCCGACGTCCTCTGGGCTTTCTCGGCTATATGTGTGAAGTGTGCCTAGAAGTTCATCTTTCTATCTAGTTCCACTCCTAGATGGCGAATACTTTTGCTACAGGTGATCCTGCGAGAGCCGATGTCAAATGTAGGCATCTGGAAAGATCGCCTATTTGTCACTAGCATAGCCTCCGTTTTTTCAGCTGCCATCTCTAGGCCTCTTCCCGACAGCCATTTCTTTATCCTCCCTAGTGTGTCGTTAACTTTTAGTTGGAGCACTTCCGTGGTATCGGCATGACCGTGACTATTGCGTCATCGGTGAAACCCACCATAATAACTATTTCTGGTAGTTCCATATTTAGGAGCCCGTCATACATTATATTCCATAATGTCGGTCCTATCTTGGAGCTGTGTGTCGCCCCGCAAGTCATTTCATGCTCCAGAGTGTCGCGTTCCAAATGATAGAGTACTTTCCCCTTATCGAAGTACTTTTCTATCATTTGGATGAGATATTCCTCGGCTCGTTTTTCCCTGAGGGCTTTTATAATAACAGGCCATTTAGCCGAATTGAAAGCATTTCGGACGTCAATAGTTACCAATGCGCAGAAACCATTCTTCGCCTTCCGGGCTGTGTCAACTACCAACTGGATAGCATCGGTAGCGAATATGCCCTTCCTAAACCCGAATTGTCTCTTCTATAGTTCCAAGGCCGGCTGGATCCTGTTCAGGATCAATCCTTCGAGGACTTTCCCCATGGTGTCCATCAGGCATATTGGCCTGTAAGAAGAGGGGGAATCCAACGGCTTCTTCCCTTTCCTGAGGAGGAATAGATTCTTCCTCTTCCATTCTTTTGGAAATATTCGTACCTTGAGGCAAAGATTAAAACTCTGTAAGAGCAATTTGGGGTAGCCATGGATTGCCACTTTGAGGACCTCGTTGGGAATTCCATCAGGGGCCCGGGGTCTTTCTCTGCCTCAGAGATTTCCCGACTTTCTCCAGGTCTTCTATATTGAACGGGTCCCCTTCTTCTACCTGTCTGAAATTTATTGCTATGGGGAATAGTGCTTCAATAATTTTCAGCGCCCATATTTTATTGTTTAAACCTGGGATGGCTACCTTGCATTTAAATCTTCCCAGTACGGCTTTACCCCATGGGTCGGCGTCGACTTCCTGAATTAATGTGTCCCAACACCGCCGTTTGTTGCTCCTGATCGCGTTTTTAAGGGAATCTCTTTGGACTCTATTCTGATCAAGTAGTTCCTTAGACCCTTTTGATCTAGTATATTTTCGTCTGGCTTCCAGGCATCTTTTTCGGATTATTGAAATTTCTGCCGTCCGCCAATACTCTGGCTCGCGTTTGCCTTCTTTCCTCTTTTTACGTGGCATTGCGCTGTCGCAGGCCGCTTTGAGTGTCTGCATTGTCTGCCAGACTGTTCTTCCGCATAATCGCTTCGTCTAGTCCATTTCATCTGGTCCAGGATCCGTCTCTCCAGCTAGAAATTTCGTAGGTCCTTTCCCTTTATCTTCTTTACGTTCCAGATGTATTGGACCATGTTGCAAGTTTCCGTTTGAATTCGTTCCAGCTTCAGAGTGAATTCTATGTACAATTGATCACTCAGAGTGATCTTGTCCAAAACCTTCCATCCTTGAACCCGTCCACTTGCTCCGTTCGAAGCAAGCGTCAGGTCAATGATGGAAATCATGGTTCCCCTCCAGAAAGTTGCTTCCCCACCATGGTTTCTGGCCATCAGGTCTGTTACTAGGGAGCCTCTTCTATCCTCTTTGTTGGCCTCCCATTCTGGCGACTTGGCGTTGAAGTCTCCGCCTATGAGTATCTCTGTTCTTGAGCGTCCTACACTTTCTTCTAAGGAGTCCAGGTTCCTCTCGAAGTCGTCGAGACTTTCGTTTGGAGAGTAGTAACAGCTGTAGAAGAATATTTTACTTATCTCTATCCAAACGAAACCTTTACATTCCTCCATCACTCTTTCGATTCTTAGTTTCCTGCTACTCACAAGCATCGCAGCTTTACCTGAGGAGTCCTGGTACCACTCTCCATTTTCAGGTATGCGATATGGTTCGCTTATCAGCGCTATGTCAACGCCACGCTCTGCTATTGTTTGTAATAGCAAGTCTGGGGCCTGCTTGCCTCTTCCCAAGTTGATTTGGATGATTTTCACATCCATGACTGTTGCTTAGACAACTCTCTCTGGAATGCTTTTTTTACTACGTGCGAAGTGCTTGCAATCGGATTCTCCAATTCTTTTGCACGCTTCGCACTCAGGCTCGTTTCCGCAGCTCCTTGTGGCTTTACCGCATCTGAAGCACGTGTCCCTCCTGTCGGCTTCCTGGCAGTGCTTCGCGATATGCCCGTATCCGGGGCATTTATAGCATCGGGTCACTTCTGTCCTCTCTCGAATGTTGTGTATGACCCAGCCGATCTTGATTTTCCCCTTTTGCATGAGAGCAGCTGCTTCATTCGTTGTCATCTTCACAATTGCCGACTTTGTGCCGCCGTTGGTCAGCTTTAATTGGCTGCAGAATTCGGTCGATGGTCCGACTTCCCTGTGGATGGTTTCCTCCATTTCCTGTTCCGTGGTGAAGTCTGGAATATTAATAACGATCAATGTTGACTTTCTAGTCAAGGCAAATACTTTCGCCTTGTTTTTCATGGAAGTTTCATGGAATTTCCCTTTTCATTCCGAGAGTGACGCCTCCTTCTGAAGGGTAAAAATATATATTCGCCTGTCTTTGCCTTCCTGATTGACTTAAAATTTTCTCCGTCTTGCCTTGGCTTAACGTTTATGCTGAGCTCCCGGAAAATGTCTGTGTAAGTCGCGACCTCTTCCACGACGACTTTTATGGCGTTTCCCATGTTCCTTCTGCGTGGAGCCTTTACTTGAGGTGTTCCTTTTTGCGTCTTTTCTAGTGTATTCGGTTTCATTTTCTGCACCTTTGTCCAAGTATTTTCAGTGTCTTTTCCAGCAATTTCTTCAGAGCATAATTTCTCTCCAATTTTCTGTTGTTGTTGCGTTGAGTTTTCCACATTACTGGCACTTTTGCTGCCAATGTGGGTCCTCTTGTGGTTTAAGTCCATTTGTGAAGAATTGTCTACTTTCTTCTGCGTCTTTCTACATTCTTTCTCTTGTAGGAGAGAAGAAATCTCCACTGCTAGGTCGGTTTCGTCATTCAGCCTTTCGAAGAGAGCCGCGGCTTCCTTTAGGGCACTTCTGACAGGCCTGTGGACGTTCCTAGCTTCTGCGACAATTTAGTGCTCTCTATCTATCTATCTTTTTTCTCTTTTTTTACGAAGGACAAAAAAGTGGAATCTTCGAAAGACGAAGAGGAGGGTCCGCACTCCTCGACAGTGTGGGATTCTTACCCACTAAACCACTAAACCCTGTGTCTTTCCTATAAATGAATCGCCATAATCTATGTACGCGCACCGAACGACTCCACCAAATTTGATAATTATTTTTTGTTTTCGTTATTATCAGGACAAATTTATTATAAAAATTAAAAAAAAATTGTACGGAAAAATGTTAAAATCTCATAATGTAAACAAATTCTACGGAAAGATTGCTTGACAAACTTGCGTTTGAATCTCCAATTTGTGTAAGCAAGTTGCCTATACACTGATCTGTTTATGCTCAGAAACGACTCAACAGATTTCAATGAAAATTTCAGGGGTTGAAATAGGAATTTTATCTTTAATTTACATGTATGATTAATTTATATTTATTGTAGAGCTTAGAAGGTATGAATGTAAATATTTATAAATTCATTTTTGGCGTGTGAAAGGCGGTGTAGAAACCAACTAGGAGATACAAGTCCTATTTGGCGTTTCTATAGCATTCATACCACTTGATGTGATATTATAAGCGTAATTTTGTCACCTTGAAAGAGCGAGTATTCTCACTCCATCTATAGTTGTAAAAGTTCAAAATCAACAGGAACTTATAATGTTTTCGACTAAGCGATCATAAACTCTCTTTCTCTCTCTTCTTTGTTAAACACTGAAACTGACGGAAGTGTTACTACAGTATTGATAGATTGACATTATATTCAATTACTGTTTCTTTCGCAATAGCAAAACTTAGTATGTTTCGTTTGTTTTTATGTTTGTTCAGAGGTTTATCGTCGTATTATTTCTTATTAGTGATAAGAAAATGTCACCTGTGAGAATTCAAAATTCCGGCTGTCGTACGTGTAACGCATGTCGAGTTCATAATCTTCGAGACAATGAGACGTAAGAAGAGCGTACGCAGCGTTTGGAGGCAAACAAAATGGGAATTTCTAAAGTGAATTCTACCATGGCCGTCGGGTTCAGGCGATAGGAGACAAAACGACAGTCGAACGTAACAATTACGTACTATAGTTTGGGGTATAGCTTTCGAACGACTCCTCTAGGGTGTGGGGTGGAATTGGTAGACATTTTATTTGCAATAAAGGTTCAGATTTGAGTCGAAAAAGAATTATTGAGGTCAATTAGTTTTATAGTGTTTTCCCCGACATTATTTGTGTATAATTTCTACCCCTTGCAGGATGTGAAGGGTGGGGATGGAAATGAATCACATGAATATAAGGAAATTATCAACTTTGGGTCTAAATCGGTGTAAAGATTATATGCGATTTAAGTAAAAATTCAACCCTTAAGTGTGAAATAAATTTTATTCAGTCATAGTAATGAAAATATTTTTAGTCTTGTTATTGTTCCGGGGTATTTTTGACTGTCGTAATACTGGGAGTGTATTTGTGGTTCACATTTTGACTTTTTTTACATGCTGGTTTAGTCACGTGTTGACCAAGAATTAAATAATGTACCGAGATAATATAAATAAATACTTGGGAAACGCCGGGTCTCCATCTACTGTTTAATTAATTTGGATTAAATGGTTGAACTCCGTCACTGCTTCCAGATTTTATATGATTCGTGAATCGAAAACGAAAAATATGCGCATACATTTAGCTGTAAACAGCAGTTAATATCGTGTTAGTGACAAAGTATTTTTACACAAAATTTAAACCATGAGCTTTCAGAAATTCAATAATGTTTTTTCAGCTTGAAAACTGAGCGGATGTAATGAGTTTCAAATTTTTCTGTTGTTGACAGATTAGAGATAATGAGACGGAAATGAGAAGGAAATTGCTCTCGGGGGTATCAAATCGTTTCTCTGATCTGCGAAAGTAAAAGGCAGAAAATTCTTTGTTGTTCAACATTGAAATAAACTCAGTAAACAACAAAAATTATATAAGATGGACTCTTCTGAAAGAATTAATTTTAATAAAATTTTTCCTTTTTTGTTTTCTAAATAAACGTAATAATTTTATAAAAGAGCAGTGAAATAATTGGAAATGTAGCTAATATACTCCATTTGGTATTGTAAATAACTGAAAAATATAATTTATATTTGTTTATGCTACCTCTTAAATTTTTCAATTATATATTATGTACAAAAATTATATTAATTTTAACATGCATTCTTAAGTATGAAAAAATTGAAGTGCACGTAACAATTAATGATAATTACAAAATTCAACTATTTAAAATTATGTTTATGACCATAACTATTGTCTGCACCGACGTTGGTTTGTAAATATAATGAAAATGTTTGCCAATAAACGTTATACGTTTTCTACTAGAGCCTTATTGTGATTAGTATGAATTTTAAACAAGTATGCATTTCAAGTCTTCCCAATCATTTAGCTATAACAACAATATTTATTTCCAGAGCGTTCTACATATTTGTTGTTTCATGGAGCTTTCTACTCAGTCAAGAGACCGAAGTAAACACTTTTCATATGCTGATTATTCGACGGAATTCTGTAATAACTAAGTAAATATTAACATATTTATATATCTCCTTCTTGAACTACACTGTCGTTTTTTCTCTTTTCCATATCAACGAGAACTGTAACAAGAATTTATAGGTCATGAAATAATACTTCCGACCCTTTCATTTATGACACACTTCGTTGTATTGCGCTGTGGACAAAAGACCGTAAAAATAATTAATTTATGCAAAGTTGAATAGTTATTTTTTAATTATACGCATAATGCTGTTATATATATAAAGTTAGATATTCTTTAAGTATAGTAATAAATCTTAATCTATATACGTTATATTAATTTGATGTCATATCCTCTTTATTATTTCGAGGACTTATGGAAAACAAATAAACCAACACAAACAGACATCACATGTTCTGGCGTGGGTATTGAATAACAAAATTAATAGCACGCTAAAATGTAAATACACAATTATATGTATAATTTATGTACTATTCTATTGATACATATAGTCTTAGCCTCACTAACCGCTTCTAACACTCTGAGGCTTCGTCCTTATGCTTCTCCGAAGTAGTATTTGTGTAATTAAATGTCCCCGAGCAAGAAATATGCAGCCTAGACTCAGTAAATTGTTTTCAATAATGTCATGTCAGATGATTAATTGCAAGTGGTAAGTTCAGCGAATGACAATATGCTGAGAACAGCAGTCTGGAATAAGTTATACTTTATCCAAAACGCTCTTATGAACCTTAAAATTAAATATGAAACGCCGGAAGCTAAACCAGGTAATCTGTAAATGGCAATTTAAGCACAGGACGTCAGATTGAAGTATAATAATAATAATAACAACAAGTGAATGTCCAACCTATTTTCGGAAAAATACTTCATTAAACAAAAATAAGTATACCCGAGAAAGGTATCATTAAATTATTTTATTATATTTAAATAAATTTGAAGGTTTTCACGCGAAGATAGAAAATATTATCCTTATAATGCATGATTGAATCACGTTATTTTAATTCGTTATTCATCTGTTAAAAAATAGAATATTTTCCAATTCATTGAGTATCAAGTAATTTTAGTTTATTAATAAGATATGTGTTAGTCAATCAAACCAACTCAATTTCATGAAATAAAAAGTTTTAAAATTATATTTATGAAAAATTAAATTTATAATGAACATTTAGTAAACATTTCAACCATTTTTTTGATTCGTTCAGATTTTGGAAAAGTTGGTAATATTTAAACAATATAATTTCAAAGTTTCTTATAAATATCAGTATTATATCATTAATTTAAATAGGATGAGATTAATTTAACCCAACAAAACAACTGCTAGCCGTTGATTGATTTTCTATTTGAAAATATTCCACGGACATCCCAAAAACGGCTGCAATCTCAATTTCCGCAGAAGGAACTGTCTTCGACTTATTTGGAGTCGATTCTTCCCTTTTCATTACTTTGCTTGAACTGTTCCTTCGTCTCAGGTGTGACGAGATGGACCTATGTTACATCCATGATTGATAACCGACACCAAAACACCGTTTTATTTCTTTGAAATGTTGCCAAACACTGGATTGAAAAATAATCACGACAATAGTAAGCAATCGCATCACCCAAGTTACGCTCAGCTTTCTCATATCCAAGTTTCCAGTAAGTGTGTGAAGTGCATCACATTTTAAATGCCTATCTAATCTGCAAGTTTGCATACTTTCAGTCGATCGTTATCTAATACCATTTTATGGATTTCCGTAACCATTTATAACGTGGTCACTTAATTAGGTTGACCAGTACAATGTTCGTCTTGGTGGCTATTAGGCCTTGTTTAAACTCGGTCCCCCAATATTTTATTGTTGTAAACTAAGGCCAGTTTCACACTAACCCGGCTTACAGTTTGAACAGCATTCTAGCCGGCCCGACAGCAAGTCAGCTACTTTAACATCTACCGTTTGTCGGCCCGACGTGCTGATGTCTCGTCGAGGCGCAAATATATAAATGATATTTATTTTACATTTGTTTATTGTACTAAAACATATTAGAGAAAAATCGTATTTTTTAAAAATTGAAACCACTCTACATTTTGTCTCTTTTTGGAATCTCCTCAGATTAGTTAAAAAATTCTAAGAAAAGTAATTAACATTAGTTAGAAAGAAACTAAAGTAATTGCAAAAAGTACAATACAATATAAAAACTTGTAATAACATTAGTAATAATTTTCTGTTATTATCGTCGTTTCGTATGAAGTAATACGAAAAATTAATAACAATAAATTACATAATAACCACATTTTGATTCAAAACTACTTTATTTAATCATAAAGAAATTTTGAAAACAAAACAATAATAAATAAAATTAAAAATTTAATATAGATAGTTGAATAAATTTAATAAATAAAATTGGTATGTGTTTTACTTACAATTATAATAATAGAAAAAATTATTTTGCTCCCGCAACGTCCGGGGCCTAAATGAGCGAAATGCTCCACATAAAAAAATCTTAAATTCTTAAATGTAAAAGCATAGGCAATATTTAAATTGTATGTATGATACTGTATTATTATAGTTTAATTGTGTATTCTGGAGTATTTGAAATATATACTTTGTATTATCAAACGAAGGCTACCTGATGTGCGTCATTAACAAAGAATTCTCGGGATTCTAACCTGGTGAAAACATTGTAGGAAAACGACGTTTCGAAGGCGGTCACTGCCATCATCTTCAAGTGAAGTAAATTTTCTAGTTTAAAAATATACTGTTACTTCGTTGTGAGTATTGCGAGCAGTTTGCCATTGTTTTACTCATTTCGGCTCTGAACGTTGCAGGAGTAACAAGAAATTTTTGAATTATTTTAATTGTAAGTACGACATCATAATTAATTAATTTCTATTCAACTATGTATATTTAATAGTATAATTATTTTTGCAGAAAGACCTGAGGAGGTCACGTTGGGGCACGAAACGTTTTCTAATTAAAATTTTCCATTTCTGACTTTTGGACATTCTTTGGGTTTTATTTAAAGTATTCGTTAACAAAATATTTATAATGTCGTATGATATAAATATTGTTTTCTTGTAATCACCAGAACTTAAAACATTTAAAATTCCAATATAAGTGTTAAACAAACAATATTTTGTACTGTACTTAGCATATTACGTTCTTTATTTACATTCATATCAAAATAACCAGTTTTAATTATTTGAAAACTTATATCCAGGAATTTATAAATTGTATTCAATTTTCATGAGTTTATAGTGTCGTCCCGCTTAACAGGTTGAACAAGAACTAAATTTATCAATAAATCTATATTCTCCATGTTAATAAATGCAAAAACACACGGAAAAAATATTTTAGTTGAGGAACAAAATCGATAATGTGACAAGGAACAAAGCTAATTGTAGACTGGACGAATTGTGAGGGACAGACGTGCAGCAGACTTGCATGACAAACCGGGTACTAGCTGAGGAAGACTCGGGCTCTGGCTGTCGGGCAACCGGGTAGCAACCGTGCTGACCTAATGTGAAAGCTCTCAATTACCGGTGTCGGATAATCGGGCTAGTGTGAAACGGGCCCAAGTGGCTGGATCACCCAGATCTAGCACGACGTTGGACTGTGTCTTTTCCAATGAAAGTATTGTAGCACATGTATGTATTTATTAAATCTACAAATGGGCAGATACTAGGTGACAGACACTTAGAACAATTATTAATAATCTGGTCATAAGGACCATATTAACCTGTACTTAAATGTATAATTATATTCAATATAAATAAATATATGTGGAATCATATTATTAGAAGATGGATTTTTAAAAAGGAATAATATTGTTTTTGCCTGAAAAAAAAACATTGGAAATATATTTCACTGTAGTATACTTTTTAGAGATTTCGGAGCACTGATCACTTCAATACACTACACTAAACTTAGATTAAGTCTAAATTTACTTTCTTTTAGAGGAAGTTCGCCAAACACTCCTGCAGGCAGATTGTTCCAGTCATTAATTGTCCTGTTTAGGAATGAGTATTTTCCAACGTCTGTTTTTTGTACCTTGCTTGTTATTTAAACAAGTGATCACTCCTCCCGTTCCGAGTCCATTATTTCATTCTATCTCGGATTCCCTGCCAAGGTTTTTCACTAAGTAATTTTTCAGTTGTCAAACTCACTAATAGAGCTTTCCATTGATGTCCGTTAAACAATCACTAAAACTTAATCTTAAGCTTTGTCCTTTAGAAATTTTTGCTTTTCGTCTATATGTCAGGTCGGGTACTTTTAGGATTATTCTCATATTTAGTTTCACGCTGATTAGGAAGATGTCTGCGGTGCTGCACTGAAGCATAACGTTTACGGACAATGTATTGTGCTATATAGAGAAGGACTAATATTGTTCATTGATTGCACTTGAATGTGAAGGAAACAGCGACAGTTAACCCTTAGCAGTCCCGTAGACTTCCTTCTGCAGCACCTCCAAGAGAACGCCAGGTGCCTCCAATTTACGTTGTTGGTCTGAATGAAATGTCATCTTAATGCTGCCAATGAAATTTCTATGCCCTCTCCGTACCGACAGTATTTATGGACCGTAATTGTTGTGCTCCCACTGCGACGCCCAAACGATCATAATCTCTTAATCAGCGTGGAACAGTGGTACTATTAACTCAGAATAATACGCACGGAATATAATGCAAAGACCAACGAATGTAATGGAGCAAAGCGTTAGACTTGCCACAGCAACTGAGTCACGCAAAATGCATTAAGTTTCATTGCCCTGACAAGTCTCCAAGATCAAACTCGCATTCTAATTACCAATTCACCCGGTGAGAGACAATAATATTTGTAGCAAAAATCATCATTCCAAATTTATTTAATTATAATGGTGTGCGTAGTTTATAAGAAAATATAATATAATGTCCATAATATTTATGAAGAATATATATAATGGAAACATAATAGTGCATTCAATACATAAATTTACTTTCTTTGTGCAGATATTTTAAGATGTCTGAATAATTTACCATTACACTTAAACAGGCACATCACTGTTTGCCTGAAATAATATATTGAATTAATTAAAAAAGCAATAAATCATATTTACTTAATCTAATTACAATCTAAATATTTGGTAATATATAAGTCAATTAATGATTAATGAAATTGAATCATAGTTGTATGAATATTTTTCTTAGGAACATTTGACTATAAATTGAACTTCGAAATACTTTTTCATTATACGTATACATTACAAACAAAACACAATTATGTGTGTACGAGGATGAAGATTGTTAAAAATAATTAAGATATGAAACTTTTTAATGATTTCTTGCCTTTAGATTTATGCCATTTGATAAATATATATTCAAGGAATTACGTTCAAAAATTTCAATTTATCTATAAACCAAAATATAAACGAGTCAAAATTACAATGTTTTATGAAATATATCAAAGAATTAAATTTTATTCTTTCTTCATTGCGCATAAAAGGTTTTTTGTGTGCTTCCATCGCAGTGTTACGTCCACGTCATTGGCTTCAAGCCAAGGGTACGTAAGAGATAAGTGCTAAATATTCCAAGAAGTGAAATATAAGCTTCTAGCTCGATTAGGCATTAGCTAATTGCTATATTACTGGGAATACATTGTTTTAGGAGCGTGGATAAATTCCAGTGGCACTAAGGAGTCAAAATTTTTGGTTAAATATGTGACTGGAATTCAAATGATATTTCACATCGAGAATTTGGTTTGGAATTGTTGAAATACCAACTTATATATATTTATATATGTATATATCTATTTAACCGCGTAATTAAAAGTATTGTTCTCAGGTAATAATGCTGGAAAAAAATCATAATTATATCATCACAGAAGTTTAAAATTGCATGTTCGTTAATTTGATAAGTTTTCATTAGTAATATGATCCAGTAAAATAAGTTAGCAAATGTGTAATCTTACATTGATTTCTTTTTGGTATTAAACCTATAAATTCCTGATTATGAAAGAGTCCCTTAATAATTCACATAAGAATGAATTATATGAATATTGAGTTATCTTTTCGTTAAGAATTTATTGCTACTAATCCTTGGGGTCAATTAAAACAAAAGAACACGATTCCATAAAAGAAAAAGGAAGTAAAATACGATTCCTGGATATTTTTTCAGTAAGTCTGAAATAGTGTTCTGGAGTTCTGGGAGATATACCAGTAAATTTACAGAGATCGTAACACGATCCGCTTATTAGAAATCAGATGCGTTGTATGCTTATTTATCGGCAAGCCTCCAAGAACACAGAATTCATATTTTGAGGTTCAGTTTATTATCCTATTATAGTTATTGAATGGTACGCAGATGAAGTTGTTTTTTTTTACTTCGATACTTAAACATTATTTGCTTTCTACATTTATTTACATTTTAAATATTAATGGAAAATATTCTTATTTGATGAGAGTGACGAGCGCGCTACGTACATTCATCCAAATATTTGAGTACTTTTAGCATCGCATAATAGTTGAAATGAATAATTTTATTGTTAAATTCTGCAATTCGGGATACGGTCTCAATATTTTTCTATCAGCCTAATTTATTTATAACCAGCGTTGCGCGCGGGAATTCATTTATATTAGCCGGCTACAGTATTAAATTCAACAGTAATCTCTTTGTCAACACATGATTAAACCAACAGCAAGAGCGTCACATTTTCGAAAATTTACCTGTTATGTCCCCCTACCATATGAGAGCTGACGGAATAATAATTTAATCATAATCAGCGCGATGACTCACAGTACCTTAATCGAGTCGACAAATCTACAGGTACCCTAAAATAAGTAGACTAACTTAAAAACGGTCTGAAAAAATATACAATTAATTTCCCTGTAAGTTGCCATCTCGTGTTCTAACACTCGAATAATATTTCACCACCTGTGGAAACGCGGAAGTGTTCGGCTACCAAGTCTTTATTGGTGTAACGAAATAAACAGGAATATTGCCCAAGCTAATTCACCGGTTCGAGCGTGTGGATTCACGGTAAAGTTCAAAGTGACGAAACAACAAAGAAAAGGTTTTAATGTATATTTTTGCAATTTCTGACATTGATAATAACTGAAATTGTCGGTTGGGGACCACTACTTACATTCACCCAAAAAAATATACCAATAATTTATCCTTTGTAATAATGAACGGGAAGGAATTATAAATAAAAATAAATTAGACACATGTAAGATAAGAACAACACAAAGTATTTTAATCTTTCGGTAAAATGTCTTTGACTTGTAAGTTATTTATCAGAAGAAAAGAAAGTTTTCGTTCACCAATAATCCAGTCATATAAACAGCCGCTACGACTCGATCACAAATATAAGTTTAAACTTTGGGAGATAAGACCTTTTAATCTTACAGTCTTACTTTGCGGGTCTTAGACGAAACCTTTAAAACAGCAATCTTTAGTCTTTTTAACATAAATTATTTTATTCCGTTTGTGTCAAACTTCAAAAAAATACATTTTACTTCCCTACACTATCAAGCTCTGTCAAATCATAAATGTCGCTAAATAATAAACAACCATTATTCAATTTTGTTTGCTAAACATAAAAAAATCCTGCGATAAATATTATTTGGTATTACAAACAAAAATTTAATTTTCTTTCAACTAATTTAATCGACTAATTACTTTTTGAATAGCATAAAACAATATTTTTGTGTTAAAGAAGACATATGATTGAGTTAAGTTTTATTATTTTTATTTATATACTAGCTGGAGACGCGGCGTTGCCCAGGTACTCATTCATGGTGGTCATTATTTAATTCTTGGTCAACACATGGCTAAGCCGGTATCGAAAACGTCACAATATGAACCTCAAATATACTTTCAGTGTCTCTATAGTCAAAAATAATTACGGTTCAATAACAGAGTATTTTCAGTACTCTGACAATAAAATTTGTAACACAGTGGCACCCTTTCCACCGGTTTCGATCAAAAGTTGATAATTTCCTTGTTATTTTCATATGACTCAGTTCCACCCCCACCCCTCACATACTGCAAGGGGTTGAAATTATTCACAAATATTGAGGTGGAAAACACTATAAAAAAACTGTAATTGAATACGATTGAATGTCAATCTATCAATAATGTATGAACACGTCCGTCCAGTCTAGTGGTTATGTTTATGATCGTTCACGGCAAACCATATAAGTCACAGTTTGTTTTGAACAGGTCCCGCTTTCTCGTGTTTACAACAATAGGTGGAATGAGAATACTCGCCTTCCCTCTCCCTTTCTCAAGCTGCCGAAATTAAGCTTATAATAACAGTAAGAAGGATGAATTGCATAGGAACGCATAAAAGGGCTTTTAACTCGCAATGTATGTACGCGCATAACTTCCGAACTATTGCACCAAATTGTATCCTTCTTTTTGGTTGTTTACGTTATTGTCATGACTTGTTTCCTATAATATAATTTTTAATAATTATACGAAAAAGATTTAAAATCTCATATTATGAACAAATTCTACGGAAAGATTGCTTGACAAACTTGTGTTTGAATCTCCAAAATTTGTATGCAAGTTGCCTATACCCTTCATCTGTTTATGCTCAGAAACGACTTAACAGATTCCAATGAGAATTACAGGGATTGAAACAGGAATTTTACCTTAAATTATATAATTTATATATTCCAGAGTTTAGAAGATATGAATGTAAATATTTTTAAATGCATTGAATTGGCTTGTGAAAGGCGGTTTAAAAACCAACTGCGAGTTAAAAGTACTAATTGGCGTTCCTATACCATTCATCCCACTTACTGTATTATTATAAGCGTTATTTTGGCAGCATGAGAGAGAGGGGGGAAGCATTCTCACTGCTTCTATTGTTGTAAAGTCGTGAAATCCAACAGGTCTCGCGTATAAGGTTTACCGTGAAGCAATCATAAGCTCTCTCTACTTCTTCTTCTTCTCTTTCTCAACGACTCGACTGGATGGATGTGTTCCTAAAGAACTGATAGATTGACATTAATTCATATTCAAGTACCTGTTTCTTTCAAAAAAACAAAAATTAGTGTGTTTTGATGTGTTATTGAGGTCAATTACTTTTATAGAGTTTTCCCCGACACTATTTGTGTACATTTTCAATCCTGCAGCAGCACGTGATGGGTGGAGATGGAAATAAGACATATGAAAATAACAAGGAAATTATCGTATTGATGTCGAAACCAGAGTAAAGGGGGTCGCTGTATTACACTATGATCTTTAATATGCGATTTAAGTAAAGATTCATCCGTTAAGTGGGAAATACATTTTATTCTGTAGAGTACTGAAAATATATTTATCCCTGCTATTGTACCGGGTGTTTTTTAGACTCTGGAGATACTGGGAGTATTTTTGAGGTTATATTGTGACGTTTTCGATGCCGGTTTAGTCATGTGTTGACCAAGAGTTAAATAATGTACCTGGATAATGTAAATAAATGCCCAGGCTACATTGGGTCCCCAGCTAATTTCAAATAAAAACGAATGAAAACCTGTACATAATATGAATTATTAATGGACAAATGTTGTTGCTAATATTGGCATACCAGAAGTGAAATTTCCTGACTATATTATTAATTGATTCATTTACTACTATACAAATAACAGAAAATGAATTAATTTACTTAACTCATATAATTTCTTAGGTTATATAGACATATTCTGAAGCCTGGCTTTTATAACAAATCTTCATTTTATTCTTATTCTGAGTCAAAATGCCGCCAAATATTTGTTTATGTGAGTGTCTAAAATTAATAATAAGATTGTAAATGATATTTTTTTACTCGTTTTTATTTTATTATATTTGTCTTTCCAGAATGATATTTTTCTGTTAGTGATAGAAAAAATTATAAAAATATTATAGGAAAATATTAAAAAATGTATGAACTTGTGTGTCACACACACGCGCTTTCTTAGTATGATTTAAAACTAACTAAAATTTATTAAATGGAATCACAATTAGTACCAAATTTAGGGTCTATATCAGTATGAGACTAAATCTAATAAGGGCCATAAATGTGGTGATTTTTGTGCGGCAGGTAAGTCAGACAAGACGCACTTCTCGCGTCTGCCATCTAGGGTCTCAGTTTATTGGGGGCGTCTCCTTCTGCATTGGTACCTGGGACTGTGTTTTGAGAATTACGACTGCTCGCACCCATGCTTTTCCTCAACACCAGCTAGTGACGCGACCGGGATTTCACCTTCAGATTGTCTCCAGATTCAAAACAAACTTTTGAAAATCCTCTCCACCTTCCTGCTTCAAAGCTCCACCCCGAAAAATTAATTTCTAACTACTCTCGTGTCGGGACTCCACTACCACACACTCTTCCGATTCTTCGTTATTCAAGTGATCATCCCCGACTCATCAATTTTCATGACCCGACTTCTTCCTTGTTCAACTTCTTCTGCCTCCCACCATGATAAGAATGGCGGATCACATGACCCACAGCCCCAATCAAGTGACCAGCTTAGAGCGCGGTTTTTCTACCTAATTTGTGGAGGCAGATGTGCCCTTCAAAATACCCGGTGTCAATGAAATGAACCTCAGGTAAACTCAGGTAAATGTTCAAACTGTGGATTTGACACGCTCAGGTCGCCGATGTCCCGTCTTGCTGTCGCCTTCATGTTATTTCCAATTGAGTGTTTCCAGTGGAGAATTTCTCACGCACTGATCAAATAAAATGATTTTAGCGTTATATATATATATATATATATATATATATATATATATCAAAGAAACGACATCAGTCGAAGTGAAGAACAACAAAATCGACTGTCAGTGATGAAGTAAGAGAATAAGAATCGAGCAAGAAATACGGACACTGCTTACGGCTCCAGAAACTCTAAGAATGCACTCATAGATGTGGTCCATTATCAGTAGTTTAAGTTGCAGTGATGTGAAAATATTGTTCCTTTAGAAATGAACAACATGTAATTTTTGAAGTTAATTACTTATTTTTAGGTGAAGCTAAGGTCTTGGAGGATTGTACATAGCCAGCATGTCGCCCTCTCATGATTTTATTCTGCGACGCAAAATTCACGAACGGATATCACCGTTTTTATGTTACTACCTCGCTGGTTTACCATTCACGGGCTCAAGTACTATGAGATACTCTCTGAATATTTCCCTGCTCTAGTTGTCACATTATTTTCGTGATTCATTCTTCATTAATATATATTCATTCATCAACCTTCGTAAAAAAGTTTCCCTTAGTTAGTATCTAATGAAGTGATCAATTATTGTAATTGGGGAGCAATGGTTTAGATGGAGATTTATTGTTGTTTCCATTAGTCCTCAATTGAGGAAATAGGATACGTCATACATTACAAATAACAAATAATTTTAGGAACATATTAAGGTAAATAATTAATTACAAATAATCTGAAAATAAAAAGTATATAGTCTAAAGTCATTAAAAACACTACACGTACACAAAATAGCACAAACACACACGGAGTTTTAGGAGGAAGAAAATCGGAATAGAACAGTTTTGAAAATGCGTGGAACTCTCAAGGACAATTACAGAGTAGAGATAAAAAGCAAAATTTAGTTTCGTGGCATAATACGAATAAAATTTTGTGGCAGGAAGTTTATATAATTTAGCTTGTGTCCAGAATTTGGTCGTTCTCCTCATCACAAAACTGAAAGTCACTTCTCTTTCGTAAAAGAAACACTGGCTTTTTTTGAAAAACTAAAATAATTTCGTTTATATTTTCCTGACTCGTCATCCCACATACAATTCGAAAACTTTCATCCATTAAAGGGAATGCAAAGAGGAGAGCGGTAACAAACCATTCACTAGGGAAACACACTCAAATACTTGTAAGAAATGAGGTACAGAATGTCTGAGTATATTCACTATGGAAAATATTTTTATATGCTATCAATACAAAGACACACTCTAACAAATGAATAATAAAATACACAGTTATTTGATGTGTATCTAATTAATGAAATACATTTGCGTTTTACGACGGTCTGCTATTTTATTTGAAAATGACGCAAATGTTACGAAAGTTTGATTAATCAGCGGGAAAGAAGTGACAGGTCCTACAACAGATTGTCGTGACGGAAACATGAAGCAATGGAGAACCAGTACATTTTATTACATTAAATACACCACATTTTTCATTGATAATTAAGGCGTCGTTTCATTTAGTAGCTCTAAGAAATTAAATTACTTTTAGATTAAAATTTAATTTGATTTCTAAGAATGTTTTGAAAAAGTAATCATAAAACAATTGTAATATAAATAAATGTAATAAGAACTCAGATATATAGAAAAGTGTAAGGGGAATGAATATATTTCATACTTATATGAGGCAGTATTTCATTCATATCAACTCGACTCTCTACAATGCTCTAGTGTAACGTAAATCTTTGTCAGGCAGCTCTGCGGCTCAAGCTGCAGCAGCAGTGGTGGAACTCCTAAGTGACAGGCAAAGTTGGTACGCGTGCGTGCCGCATGTGTGAGTCCTTCCCCTTTATGCGCCGGAATCCTCGTCCGCATTCCGCAATACTCGTAACCACGCGGGCCTTTATGGAGCCGAAACAACGTGCCAACTTGGCCAGGAACTAATCCCAACTGTCTGATGCCGGCCCTGCCAACTGAATCAGCGGTGGCCACCACCGTGTGCCCACGAAAAATTAAAACCCTCTCAATATGAATAATGAGCAAAGCGGAATAGGTATCCTAACTGCTATAAGTTGTTTAAAATTCAAATTGAGTTTGAAATGTAATTAAATGTGAATTTATTAATTTAATAATAAATTATTCGAGTAAATGGATAACATATTTTCAAAATTAATTTAAGAGTTATATAATTTTATATTATACTTTTACGTTATATTAGTGGGAATGTCATCACAAAAACGAGGAAATTTACCGAGTGTTGTTATTCTATACAATTGAGTAAAGTACTAGTTTAGCATCAATTAGGAATACTGAAGTCTGTTGACAGTTTACTTTTAATATCGAACCCTTGTGGTCAGATGGTCTTTTCAACCGTTTTTTTTTGTAAATTTCAGTTCAAAGTCGCATTACCCACGGGATGTTAGCAACTGCTACGCAGCATTACATCATTAGGTCTATTATAATATAGCATGAAAAAGACTAAGTAACATAATATGCAATGTAAAAGATCTGTTGAAATTAGGAATTCCAGGAGTTTCGTAATTGCAGCAAAAGAGGTGCAGAGTTGATAATTAGAGCAGACTGCATTGGTAGATGGAAGAGCTCAGATTCGGGCAGTGGAGCAAAAGGGGCTGATAGGTTTCTCTGATCTAGAAAACGAAAACAAATAAGTAAAGATGCAAGGTTCTGCTTCTCGCTAGCTATACTTGTCTTCGGTAAATGCCGTCGAGGTGTGAGTTCTCGTTGCTGACCAGTCCTTATCTCCTGGCTAAGTCAAGTTCCTACTCCCTGCAACTCGGGCCGTCAACCACATTCACTAGGTGATAGTACTGTAGTAATTGAGTTGAATTGATTAATTATTCAGTTTTAATCCTAATATATGCCGACAATTTATATTTTTTTAAAATTTATTTATAACGGTCGCACGACAACCTGGCCATAAGCGACCACAGTGACAACTATTTACATATTATTATACAATTATATACACATTATTTACTATTATAAATTTACATAATAAAATACTGGTAACATCAATTTTTTGTTGTAATTAAATATTTAATAAAGAATACAGCAAATCTGCCAGAAAGGAAATTAATATATAGGCGTTTTCAATAGGGGCGGGTCGTTGTTGAAATGGAATAAAGCAAGCTGTGTGTAAGACGTTAACAAAATTATTTTTATTTAAAATGCCCATGTGTTGCATTTTAATAAAAAAATAATTTTTCTAATATCTCACACACAGATTGTTTTATTCTATTTCACAATCGACCCACCATTATTAAAAACCTATAGCACTGCCTTAGTCTACGACGCAAAACTATCCACTGTTGCATAAAAAAATTTATAATTTACGCAATGAAATCCACAAGTATGGAGGAAACTTCGTAAAAATATTAACTAAATTTAAATTTGGGATGTTTTTTTACTTAAACGTTATTGCGAGTTTATTGATTTATTGTGATTAAATATTATTCATTAAATATAACTACTAAACATCATAAATATTACATATTGATAATTGAAATAATCCCCGATCATTGAAGCTATATTTAAAAAATTACACTGATATGATAAACACTCACTGTTGTCGTGGTATTCAATATGTTCTAATCCTTACCCTCCATCTTAGACTTTCTTACGCAAGCCTTTACATTTATTCGTAACTAGCACAACTAACATATTCCATTAACTGCTTAGCGTATTCCATCATTGGCCTCCTTCTTCTGTTCATACTTTCCTTTATTGCTAATTTTACAATAACCTCATGACTTAAAACGTGGCCTATTAATCTATCGCTTCTCTTGGTCACCGTCCTCCATATTGTTCGCTCTTCCCCTATTCTGTTTAGAATTTCTTCGTTAGTGATTCTATCCACCCATCTGATTTTCAGCATTCTCTAATAGCACCACATTTCAAAGGATCCTATTCTTTTCCTTTCCCCAACTCCTTTCGTCAACGTTTCGCACCTGTATAACGCCACGCGCTCCATACGAACATTTTTAGCAACGATTTCCTAATATTCTTCTTCTTGGCGAAAACCGTCCTGACCAGTGCTGTCCTACTCTTTATGTCTACTATACTTTTACCATCCCTAGTTATCACGCTTCCCAAGTAGCAGAATTTATTAACTTGCATCAAAATATCCCTTCCCAATCTAACACCATTTGTTTAACCACTGTTTCCCATACTTCACTCCATTACCTTGGTTTTCCTTCTATTAATTCCTCATGTTAAACTCTTTCTTCAGGACCACGTTCATGCCATTTATTATGGTATCCAACTCTTCTTCTGACTCCCCTAATACTACAATATCGTCAGCGATGCGTAAATTTTTTAATTTTTCTCCTTGCAGTATGATTCCTTTTCCATATTCAGTTTTAACTTTCATCGCTTGTTATAAATATAAATTAAACAGCAAAGGCGACAAACTGAATTACGTCTTTCCTTTCTTGAACTTCTAATTATTGCTGCCTGTCTTCTGCATTGGTTATGTATAAATTTCCTTTCTCGTAATTTTATTTTAGTAGCCTTCAAAATCCTTAATAGTGTGTTCCAGTTCATATTATCAAACGAATTTTCTAAATATAGAAAGGCCCTGAACGTAAAGCCGGTTTTTTTATCCTGTCTTCAAAAAATAGTCGAAAAGTCAATATTGCTTCTCTTGTCCCTACATCTTCACTACATAAATGAAATAAGGAGACTGAAGTCAAGTATTTACTATCAGAATTATAATAATCGAAGAATTTAATTGTTATTGCCGAACTCTTGTGGTATGGTAGTCAGCGACGCTGCCTGAGTACCGATGCAGTGACGACCTAACAAAGAAATAAGTTAGCCTAATTGTTGAGAGTCGCTAAGAACCTGTACCGGTTGGTGCAACTATAAATAAAAAATTTAAATATTTCACTCATACTGTCAATACTTTTTGTAAAATGCACTGTATTGTGTAATGTAATATTTATTGAATTACGTTAACAAGAATTTTTACAATTAATTAGAGATAACTATTTTATTCTGATCTAACCTCATTTACGTCAAAAGACGTTTCCATATTAAAATATTTATTTCGCTTGGTCTGATTGAATAATGTAAGGAATAATTAGAGATAACTATTTTATTCTGATCTAACCTCATTTACGTCAAAAGACGTTTCCATATTAAAATATTTATTTCGCTTGGTCTGATTGAGTAATGTAAGGAATAATTTAACAGTGAAGAAAATGAACTTCCTATGCATAATGCGCATACGAATTGAATAGCTCAATAAATCATAATCTTAAGTGATGGAACTTGGCAGAGAAATAGTAATTTTTGGATGTTATAAATAACAATTTTGATCCCACGAACTATTCGAGAAAAAGTCCAGTGGACAATCTCAAATTCACACGAAACAGGATTGGCCAACAGTTAAATTTCATGCAGAGCGTAGTGACATTAAACTATTCAATTGTACGCGTATGATTCAATTTGACAATATTATGCTCAATGTCGTTTGGTACCAGCGTTAATCGCCGCCCTGCGTCAGAAAATATATCATTTTATTAATCAGACTCAGGGGCACCGTACTGACTAATTGAACCTCGGTGACTGAAGATGGTTGATTCAAATTAAATTTCCAGAAGCCGGGACTGTTTGCTGTGGGTTGGCGCAGCATTAGTTTGAAATGAGAATCACGTTGACATGTCATCTGCCAGAACTAAAGCTTGGCGCGAATCCAACAGACGCCCAGCTCTTCAGGCTAGTCTGCTCGCCTGTTACATATGGAGATGTTCTGCGAGACAGTTGGCTTCGTGTAATATCGTCCGGGAAATACGTCTCTCTAGCTTAACATGGCAGTACGCAAAATCTCTTGGCGTAGCACTACATTTGTGGCAGGTTTGCGTTCTGGAAAATCTCCAGAGCAACGTGCACTGGTTGCTTCAGTAGTGTAATTTTTCTGGAAAAGCAAGCAGTAAGCTGAGATGAAAATAATTTTAAACGCATTAAGGTTATTTAAACGTTTTTATATAGAAAAATTTTTGGCCGTAGTTTGACGCAGACGCGTTTAAAAGCGTTTACAGAATCAATTCTGCAATTCACTGTCAAATGCTCGGTGCTCCGGGTCGAGCTCGGTCAGAAACATTATACTTAATTAATGAATGCTGGAGGCTAGTTGTCCGCAAACCCCAGGGCAACCCAAATCTAATTTTAGAGATGCGCGAAAAATTTATATTAATCAATTTACTTCAAAGCATAATTGTATACATAAAGGATAATTGACTTCACCCTGTGACAGAAAAGAGAAAAATACTTAACATCAGATATATTAAACAAGTAAGCCAGTTGGGAGAAAACTGTTAAATAAATTTCTATATTAAAATTGATTGTATGTATGTCGGTTACGTATGTTTCGTATACAACTCTCTGGGCGGGGTAAGAAATTGCTAAGTATGCAGAAACGCCCACTATTTCCCTAGATTAAAAACTTTCCGGGGTCAATTACTTTGAAAGTTTTTCTAACAACGCTATTACTTTTAAGGTAGAGGAGAATTAATAGGGATAAGGCTGGAGGGACGACACATGAAAATAACAAGAAATAAATCAAGTTTTGAGTCCAAAGCGTAATATTTTGAATCCTGAGCTTGAAGCAGACATTTGAAACGCGATTTAAGTGAAAATTACGTTAATAAAGTCTAATGGTCATTAAGCATCTGTACTATATATTCGCTCTCAAGCTGACGCTTTCACTGCGCGACAAAACAATCTTACATAACAGTATTTTAAGGAGTAGCGATATCTTTGATTCTGGCAACATCAATTCAGTTTAATATTAATGCTTAAATGAAATAACAATTATAGTCAAACATTGAAATAAAAATAAATAATCTAGTATTGAGTGTCTCGTCTGGCCAAATGGTTGCAGGCTAGTCACTGGTTTAAAATCTTTAATTTCTCTTTGTATCTCAAGTTTTTTTTTATTTTTCCTCCATAATGTGCAAACCTGATGGATGTGAATTTGTTATTGTAGAAAACAAAATGAGTCTTTTTCAGCTGATAAATAATGAACGTATTTTGTTCTCTAGTATTAACGAAGAAGTAATGTCTCAAGCATGTTTTGATTCACAATCAAAAATATATGCCTCAAGGAACAAATATTATAAATACTAATAAATCCTGCCCCATCTTCTCTATGGGAATAACTCTGGATCCAAAAAATATCCAATATGCCCATACAATAATAAAAATCCTTGAACAACCCAATGTAAACCATAGAATAGTAAAAAATATTGATATAAAACCTCCTAATATTGATTATAAATTATAAAATGTAATTATTTTACTAATTTTTATACTACTGTTTGTAATGAGGAAAAAATTGTACTATATTTTTAAAAGAAAGAATCCTTTGTTTACTGAGGACAGTGACGACAGACCTGATGAAGAGGAGTTATGTACATTGCCCATAACCTGGGACACTGTCTCGGGTCCTCCGAACGACCCGATGGCTTTTGTTAAGAAGGGGTGATACGTTCAACCCCAACTGACCATAAACAGTATGTAATAGAGAACTTTGTATCCACCCTGTCTCCCCTCCAATGTATAAAAGGAATGGTCACCCATTCTCAACGGTCCACTCTACGCAATATCTTTAATGTAGCCAGAGTCTGTACAGAAGTAGACGACAGTAATACTTATTGTTAAAAGTCTTCTATTATTTCAAGATGCTTGGTACAGTACACGGTCTGAACCTGAGGACTGTAATTTCCGATCCTTTTTAATATAATAGAAGGAACTGACGGTAACTGAACTGTGGTCTCAGCCGGGATAGACAAGCTGTCTATCGTAGCCAGATCGACTTTCGAGCTGCTGGAGGTGACTGACAACTTCTTCAACAATTAAGAAGCCTTTGACCTACCTACCAGCCAGTCTACAGCCTATCCTTCTTCACTGTACCCAGCTCAACGAGGGCGTATACTACACTATCAGACGAGAAACTGTCATCGATACTTATCTTTTCGTGACTGAGTCAATTTCAACAAATTTATTCTGGTCTTTGAATTCAGTGTAGTGGTATAGTCTAAATATATTTTCTCTTATATCACTCTAAAACCTTAAAACGTTGTGAATCCATGTTCACATTATCAATTTTTTTATTATATATGTTTTAAATTTAATTTCACAATATGGAAACGGAAATACTCTCAAAATTTGAATATGCCCATATTCAATTACTGATCAATTTTTATGGCTCAAACTCCTGTAGTTTGGATTATTTCCTCGGTAGATGCGATTCGTTCTTAACCAATTTTAATCGCACAGCGGCGGTACCTCATGCCCATTTAATTAACGAAAATTTATTAAACGTTGTCAAATCGAAATTAAATTGGAGAAGCACGTTGCATTCTGGATATTGTAGCTAACAAAACCTATAATAAATTTAAGGAAATATCAAGAAAAACATCGAGTTTGGTGTCAAAATCGGTGTATTGTTAGTCGCTGAATTACATTCTAACACTTAATATGCGATTTAAGGAACAGTTTCTGTTGTGATTGTTTAATTGAATAAAGCACATCTGAATCTTTGAAATAATTTTTATTCCATCCGCTGATAACCGATGTTTATTTTTCCCGTTGCTGTAATAACCAGAGTCTTTTAGGCAAGAAGATAGCATGCAATCAGCGATATTAGAATGTAAGCAGTGATATGTTGAACAAATCTCATATGAAATACACTAACAGTTTCCCCCTGTCATAGAGATGGAAGGAGACAAAAAATATTCCTCGCATTATCATTAAAGGATGAAACAATTTCGATAATAATTTATTATGATGTTCTTTGCGACGAAAAATTTGAACTGTAATGATAAAACACGACTACCATCTCCAGGAGATGAGGTTGGAGGAAGCATTAGAGTCAAATAAATTAGTAATTATCGGGTTAAATGCTGTAGAGACTCTCGACCCCTTTTCCAGCAAGCGAGGGGAATATTCATAAGGGTGGTGGCGGTGACGGACGGTCACATGAAAATAACAAACCAGTGACTGTGTGCACTGATACTGGTTAGGGGACTGTCCGTATCAATTATCGGTTGATAAAGTTTTGTTTATATTTCTCACATTCAAATTAAACCCTGTGGAAGTAGGACACGACTGACATTTATTACCCGTAGGTCGCGGAGTATGTAATTTAAATCAATCGTTAATCCAAATATTTGAGTCTAATAAATATTTTCGGGATCCAGTTATTTTATGGTATTCCCACAGATGCTTTTTGTATATGATATCAATCAACTCCATAGCACTGGTGAGTGAAGTAACCGTAGGGTTGATGATTTTGGGTCATAATGCAAAAAGAACAAGAAAATTACCGAGATTTGTGTCAAAAACATATATATGTTCTATTCTGATATTTATCATGCGCCTTATTCGTTATTCTCCCCAAGGTGTGGGTGAAAGAGATTAATACCAATAAGGCTCCATTATTTTTGGGATTGGAGTATCCATAGAGTTGACGGTAACATAAAACTAAGGAGAAAATTATCGAGATTGGTGTCGAAACCGGATATATGATAGTCGTTGGAGTTCATTATAATATTGAGGACGAAAATTAAATCGTACTAAAGGGGTGGATTCAGAAAGTCGAAATCAACCAAGATTCATGTCTTTGTTGAGATTATGACTGACACGGAGTTCAATTATGAAATTCAACATGCAGCTGGTATAGTACTTCATTTAATCGGGGTTATGGAAAACCCCAAAATCAATCCAGATGTTTAATGTGCAACTTTAATCGTATTTCAGTCAACATGCAAAATAATCAGCATTCAACCGTTGGTGAGAGTGGAATGAGATGAAAACCAGTAAAAGGAAACTGACGTAGAATGCCGTGTGTTCCGGCGGTATTGAATTAATATCGATTTATTCCGGCAAAATTAGGGTTAAGTTGAATTTCAGTGATTAGTAGGGAGTTGAATTAAACTTTCCTTTCAAATGGAGCAATTTTAATCAAACTTTGTTCATATGCCACTTACTGTCAGTTTGAACGCGGATACGTAAAACAAACCTTAGCATCTACAGAGGTGTGAGTTCGCCGCTTCCTTTTCTCTTTTTTTGCAGTTCTACTAACTCAATTAGCGTACCAAGAATTTTTTGACTCTCATTGCGCTCGGAGTATTTTTTACTCTCTAGAGATTCTGGGAGCACATTTGACTCTTAATATACCGGGAACATTTTCACGTCTAATCGTTAAAGTAGCGGGTGTAAAAAGGTAAACGTTCATATACGATTCTTTCGATGCCATTATAATCAGTAATTGACTAATAATTAAATACTTCACACGGCTAACGTGAATAAATACCTGGGAAACACCGGGTACCCAGTTTATAAATAATATTTGCCTGATTTTAAATTTATGTCCATTTATAAATATTTCTTGTTGTTCAAAGTTGGTTTAATTCGTCACTAAACACAGCATAAAAAATTAACGTTGACATTGGAATTGAATTCCGTTTGAAAAGCGAACAAAATAAAGGTTTTGGAGCGATGGCCATTCTGTTTTTTGATGAAGCTTCACTAACACCTGATGAAAACAGTTACTTCAGAAACGTTTTGCACTATTTGTCACTAAATTCGGTCCCTTTATTGACTACTTCTTCATCTGCTTAGTATAGATTTAAGAAATATTATATATATATATATATATATATTCCGTAATGAGGTTTACTGGGGTTTGCTTCCTAATAACTATTTCAAGTTTCATTGAAATCCATTCAACCATTTACCTGTAAAATACGAACAAATTAAGCATGGAAAAATACAAGGTGAGTCGGTAGACTTTATCCTGCCAATGTTAATATAGATACATTTATTTTGGAAACCGTCATAGATTCGCTCTTAAATTTTCACAGCCTATTTGTAACAGTTTGGCATGCAAGTAGAAGAAGAATAAATTATTTGAAGTACTAGTTACGTATAAATGTCTTCTGAAACTTTCAATTCAAACATATCTTTATGAATTAATAATAAAAATTATTTATACTAATCACATATACCATAATGTGAAAAATAAGCTTAGAAAATTACTAGCTGTATCCATAACCACATTTTAAAAAGGAAAACTTGATGAAACTTTAAATACTCCAATGTTAAAAGACAACCAAATCGGGAGAAACTCTGGAAGAAATTAGTAATCAAATAATCAAAGTAATATCGCAAAAATGAACATTCTCAGAGAAGAAGATACCTAAAACTCACTTTTCAAACATTGGCAAGATAGGAACTTCCTACTCCGTTTAAGGATTACCCAATATATGAACCGTAAAGATGAATTGAATTATTAGGAAGTTAATTAGAAAAGTGTTATTACATTTTGTCACATTGTAATATAACTTGCAAGATTTTTGGAATTATATTACGGCAATATTCACAATTATTTAACATTATAATTTTTCTATTAATGTTTCAACTCTACATTAGATTTCAGTTGTTCAGAATATCCCTATGATGGAACATTGATTTTAAAATTGTAATGGAAGATAATGTAATGATTATTCAGACTAAACACTACGTATTCGTGTTGACAGTTTTATAATATTCAATAATATATATAGATATATTGATGATCTTTGTGACTATTATTCGTAGTTACATTGTAAATTAATGACGGTATAAGGTATATTTGAATCATAATAAATTGGAATTTATAATTGGAAATATAATTAACTTTGGTGTTTTATGATATGATTTACATAGCTAAATCTATTTTATTGGGAAAATCCTGAAGGAAAAATTTAAACTGCGTAAATGAAGGTACAAACGTCATGTATATCATTATTTGCGTATATGTTGTAAAGTCGTAAGTGAAAAACTTTAAAGGCGGGGTAAAATGTATGTTGGCATTTTTATCAAAGACGCTTCGTTGCTGCGCAATTTGAGAAATGAAAACTGAGAAACAGAATTCGAAAATCTCGTCTCCCAATTCACCGCTGACATCAGACGAATACAGGAAAACTTTTTACAGCAATAAGTAAACTCATTTAAGCAAGGTCTGAAAATTACGACGGAGAGATTCGCCACCATTGCAGCGGAAGCAATGAGTGATATGACAGGAATCTTCAATAGAGTCATGCAATCAATGATCCGTAGTTTTGAACTTTACGTAGAAGTAATGCATGGTCAATTTTAGCAATTGGTCTAATAAACCCAATAATGTGTCTAATAAACCAGGACATACCTGTATTTATGAATCTATTTTCAGTTTCAGTTGCCAGAAACGTAGGGTCTCTAAAAAAATGCAATAAACTGTTTGTATTGAGACCCCTTTATCTCTCCCTCCTGTTTTTACAATTACTACTGTTCCGCGCTGTATATTGAAGCAAATAAAAACAGCGTTCTTTGCACATTTTCTTTGTGATGCAATGAACTTCACTGCATTGACTCGTATTAAACATATATATGAAAGACCATACGAGTTTTATAATATGATATTATTTCCTTCTTTACTTTATTAAATTTTATTAATACCAACCATATTCTTTTTCAATTAATCCGCATCGTAAGTAGTTAACTGTTTTTGATTTTCTTATTATCTATATTTACCTATACATTGAAAACATGGCACGAGGTTTATTATAATGCCTTAAAGCTTTGATGTTTATTAGTTTCTAATATTCCTTCTTACAACACACGATTATTCAATTTATTAATTACCTGAAAATTAATAATATTAGAAGTGAGATTCATTTCTCGTTCTTTGGTAGTATAATGGGAACTGGGGGAATGTTAATTTTTAAATTAATTCTTTACGTTAGGATTAAAAAAATTAATTCATTAAAATAAATTCATGTAAATACAAATTTGGGGTACATTAATATGCCACAGCAAGCTTAGATTTATTAAGCAAGGTTCACTCTATTTAAAGGGTCATTTATTTGGGAATTGTTGTGATGAAGGAAAGTAGAAATACGCCCTTTAGGTTAATTGGCACTGACACACCTGATTTCCGTGCTAGTGAGGTGGCACCTTCCTTCGTCCATACAGGTAATTGGGCTGCTCCTGGAGCATGCGTCTCGGTACCTGGACTGGCTTCCTTCCAAGACCTTCGGCACTGGTCGCATCTCAAGATTTTCTTCCTTTATTCGAGTGATTTATGTGAATGAGCGATAACATATGCTGCTGCGTTTCGAGATGAAGACAAAGTCTCTCACTGGCAACCAACTCTGTTCATCTCTCTCCATCTCTCTTTCTGATCCTACGGCCAGACTCTATTTTCTAGCCTGCCGTGTTCCCGAAAAGATTCTGTTTGTTGTGGTATTCAGCTCCAAGACTGGTCTAATGCAACTGTCCATGCTAACCTTTACATTTCTACATAGCTACCATATTCCACATCCTTCATAATTTTACTAGCGTATTCCATCCTTGGATTCCCTCTCTGATCTTACCGATACACTTCCCTCTAATGGTAATTACAAGACTTTCCAAACGTTGACTATTAATCTATCCCTTCTCTTGGTCAAAGTCCTCCAAATTCTAAAATTTTCTAACTCAGTACATAAAAGAGTCTTGGCCTTCCGGTGCCTAGAAATGATCATTTATGGAAATTTCTAGACGTGCTTCTGTGCTCGAGATCTATTACGGATTTTACTACCATTATTTTCAGCTCATTACAATCGTGCGATTGACAAACAGGTTGGTTAATTTTGAAATATGCATTTTTTTATTGTAGGAGATAATTACGGTTTATTCGAATTTATATAACTTGGGGACTTCGATTTCATTAAAACTACTTGATAATTTCATGAATTAGTAGTTATGATTTACCATGTCTAGAACTAAAAAAATATTTTGAATAAGTAAAACATTTTTAAGTACTAAAAAATCAATTTTTTAGCAAGTATAGCTAGTTCCCTGTAATGTACCTGCATTTCAGCGGATGTAGGGCGGTGTAGCGGCTCGAAACTTAATAATGACCTCAAATTGGCAAGATAAAATGCGTGCGTACTATCGGAGTTGAGAATGACATGAATGAGTTGTGCATATTGATCAGTGCACGTGGGTAGCGTGACCACCGACACACTAATATACATGCCCTCGATTCGTATGCAAATTGATACAATCAGAACAATTATAGACTGGAAAAGTCAAATGAAGACAACTGAGAGCCAAATTCACGTGCAATTCAGGCTACGTAAAGAAGCTATTTCCATATTAATGGCCGTCTGTATATTTCTCTGGAATTGACTCGAGCAACTGTATGTAATAGTGGTCGTTTCGTTTCTAAGTTCATTTGTTTTTAGGAGAAAACAGGTTGTGAATACAGAAAATCAATGCCCTTGGGAGTAAATTTACAAATGGGATAGGAACTAATTTTCTGACTAAACGCATGCTGCGTTCTATTCCATCGATCTCACGTAAATCCATTTCAATAATAATTATTAAAATAATCATTGCATATCCGTAAATACACCGAATTTTTGAAACGCGGTTACAATAATTGTTTAAAATACAGTGTCTTGTGTACGCTTTGTTTGGCCAATGTTCAGTTCGTGAGATACTGCACGGCGTGTTTACGTGGGCAGTAGGGAAAGGAGAAGGGGAATATTGTCGTTTGGGAAGGTACTAACCCTCTAATTGGCCTGGAGAAACGCCACTATCATTCTTAAATTAATTATCTTCATACGAACGGGATATGGAGACTATGACAACATTTTTTAACACACGATATACTTATTATCTATTACATTTTAAGGATGCGTTTCTTGACGTACAACATATCCTGAACTGACAGCAATATATATCCTAACGTCAATTTTTTCACAATTGCTTTTACACTACCAACTTATCTCAACAAAGTGAGGACTAACTGTGAGCCCCTTACATCGTCTAGACACACAACTAGCTAAGCCTCCTAAACTGTACACTTCCTTGAAGTAAATAATAGAAAAGAAATTATATCCTGAAAGGATAAAAACAGTTTCAAATATTTCAATCTTTCAATTACATAAAGAAAATAATAATATTAATAAGGATACTTAATAATTTATAATGCAGCGACGTATTTCAAATTCATGCTCAGAGGAAAATTATTTGTGAAGACTCTCACACAAGTAAAATTTTTAATATTAAACCTAAACGTCAGTGTTAAGAGTATAATATTTGGAGCAAAGAAGTGATAAAACAAATACCGCATAACGTTTCTTCGATCCTTGTTCCTTTTGTCAAGCGACTCAAAAACCGCTAGAATCGTATGAACAACAAACTACAAAAAACAGGCGACAAACTCAAATCAGGTGCGAGATCAACAAGGATTGTAAACATGTTGTTTGCATTTTTTATCACATTGTTTGTCTCTAAATGGCTGCCAATTTGTTCTAAGGTCAACATAATTTTTTTCCATTGGTTCTCTCTTCTCTATAGTGTGAATTAAATTGAAGTGTCTGTCTGATTGTCTGTGTATGTTTGTCTCGAATAGGCTCCGAAACGGCTCAACGGATTTCAATGAAAAATGGGGGTTTTGAAGAAGAAGATTTAATTTAGATATATTGCAGAAGATATAAATATAATATAAATACTAATTTCGCGAGAAGATTTCTTGGAATTGCCACGCGAATGCGAGTTACAAGTCCTATTACGCGATCCTAAATCATTCATCCCACATTCTATCTAAGGACGTAAAAAAGAATGCGAGTTAGGAGCAAGAGAAACAATATTGACTTTGGGACTAATTTTAGAAGACAGTATAAGAAAAAACCGGCCTACGTTTATGGCATTTGTAAATTTTACACAAAGCGTATGATAATGTGAACTGGAACAAACTATTTAGAATTTTGAAGAGCATTCTAATAAAATATCGAGAAAGGGGCTTATACATAACCCATACAGAAAACAGGCAGCAGTAATTAGAATAGAAGATCAAGAAAAGAAAGCCGTAATCAAGAACAAGGATGCAGTCTGTCGCCCATGCTGTTTAACTTATATATATATAGAACAAGCGATAAAGAAGGTTAAAACGTAATATGGAAAATGAATCATACAGCCGACGATATTGCACAATTAGGGGAGTCAGAAGAAGACTTGGAAACCATACTAAATAGCATGAACGTGATCCTGGAGAAAGAGTTCAATATGAGGATTAATAGAGGGAAAACCAAGGTAATTGGTCAAGTTCCGAAAACAGTGGAATAACAAAGGGTGTTAGATTGAGAAGGGATATTTGCCCGAAGTTAAGGTATTCTGTTACTTGGGAAGCGTAATAACTAGGGATGGTAGAAGTATAGTAGACATAAAGAGTAGGATAGCACAGGCAAGGAAGGCTTTCGCGAAAAAGATTACGGGTAATATAAGTGTGAATATTAGATAATCGTTGCTAAAAATGTTCGTATGGAGAGTGGCGTTATATAGGAGCGAAACGTGGACGATAGGAGTTGGGGAAAGTAACAGAATAGAAGCCTAAATCAAATAGAGGAAAAGCGAACAATATGGAGGACGTTGACAAAGAGAAGGGATAGATTAATAGGCCACGTTTGAAGACACGAGGGACTTTAAAATTAGCATTAGAGGGAAGTGTGTGGGGTAAGAACAGAAGAGGGAGGACAAGGATGGAATACGCTAAGCAGTTTATGGAAGATGTGGGTTATGCTTATGTAAGGAAATGAAAAGGCTTGCGCAAGGTAGGTTAACATGGAGGGTTACATCAGACCAGTCTTAGGACTGAAACCTCAACAACTATCTAAAAATAAACTTCCTTGGATCGTCGATAAGTTGTATACATAAATTGATAATTTTGTTTTATTTTTCGTCAGCTAAATTTTAAAATTTAGTAATTTCTAATACGAAAATAAAGAAACTATCGAGTTTGGTGTTGAAACTGGTGTAAAGCGAGTCACTGTGTTACATTATGACCTTTAATATGCGATTTAAGTATAAATTTAACCATCAAAAGGTTGAAAAATTTTATTCTGTTTGAACACTGAAAATATATTTATTCCTTCTATAGTACTGGGGGTATTTTTGACTCTCTCGAGATACTGGGAGTATATTTGGGTTTCATACTGTGGCGTTTTCGCTGTTGGTTTAGTTATGTGACGACCAACAATTAAATATAGTGCTCGGTCAACGCTGGGTCCCCAGCTAGTTTCCAATAAAAACGAATGATGACCTGGACATAATATGAATCATCGATGGACAAATGTTGTTGCTAATATTTGTTACTATAGAAATAAAAATTTAAAATATTAATTAATATCCCTGTAAATTACGGCGCATAATTTAACTTGCATAACGTTTCAGAAAACATTTGTATATGGAAATCGGACACTGCACCTGTTATGTAAGACTAGATTATGTACTGCTATAAAAATGTTCCCGTTCTCACGCCACCTCTCATATATTCATCCAATTTCCATTAAGATAAACTAAAGAGTTTTTTCACAGTTTGGCTTGGACTGGTTAAATTGCGTTCGGAATGTAAACCCAAAAAAAATTTACATTGATATGAATAGTTATACTTATTATTAATAATTTTAGAAATTCACAATTTTTATTAATAAACATTAATAATCGAATATAAGTGGAAAATAATTTTTATGTCAATCGCTAATCGAAGTGAGAAACATCTTAGTAATATCGTGTACCACCTCATGGAACCAAACTGTTTACTTTGTAGCTTCATAAGGTTAATGTGTATACAATTAGTTGCCACAAACTTTTGAACTATTGCTTGTAAACAGAAGCTCCTAGGCTGTGACCGCACGCGAAACTCGGGAAGTTCTAACTTAGTAACAAGTAGGTGTTTAAAGTACTCAAAGGTTTTACACCAAGTACCGAAATAAGTAGGTGCATTCTCTTCACCAATGTTAAGTGTTTCAGAAGTTAGATAAAGAAGGGCACACTTTATATTCGTATAAAACTTTTGTAATAATTTTCCAAAACTTACTGACACTATTTGGAAATAATTTAACGTTTCAGCATTACTCACGCCTTACTTTTGCATATTTCTATCACATATTAATATAAAAAATATAAAATCGTATCTAAACAATGCTTTTGTTTATAGAATTGTTAGACTTTTCTGCCTCAAAAATAAATCAACTTAAAACTAATTAATACCTCACAAGAAATTTTACCTTCCCAGAAATAATTAATTACCGCCCTTTATCCACAAAGAGCGAAATAACGAACGTCACAAAGTAAGAAAATATAATGATATTCACCGTTCGTCGTGCTTGTGTATCATTTTAAAGCAGAAAGATTTGTAATAATTTACTTATAACTCATTGTTCCATTATGAACTCTACTTCATTGCACTCTTTTTATTTCACTTTTTGGCTCCATACACAGTATCTGTTTACCTAAGAGTTTGTTTTTAAGTTTCTCAAACGACAGATATAACGAAATGTTAGGTCACCAGAAAGCTGTTGGCGTGTTATATTGTTTAAATATACTTCATATTGCTCTATATTACATCGTAAATAACCTCGAAGTTTTTCTAATACTTCTTCTTAGTTTTATACACATGAAAATAGGATGGATAATGTGAAGTTTTAATGGGAAACGACATTGTAATGATAACATGCGGGATTTGGAGGTACGACATCAAAGGCAGGGGTAATAAACCCCCGAAAAGTAAGCGCGGCTTGGCTTTTTCTAAAATCTTGGTTATTTACTACATTGGTTAGTGAAGGGACACTGTGTTTTCTGCAAAACATCGGTGGAATGGGGTGAATGGCTCCTCCCAGAGACGATAGGTAAATAATTTTGATTGTGCAGGATCGGGCCACGCTACCGACGGAAAATAAGTAATGAGTTGGGGACAATGTATTAAAAGCCCAGGAAAAATGAAGTTTTGGACATAGACATTTAACTTGAAGACTGAGAAATTAAGAGTGAACATTTAGATTGAGTAAATAGGTGACTAAAGATTCAGTGCATTGAGTGTGCTGATTGAGTATTACTACGATAAGACTTTGGAGTTGAAGATATTATTGCATTACGCAGTGTCCAAGGTGCTCATTAAAGTAACAAGGAAGTTCGGTGGGGCCGAGCAAGAGAACCAGTGCATCGTATCCGACTCCAAAGACAAGTTCCAAACTAAACCTTGTTAATCGAAAGTTCTTCTTTGAGAGGTAAATATCATTCCGTGTGAGAAGGTGTGTAGATAACTTACAGGAACATTGAACGAGTGTATTGTACTGCCAATTCCGCAAAGGATTTGTGTATGTATTCTGTTCCATGAGAAGGACATTTTAGACTATCCTAGAATAGAACCAATGTCTCTACTTTGTAATATACCTAATGAGTATAAATATTGTAAAGTATATATTTCAAATCGTCAAAAAAAACTGGCTATGCAAATTAAAATTTATTTAATCTTTGTATATTTGAAATTGATAAATGTTGAGTAAAGGCGATCTTTTACATTTTTAAAAATAACTTTTTGTTTTAATTATTATATTGTTTTAAAAGAATTTTACCTACATTGCAGACTAGAATTACTGAAAATAGTTTTGAAACTCTTGGTCTTTATCAACACGAGACACGGGTAGGTTGAACTGAAACGAATAAAAAAAATATTTTTAGTAATTATAGACAGGCAATTTTTAAAAATAAATAAAAAGACGGCCAATAAGTCAGCATATAAATGTATTGCTATTTAATTAACATAAATACGATGTTTCGTCTTCATTTTGAGACTTCCTTAGGCATAAAATTTAGTAATTCATGTCATTTACTTCTTGACTTCTTCAGCCGAAAAGATTAATAAATACATTTAAAATATTTACATGTGAACTCGTCTCCCGTCATTCGGAAGGGCGTGAGAATAGTACCCATGCCCGACCTACCTGATGCAGGTTTCTAGGGTTTTCCTTGCATCACTTTAAGTGAAAAACTGGGTAGGATCGTTAAACCATAGCCCGGGGGCCCTAGTTAACCCTTGGCTATCTTGCTCTACCTTCCGCATCCCATCTTTTCAATTCCATTCCTATGGTATTAGGGGAGTTGTCTGTTTCACGATCACCATCATGTTAACCAAAAAAATAATAATTTGATGTCGCGGACGAATACGGCTGAAAATCATGATTTTATTTGTGTTAATTATATAGCAATAAATTAATATGCTGACTTATTGGCCGTATTTTTATTTATTGTAAACTTAAAGAAAGAAAATTACGTTTAAATTTTATTTAAAAATATTAACCAGCAGACATTACAATATATCGGACACTTAATCGTATTATATTGTTTTAACAACGTAATATTTCTAAATGTGGGAAGGGAAAGATATATATTTCTTAGGTTTGTAATTGTTGATATAACAAATTGATATATTGTGGAACATGGGTTGGGTTTTACTTATTCGGCGAAACAGCTCTTGTAGAATTTAAATATTTTTTCTTCAAAGATATGTTGTCAGAGTATTAGCCCGAACACAATTTCTGGTCGCTTCAATTCCTTAAAATTCTGACACATGAATAATTTTGAATTTCGTTAAATATTAAGAATATTTTTGAGTAACTGACGCTTTAAGTAATATCGTTCATATCTGAGCACAGCTAGGTGTGTGCATGAGTATAGGGCTATTTTGTCCACGAATTACGAAATTTAACGACTGTTCTGCTAACATAACAAGAATCAGTCACTTAAATTTTATTAATGAAAAGTTCTTCTTTGAGATGTACATATCATTCCGTGTGAGAAGTAATAAATCGCTAGGTGTGTAGATAACTTAAAGGAACATTGAACGAGTGTATTGTACACATTCAGAATTAATTATGTTTGTGGTATTTCTATCTACCTGTTAAATCGGCCGTCCTATGAAAATAGCATTCAAGATATAAACTACTATTCCAATATGGCAAATCCACTCCAAATGACCAAGAACCAACAAGGCTAGTAATGGTGCACTATCTAGAAAAAATATTGACTTTACGGGGTGAATATATCGAGGATGCCCTCTGATATATCGAAGATGTACAACATGGCTGAAGTTATCGTCTCCTAATCGGAAAGATAAATTTTGTCTTCGTGAGTAATTCTGATCCGTTTGCTCAGTAATGTTAATATCTATATAATACCATTTTTATTACTAAAAACTACTTTATTTTAATGAGTAATAACGAGAAATGAATTTAGGTAATTTGAGGAATCGAAAATGTTATTTTTGTTACATTCATTTAATTTTGTATACGATTGAGAAAAACAGTTGATCATTGATAAGCAAATTATTTATCCAAGAATTTAAGAATGGAATTGATAAATAATATATCTATTAATATATACTATGCAGAAGAGAAATGAGAAGTTAGTTAGATCGTTCAGCGGCTGTGCCTCGCTTGTATGGTAGGAATTTTTGTATATCAATAGAAGTAAAAGGCAATGAATGTATGTATGCTTTTTCTTCAGTAAGACAGGCATAGTAAGGTTTATCCACCTTGGTGGTTCCTGGAAGCGGGAGAATGTGAAAGATAGGGAAACGAAGCCTAGAGTTGACTAAGGCCCTGGGCTGTAGTTAAAATTTTACATTGATTCACCCTAGAGAAATCAGTAAAACTGGTATTTGGTACTATTACCACGACCTTCCGATAACAGAAGACGGTATTTGTTATGGGACTAAACAACCCGACTCCAGGCCTCGACCATCTTTATGGGGCAGATAGCCGACTGGGCCAATGGGATCAGCAAACAACTTTTACTCTAAGCCCGACGTCTGCGACTCCGAAGTGAATACCACTTCAAACCGTTCGGGTAAGTTTCGACTTGTGGGAGACTTAATTAACGATACTTGGCCAAGGAAAAACCAGTAGGAGTCCTTATGGGATTCTTTTAGCCACTGCTGTGGCAACCTACGCTGTGCTGTATGTAGCGTACCTCAGTCTGCTTCACTGCAACATATAATGATTTCCCTTATAAATTCCTATATATTAATCTAATTGCCGTGAATTTTTGGTGTATTGTAGTGCTCAATCCATAGGTAATTGTCAATATTTCGAAGATTTAGGCTCCTTTCAGGCTACAATGGATCCTATCCTAAAGACATATAGAACTTTCAAGAGGTTAGAATATGACCTCACGTACCCTATCAAACAAGATGATTTAATTGCTGTTAAGCGTGAATTAATTATTTTATTTAACTAATATTTATTTTTAAGTAATGAACTTTTAATTAGAAAATAAACATGCAGAATGTTTTATAAAACGTAGTGTGAATGCTGTGACCCCACAGCAAACTCATCGCCCATCATTCGAAAGGCGTGAGAATAGTACCCAAAAACCCGACATACCTGATGCAGGTTTTCTTTGGTTTTCCCTGAATCTTCTTTAGGTAAATCACCGGGTAGGGCCCTTAAGCTATAGCCCGGGGGCACTAGTCAACCCTTGGCTACCTTATTCCACCTTCCACATCCCATCCTTCTTCAATTCCCTCCCTATGCTATTAAAGGGAAGTTTCCCGCTTCAGGATACACTCATGTAGCCTGTTACTCATAAACAGCACTCAATTCTATTTTTAGTAGATATATACACGTAACTACCCAAGTTATCCACTCTAATTACACCGAAGAGATGGTTCAAGGATCTATTCCTTAATAATATAATTTACTGTTTCTGTTTATATATGCTTTCTTAAGGTCCTAGCTGCCTTTTTGACTCGATTAGGATATGAATAATCGCTGTGGTTATAATGAAATGGCAGCTGGTTTAATCACGTATTGTAGAATTTAATAGTGAAACGGGCTAACATAAATGAATTGCGAAGCAAGCCGAGCTCCCAGTTAGTAGGTCTATAAAATAAATGAGAAAAATTCCCATGAAAGTTGCAATCGCGAATAAGCTATTGCATCACCAAACTCTCTAATAATTTATTAATTACTTCGTAAATATTTATTTATATGCAGGTATGAATAGTAAATATATATTGTAATTGTAAGAATATAATGCCAAAATTTTTTCGCAATGAAGTTAACGATTTTTAACATGAATACTTTAAAGTCGGGTCAAGAGTTGCGTACTGGCTGAGGTCACGAGCAACTCAGTTGCTTGCAGTTGATTTCGCCACACAGGAGCTAATAACTGATCGGAAATTTACGTAAACCTCTAAAGAAAAGGCGCTGCGAGAGTTTCTCGTAGACGCTTCAGCCCAGAGTGACTGCGGGGCTTACCTGATCATGTCGGGGATGCCTCGCACTCTCTCTGGGTATTTTTTATCAAAGTTCTCATATGCCGAGACACCTTCACCTATTTTAGGAGGTATATGTACTGGGGTCAAAGACCTTGGGCATATGGCAAGAGTTGTCCGCTGATCCCATTGGATCAGTCGGCCAATTGCCTCCTGAAATTGGTGGAGACACGGAGAAGGGAATGCTGCGACCCCACAGCAAACTCGTCTCCCGTCATTCGGAAGGGCGTGAGAATAGTACCCAATGCCCGACCTACCTGATGCAGGTTTTCTAGGGTTTTCCCTGCATCTCTTTAGGTGAAACACCGGGTAGGATCCTTAAACCATAGCCCGGGGGCCCTAGTTAACCCTGGGCTACCTTGCTCTACCTTCCGCATCCCCCCTTTTTCAATTCCCTTCCTATGCTATTAAAGGGGAGTTGCCTGTTTCAGGATCACCCTCATGTAGCCTGTTAACCAAAAAAAAAAACGTAAACCTCTACGTCGTACATGCCTTCAAAATATTTAATAATCAAAAATATAACTACAAAAATATCTCAACAAAGATTTTAATTGCACTACATAAATTAAATCGGGTGAAAATAGATTTTATCTGCAATGATATATGTTTATCTTTGAGATTAATCTTCTATACAATGAAAAAGAAGTTTTGCATATTATTTGGACAAATTTAAATTCACGGAGAATTTGTAAATACACTACGTACGCACATTCTTAAAAAATCAATGAAAACCACTGGAGGAAGGAGTAAATACTCGTAAGTTTGTGACGTCGTCGAGTATTAAGACACACAGAATACACGCAATCACCATCATCTTAATTGCGCTAATTATGTCTTATATTTCTTTACACTCTGTTACGCTCACATTTGTCCAATTACACAAACACCAGGCACACAAGGAAGAGTGATAGAATGCATTACGAATGTTTTTTTAATGTGTAACTTTGTATATTTCTGCCTTTCAAGCAGAATTATTTCACGGAATCACGGAATCGACTTGCTTCAATTACATCCTGCAATATGAACTACAGTACATATCAATGGGTGGTTAAAGTTTAATAGATTTTTTATCTATTTCAAAGACTGACATTATAATTAAGTGGTAATTTAGAAGAATTAACTACATTTTACTATTGAATAGTTGGCGGTTTTAATTAATTTTTATATTTGTTTAATGCTGTAAACTATAATTTGTACTTAAACCTTACTCCCACACAGGTTTTTTTTTCACTATGCAACGCGTAATTTAGAATTTTATGTGACGCTAAGCTTCCTGATATTTGAAAATGCTTTTTGATTTGTAGTTTTGTATTTCTCTTGGCTTGATTGAGGGAATTTAATAAATGGGGATATAGGTATCGAGCGTGACACCATTAAGGTATCGGGAGAATGTTTTACTTCATTAAGGTACAGGACATATAATTTACAGCTTGTATTCTTGACTCATTTAGTGTTGCGGGAGAATTTAAAATTCATTAAAGTACTGGTGATATTTTCACTCTCTCTACGCACCAGGACTGTTTAGATCAGTGTTTCCTAACCTTTTCTTTATAATTCTCCATTTAAATAATTTTAATATCATATTCATTTTTTATGTTCGAAACTTTAATATAAATCATAAATAGATACAACTTGTTTAAGACAAATACTTTCAATTTAGGTAGCAATTTACAGTAAATAAATTTTCAAAATATATAATAGACCACTAAAATTCACGTTCAAAAGAAACTATATTAAAGATTTTTCTAAAATATTTATATTTTTTGTAATTATTATTTAACTTTAGCAGTCAACGTACGATCACTTCCGGTTTAGTGCACTAGGTTTAGTAAGACCCTTCTGCTTGACGTTAGCTGCAGAGAGATTTTATATTGGGCCAAATTTAATATGATTCAGTCTCAAGTCTCCCTATTCGTAAGGGTGAGATGGCCGTATGAGACGCATGACACACGCCACATCATATTATATAGGGGAAGTCGGGGCGGAACAAGACACTTAATGGTTAACAATTTTTGTAAAATTGAAGAAAAAGAAAAATCTCTCCATAAAAGTATAAAAAATTAGTTTATTCCATTACTTATTTAATCTAATATCAGTATAACTAAATACAACGAATTTAGATTTTTATTAATTTAAAGAAAAACAAGTTTCCCGTTCTGCCCCACCCCGTGGTGCAGAAGGGGATACGATGTTTTACATTTGCAATTTGTGCAATGTATTTCTATTAAATTTTAAAAAAATCTTATCACGTTTTGTGTTTTATTTAATACACGTTAAGAACGACTGTGCAATTGAAAACAATCTCTTTACGAAAGTAAAAATTGGTAAAGCGATCAAACGTACGCTAAATAAATATAACACGAAAAGGTGATAAGATTTTTAAAGCTAAATTTAAATTCATTGCACAAATTGTAAATGCTAAACATCTTATACCGATCTGCACTACGGGGTGGGGCAGAACGGAAAATTTGTAAGTTTCTTTTTAAAAATTAATAAAAAATCTAAATTCGTTGTTTTAAGTTATATTAACATTAAATTACGTAATTAATAGAATAAACTAATGATTTATATTTTTATGGAGTGGTTTTACAAAAGTTGTTAAACATTAAGTGTCTCGTTCCGCCCCGACCTCCACTATATATGCCACATCTCAGGACCTGCAGTGATATGAAGCTGGACTGCAGAAATGTAGACTCGGGTTCGAGTCCCACCCGGGGCAACCATTTTTATTTATTTACTTTATTTGCCATTAATTTCTAGTATTTTATTTTTCGAGAATGTTCTGTTTCTGGAATATTGTATGTATGTATAAATTGTACTCGATTCTAAATCGGATACAGTCTTATGCAGAACGATCCTTCAGACGCCTGTGTCATGCGTCCGATATGGCCATTTCACCCTCACGAATAGGGAGTCTTGAGACTGAATCTATTCCTTTTGAATACAGCATCCTCTAACTCATTCTTATGAAGCGAGTCTGTTAAATTTTCATTTTTATCTTGAAGAACACTTTACATTTTGGCTTATACAATAGTATGCCGTTCCGCCAAGGACGCAATTTTCAGTTTAAGCTTTTCGTTAAGCCTTACTACAAATATATTATACATAAGTTATTTGATGCTAAAGACACCTAGTTTACGAATATACACCATTAAAGAGTTAAAAGCGAGAAGTTTTGGAGATTACCTTCTGTCTAAATGCTGCAAAAATTATAAATTCAAAGATGTAAGATGCTAAAAATATAGTTCATTCACAAGGTGCAGTCAGAACTTGGTCATATCAGCTAGCACCACTTCTTCATTGACCAATTACAACGTTACGCCCCTATTTACTATTAACAGTAAAACAAAATAGGTATCCCGTTATTATGCTGTCATTAAGTAGCATTTTTAAGAATATGAAACACTTTTAATTTTATTTTGCTGATCTGGTGCGTATTTCTCGAGGTATCCCCATTTCTCAACGACTTTTTACCCATTTTGATTTTTTAGAGTACAACGACATATGTGACCAAAATGACTGGAATCGTAGATCAAGTTGTAATATTTTTTTCTGGTGACCCGAATCTGCAATTTAAGTTTTTCGCTTACCCCAGGGGGTGGGGGAAGGATCGAGATTGATATCATTATATGTCCCCCTTTGAGACTAACATTTTTCATTCAACCTTTTTTTCATCCGATGTGTGGTTCTCGTGATATTTCAACGTCTGCAGACAAACTGAACACCCTGCATGTATGAAGTTAATTTTTTTTCTGAGTCCATTTCGAAGACTGTGGGTAAAGCTCTTCAGCGTCTCTGTTATAATAAGCAAGCAATTTTGTTATATGTGTTATCTTAGGGTGTATTATGTGTAATGGAAAATCTTCTTGTCTACGTAAAGACGTATTAAAGGAGAAAAAGGTGGAGAAACAAAACGAGAAAATAGATGACACAAGATCTTTACACATCCTTGCATATTTTAAATATACCAATCATTGAACAGCTTACGAATTGTTTAATATTTGTGTAACAGTTCAACACATTGAACACAAAAATATTATTATTTTTTGTACCGGTGGTTTGAATTTTCGCACTTCTGTAGGTCGCGAAGAAGACGAAGCGCCGCTAGATTTAAGATATATAAAGGTCCTAGAGGAATATTACATGCCTACCAATTGTTAATACACTTAATCGCAAGCGAATGCACGGATGCATTACACTCGTGCTGCTTTCGATTTATGATGTTATGCGTACGGGAATGACTAAACGCAACGCGAATCGAATAAGCAGTGTACCAGCACCACGTGTTTTGCTAATGATGACCTAGTAATCCAACATAGGGACAGTAATACCGTCCCGAGCAAATGTTGGCTGCGTGGAGTGCATTCATTCACCAAATAAGCGACACAAATCTATTTATCCTGCGGCGTGAGATTCTGTATGCGTTTCTCTGATTGCTGCTGCACAACGCAGCCAACAAAAACGCCGTTGCAATCACCGCTCTCTGCTTGCAGTGATAAATTTATGCGTCACTCACGTGAAAGGTAATTCATTTTATCTGCCTCCTGCCACACTAGACCACACACAAATATTAACCGCTCGTTGGTTCCAGGGCGACGTGGGGCGTCTTTATAAACTTTAGTTCATCTTCCATTTTAAAACTTCAACAACTCTGTTTCTTTACATCTTCACTAAAAAATTCCACCAGCTACAGTAAACTTGCTTCCTCTCAATCTTGTAGACGTAGTAAAATATTATAATTGGACTGTACGTAAACTACGCTCATACAGAGGAAAAATATTTTTAATAACAATCCTTCTCTGAGCGCATGGATGTAAATTGTTTTAAAATCTTTAACTTGGCCACAGAGTTGAATGTGGCGAAATGTCGTTTTGTTCTATTTAATGACAGGAGAATTCATGATAGCTTTATCCGGTTGTCAGATCATTGGAAATTAATATATAGATAGAAAATTTTAAAATGATAAGCTGTAAGAGACAGAACTTAATAATTTCAGTAAATAAATAGTATTTACTCCACCATTTTTTAAACAGTGTAAGTTTAATTTAAATTGTAAAATAGAAATATTTACCTGAAAACACAGTTTTAACGGTTTAAAAGGAAAAGTACTAATTTCGATTCCGTCATTATTATAATTATTTATGGATGAATCCATGTTACTGCTTATGCAGTTTAAACACAGTGCAGATTAATTTATCTGAAACCGTCCTGTCCTTTTCGTACCTCAAGTATTCACCTAAAGACACGTTCTAACATGCTTCATGTGATAAATCGTTCATTTGATCTATTATTTAGTTGATATGTGATATCAATAATTAATTATAACTTTTAAAATACATAAAAATCACATACAATACATAACATACATAATTAAAATCTAGTTGTTGTTGTTGATTCTACTCTCCTTGCTAACATATTCTGCCAAAGCCTTATTATTTATTCATAACCACCACTTCCTACATACTCCCTAATCTCCTTAAGAAATTCCATCATGGGCCTCCCTATTCTGTTCTTTCCCCACACATTTCCGTCTTATTCAAATTTTACAAGAACTTCATGTCCATCTATTGGTCAAAGTCCTTCATATTATTCCATCTTTTCTTATTCTGTTTAGAATTGCTCGGTTAGTTACTCTATTTTTCAGAATTATTCTGCAGAAACACATTTCAAGCGATATTCTTTTCCTTTCTAAAACTCCTACCTTCCATGTTTCGCACCCATATATCACCACACTCCATACGAACATTTTTAACAGTGATTTCCTAATATTCACACTTACATTAGCCGTAAGTAAATTTCCCTTTTTTGCGAAAGCCTTTCTTGGCAGTGATTTCCTACTTTTCATGTCGAATATACTTCTATCATTCATAGTTATTATGCTTCCCAAGTATCCATTCCCAATCTAACACCCTTTGTTATTCCACTGTTTCCCATACTAAACTCCATCACCTTGATTTTTCCTCTATTAATCTTCATATAGAACTCTTTCTCCTATATCACGTTTATGCCATTTATTATGGTTTCCAAGTCTTCTTCTGACTCTCCTAATTCTTCAATATCGTCGGCAAAGCGTAGGGTTTTTATTTCTTCTCCTTGCAGTATGATTCCTGTTCCATATTACATTTTAACTTTGTTCATCGCATGTTCTACGTGTAAGTTAAAGAGTATGGGAAAAATATTGCATCCTTGTCTTACTCTTTTTATGATTTCTACTTTATTTACTTGATTTTCAATTCTAATACAGCTAACTGCCTTCTGTAGACGTAATGGATAAGCTTTCTTTCTTGATATTTTATACCTATTCTCTTGAAAATCCTTAATAGTGGGCTCCAGTTTACATTACCAAAGGCTTTTTCTACATCAACAAACACCATTTACGTAACCCTGTTTTTTCTTATCCTCTCTTCTAAAATTACACAAAGTCAATATTGCTTTTCTTGTCCCTACATTCTTCCAAAAAGCAAACTGATCCTCAATTAATTCGCATTCTATTTGCCATTTCATCCTCCTATATGCTAATTTTCGTTAATATTTTGCATGCGTGAGATATTAAACTAATTGTCCTGTGATGATCGCATCTAACAGCCCCAGTCCCCATCGGTATGGGTATAATTATGTTGTTTCTAAAATCATCTGGTTATCTTTCTTCTACGTAGATTTCGCAAACTATCCTGACCAGCCACGATATTTCTTTTTCACTTGATGATCTTATCAGCTCTGCTGGAATGCTATCAATTCCTGGCGCTTTAAAATTGCTCAAGTCTGCCAGCGCCCTATCAAACTCCGACCTTAAAGTGCTGTCCCGCAACTCTTCATCGTCCACCTCCTCTTCTTCTTCTATTCCACTGTGATACAGCTCTTCTAGATATTCTTTTCATTTTTCTACCTTTTATTCTTTACACAGAATTATCTTCCCATCAGTTCTCCTGATCTTCTTGCTAATATTTCTCCGAATGTTTCTTTGATTTTTCTAAAAGCTACGTCTATGTTCCCTTCTATCATGAAATCTTCTACCACTTTGCATTTATCTTGGAGCCAAGCTTCTTTGGCTGCTTTAAACTTCCTATCTCATTCTTTAAGCGTCTGTACTGTTCTTTACCATTTTCATCTTTCGCGTTTTCACATTTACGCCTTTCATTAATCATTTTTATTATTTCTTGGGTTTCCATGTTTTCCCATTGGTCTGAGGTATTCTTCTATTTTTTCGTCGGCTGCTGTATTAATTTCTTCCTTCAGGAGTATATTGTTTCTTTCTCCTTCTGTATTAATCAACTCTTGATATCTTATTTGAATATTTGAATCACATCCTCCATGTATTCAGTTTTCTTAATATCTATCTTTCTGTTTTAATAAACGTGTTGTAGAATAATTAATAATTTCTTAAATTATATAACTGAACTAATTGTTTTTTATAATTCAGTAATTAATTAGGAGTTGTGGCTACAAATAATTGTTGAGTAATCGTATTTCTCCTGACGACGATGGCAAATGACGCCATAGGAACGTTGAGTATCAATAAACATTTAACTCGGTTCGAAACCCAATAATGTTTTATTGAATGTTATTGGAACTGTCAGCATGTAAGTACTTGAATAAAATATAAATATTTTAGTTCCCTTATTTCGTCTAAAGTTAATGTATATGCGATTTAATTATACTTTGAGCTGTATATTTATACGAGTAAAAATAGTTCCACTCATATTTCTGAAGAAATAGTTACGGATCAAAATTTTCGATTTGTGTCAGTTTGTATTGAAATAAATGGTGGTGGAGGGAGTCCAATTTTTAAAATAAAAACTTATTATATAAAAATGAAAAACACATTTACTCTATTATTATCAATTTACAATAACTACAATTTTATCACCTTTAAGTTACAAAAACCGGCCTTGATTTAATAATAAACACTATATATTTACAACACTTATACACACTAAATATCTTATAAAAAACTTGAGTCTATACTAAGGGTCGTCTAAGCGGGACTTCTCATGGAGCAGAACCACTTACACAAATCCTACTTGGAATTGACAGTACAAGGAAGTCGGAGAAAATTACAAACAGGGTAATTACCCTTTCTTCTCAGCTTGGCCTGGACCTTCCTGCTCGACCCATCCGAACTTCCGCGTTGAAAAATAATGAGTATTGTGGTGCCCCGAACTCTAGCAGGCCTTCCTCCCGTTGTTAAAATGTCCGTGGCCAGGAAAATCTCCAATTTCTAACCGTACACTCTAAAAGTTCTAAAATTAATGTTCAGTCGTATATCCACTCTTAAAGTTCCAATCATAATGTTCTTTAAAGTCCTGTCTTAACCATAATGTCCTTAAAAATGTCCCAAAATACATTTTTGTTGGGTTTTTAATATTTTGTCCCAACTTCATTATTTCACTTCCATCGGTGGCGGGGTTCAATCCTGTCCAATAAAAATTATTATGTCCTCTCCGGGAGGAGCCAATTGCTCAACTCTATCGACGTATTTGGAGAAAAAATACGCTCACCATCCGATGCCACCAAATCTCTAAACTTGGGAAAAAGGCACGTCACGCCATTGGATCGGGATTTTATTACCTCTGTCTGTAACCTTCAACTTCCCTCACGTAGCTTGCCTTTGGTTCCGTACCGCCAAATTTCGCATGTAGTTGTGATTTACCATTAAAGTATTTTTAATAACATTAAAGAAAAATTTAAATAAAATTCATATGTGACATATGAACGAGTAAATTAAAGAAAAATTTAAATAAAATTCATATGTGACATATGAACGAGTAAATTAATCTAATTGTGAAATAGATTATTTAGTTTTATAATTTTGAGAAGTACACAACTTCTCATTGGTCTCCAAAAATTTGTTTATGGTTCATATATATAAACATAATGAATGGAAAGGCAGCTTGTCGAAGTTTACATTACTTCAATAATCGTCGAGATAAAATTGTTATTAAATGTTTATAACGTTGAAATAAAACTATAGTTAGCGAGTGTTCTTACATCATCTGTTTCAACGTCGACCACACAGTAGACCACACAGTTTCATGCACAGATAAATTTTATATGTAAATTCATGTATGCTTACGTGAGTTCAGCGCATGAGCACGCAGACGAATTATTACACATCACATACTTCACGGGACTCGGCCACTGTACGGGAATTGCGAACAGTTTTCATCAAATCTATCAATTCGCTACGTTCAAATACAAAAAAACGTCTATCGGTGTTCGATTGAGTTCGTGCTTGTGGGATCTGCGGGCAACTGCATATGTAATTGTGGGAACCCGTTAGTACAACATTAAACAGGACCTCTAGCGTCATACAGAAGTTGATAAGTTCATTTGGAATCGTTTCATACAACACCTAATGTTGTACGAAAAATTATATGGAAAAGGAAATGTATCGCATACTTGTGTACAGACATGAACGAGTTACGTTTGGCGCGAATACTGCCCAACTAAGATATATATATATATGAACTATTTTTATTAAATCAATTACTTAAGCAAAAGTATTTCTCAAATTTATTATTATTTACTCAAATGACATTACTAACAAAATTTAAATCTTTTTCTAAACTTTATGGAAAATGGTTCATACTTTCTGAATTTATTATATATTTCAGTAACCTGATAATAAAATGACGTATTTATGATAAAATTAGTTTCGCATTAGTCATCGTTGTACAGTGTCTCTAACTACTTGACCATGTTGATGCCTGTTGTTTGTTGTTGTGGTATTCAATCCTCCGACCGGTCTGATGCAACCCTCCAAGATAACTTATCTTGCGCAAGACTTTTCATTTTCTCATAACTAGCACTACCCACATTCTCCCTAATCGGCTAGCGCATTCTATCCTATGTCTCCCTCTTCTGTTCTTACCTCAAAAAACTTCACTCGAATGCTAATTTTATAAGACCCTCATTCTCAAAAACGTGGCCTATTAGTATATCTCTTCTCTTGGTCAACGTCCTCCATATTGTTCGCTTTTCCCCTATTACTCTATCCACCCATCTGATTCTAAGCATTCTCCTATAGCACAAAATTTCAAATGCTTCTATTCTTTTCCCTATCGCCCACGTTTAGCACCCATATAACGCCACGCTCCATACGAACATTTTTAGCAACGATTTCCTAATATTCACACTTATATTACTTGTAAGTAAATCAGTCTTTTTAGTGAATGCCTTCCTTGCCTGTTCTATCCTACTCTTTATGTCTACTATACTTCTACCATTCCTAGATATGTTGCTGCACTAGTAGGAGAAATCCTTAACTTCCTTCAAACTTCCCAATCTAACACCCTTTGTTATTCCACTGTTTTCCAAACTACACTCCATTGCTTTGGTTTTCCCTCTCTTAATCCTCATATTAAACTCTTTATCCAGGACCCCGTTCATGCTATTTATTATGGTTTCTAAGTCTTCTTCTGTTTCCTCTAATACTACAATATCGTCGGAAAAACGTAAGGATTTTATATGTACTCCTTGCAGTATGAATCCCTTTCCATATTCCGTTTTCATCGCCTGTTCTTCTTGTATTACTGACTGATCTAGATTTTCACAGTGATACAACTCTTCTAGATATTGGCTTCCCATCCGCTCTTCTAATGTTTTTACTAATATTTTTCTTTTCGCCGAATATTTATTTGATTTTCCTATAAGCTGCGTCTATTTTCCCTTTCACCGTGAAATCTTCAACCGCTTTGCATTTCTTTTGTAGCCTCTTTGGCTGATTTGCACTTCCTATCATTCTTCAAGCGTCTGTACTGCTGTTTACTCTTTGCTTCTCTCACGTTTTTGTATTTACGCCTTTCATCAACCATTTTTATTATTTCTTGTGTTATCCATGCTTTCCTATTAGTCTGAGCTCTAGTCATTTCTTCCTTCAAGAGTGCCCATTTCTCTTCTATATTGTTGTTTTCTCCTTTCTCTATTAATCTACTCTTGATATCTTCTTTGAAACTCTGAAGCAACCCCTGCTGTTGCAGTATTTTTATTTCCCGTCTTTGTGTTCTAATTCCTTCCTTGAGTTTCATCATATTCAGCTTGCATTTCATAACCTGCAGATTATGGTCAGAGTTTACATCTGTTCCTGGGTACGTCTTTCAGTTTAGCACCTGATTTCTATACCTCTGTCTAACAATTATATATTGGAACCTGCCCGTGTCCCCCTGCTTCTTCCATATGCATAGTCTTCTTTAATGATTCATAAACCAGGTATTCGTCACGACTAATACTACTAGCCTATCTCCCCTTTTATTCCTTTCCCCAACTACATCACTTTCTCTTCCTATTACTTCGATCCAGCCACCCATTACTATAAAATTCTCGTTTCCCTTGACATAATTATTATTTCTCTTTCCTCTGCGTCACTTGTGGACATATAACTTGTTTGTTATTCGTTTAAAAAATTGATAAGTATATGGTATGTATTATTGACATGGATTCATAGAAACGAACCCTTGAGGCATTGCAAACGAGACCTAATTGAGGCCGTAGATTTTTCAGGCCTAATTGGTTGTTCCTCTAATATAAACAGTTTTCAAATAATATTCATGTAAACGTCAAAACCTTTATAAGCCTTCCCTTATAAGAAATATGCAATTGAACGCTGCGAATCTGTAGCAATTAAGCAAATTATGATTGCAGATGAATATTGAATTTTAAGAGGGAGCAATAATAAATTGGAGCCAGTCGTAGCCGTGGACATTTAAACGACGGGAGGAAGACGTGATTCAGTCCAGATCTCCAAAGTGCTCTTCACTGTTCAACGTGGAAGTCCAAATGGGTCCATCTCGTAGTACCAGGCAAGTTGAGACGACAGGGTAAATACAAATTTTTGTAACCTTTTATCGATTTCTTGATACTGGTAATTCCGAGTGGAATTTGTGTCAGTGATTCTGGGAAGGTTCGTTTAAACGACCCTTACTTTAGATCTAATGTATTTATTTAATAATATATTTAGTGTGTATAAATGTTGTATAAACATATATATTTATTCATCTTTAAAAAATGTCGGCTTGTAACTTCAAAGTGATCAAATTGCAGTACACTGTAAATAGATAAATATAGAGTAAAATGATATTGACATTTTTATAATAATTCTTCGTTTTAAAATAATATAGCCCCTCCTGTTTATTACAACGTCATATCCTTTGCGAGTAGTCGCATTTTTTTAACCCCGCCTGTATTTTCCTGATATTTTGAAGAATATATGTTCCAAGTTTTATTGTAATCGGTTTACGAATTTAAATTTTTCTAAATAATTGCAAACAAATACACAAACTGTGGTAATTTATTTTTCATCGAATAGATTTTTATCAAGCTTTCGAAGGCTCACACACTTTTAGTGGGTTTCCAGCACCCCCTCAAGGCAACATCAATTAAGTTTTATTTTGACACGGATCCTTTTTTGTTCCTAAATATGGACGTCTGCTCTCGCCCGCGCTTCTGAACTGATCTTTGCCAAAGTCCGTCTTCCGCGTGACAACAATAAAACATCATCCGTCGTTGTCAGACATTTCTTTGAGATATATTTACTTAAAAAAGAAAAATGATTTGAGGTTGAAATTACGTGCTACAAAGTGAATTTACTGAAAACAGACTGTACATGAATTTGCCTGATAATGTTACTTTACAAAATGTGTGTGGTGTTAAACAAATTTAACTTACAGTTCATTGTCCCAACCTCGAATGCTCTCTCGTGGATTCACCCTCGATGACTTGTTGGAAGTCCGGCTCCCGGTGTCAAAGGCTGCAGAGCCAGAGGACGACGAATCTGCGCTGCTGCGATGGCGTTCCAGATACTCAAGGGATTAGCAAATCCACTTCTTCTATGGCTCTGTAGCCCATTCAGCACCTTGGCCTACCGGGTCGACTGCGAACTATCATCTAATGTGACACATTCCGAATTTGGAGAGATATGTGGTCAGCGTATCGATTCTCCAGCTGTCTTAATCCCCGTCTCCGTGACCATGACGACACAAATAGTAAATTCACTGTCTGCCAAAAACGCACCAGATTTCCTCATTTTGACTTAAACGGAAAATTTTAGTAAAAGTTCCACTAACAGCTTGAAATGAAAATTTTCAACTGACATTAAGTTTTCGAAAAGCAGAGATTCGTAGTCAAGTTTCTAATTCCATTTCCTCAGAGACGCCTCCATCTTGGAATTTGCAAACGTAATCCAATTAAGATACACCTCTTTCCATTACAAAAGTCATTTTCATAAAGATAAAATTAAAGGTATCCTTGACTTATTCTGTGGTTAATTTTTATGGAGTTGTTGTTGTCACAAGTGAGTATTGCTCCTAAGTAATTGATTTTACTAACTTTTTCTATGTTAATACCATTCATGGAAATATTTCTATTATCGGAGGTTTCCATGTAATTTGTTTTATTGTGGTTAATTTTTAACCCTAATTTAGATGCTTCAGACTCTAGCTTTACATACTCATTCCTTATTGATTGCTCCTGTCTTCCTATTAGCACTACATCATCAGCAAGTTGTATTGATTCATGTAGTATAGTTTCCCTAATCTTAAGTTCTGCATCTCTTATAACTTTTTCTAGGGCTATGTTGAAAAGTAAACATGATAGGGCGTCTCCTTGACTCAGGCGTTTCCGTGTACTGAATGCTTCAGATGATCCATTAAGGACCATTATTCTGCATTTAACATTTTTTAAAGTGACCCCATCAAACTTATTAGTTTTCTGGGGATATTTAATTTTCCCATAGCCCTGAAAAGCAACAATGTAGTCCAACCGCCGATAATGGGTCTGATTTTAAAACGTAAAAATAATAATTAATCAGTTCGTTCTTACACAAAAAGAAATTAATTGACAATTTCATAAACAAAACCAACTGTTATTTTTATACATCCCAATTTATTACAAGCTTATCATTGTATTGAACTACATATGTATTCTTTTATTTCATAATGTGATCTTTATATTCTCTTATATACTTATAATTATACAATTAAAAGAAACATTTTAGAATCCATATAAATTTTTAAGAACAATAATGGTATGAATTTTAGAAAAGAAAGTGAGGAAATATCAAAACACTAGGCCGATGTTTTAGAATAAAAAAGAAAAAAAAGAATTTTAGTTGTTTGGACGTGGCTTATCGAATCTCGTTTTACAAGATTCGATAAGTCGATTTAGAAATTACGATTATGATTGACATTTTGACAATTAAATTTGACGTGGCTAAATTTTAAGACTCATCGAAAGAATTTTTCAATGTAAATTTCGACGATTCATGGATATATATTGCCGTTTGTGTTTGGTGAGCACATGAGTAAGAAGTTATGGGACTCCCGTTCGAAAAATGCTCTGTGTAAGCCAGCACAGTCTGGAATCACATATTAATCCATGAATAAATTTAGAAATTTTATATGCTTTCGAAATATATGAAGGTAAGTATAATATTTTAAACATGAAACATTTTATGATATAACCGTAACTCTAAACAAGGTTCCATATTTATGTACATATGTATTTTCAAAAATTGTAATGTTTCATATTTTGTAATTTATTTTGTTAATGAATATGGCAATTGCCGAAAGCTCCTTCTGAATAAAGTTTGAAAATCGAAATTGAAATATATTTGGTTTTATGAAGTGACTGATATAAATTAGGGAAAAATTATCATCATAATATAATTATAGTTCAATTGATGTATAAAATACGAACTATTTACTCATAAGACGCGTAACGTATTAAAGAAATCTAAACAAAATTTTCAATTGAACAAGAAAGAGTTTACAGAAAGTGTGATGTATTTAGATGAAGTCGGCATATGTTTTTATTGTTCATGTATTATGCAATGCATATGAATGCAATGATAATTTATCAGAAATACCACCTTGTAATGATCCGGCGTGACAGGTATACTCTAATCGTTCATAAGACGCATTGCAAGTACTTGTATGAATATAACGCCGTCATTAACCGTAGGATTTAATAGCCCTTTTCTGTTTATGGTACAGGATACCATTAAAATAGAGGGCCATTAACTATCAATGACGAACAGCTATGAAAGGGTAACGATACCAACAGACGAGGCTCGTTTACGGTAACTAGAGAAGTGACAAAGGAAACAAAAGGGCTGTAAATAACCGAACGAATTAGCAACAAAATAAGGTTACCACACAATACAACAAAGGCTAAACGTGCCAAGTAAGTAATGCATTGATAAAAATTTACCTAAAGAGGTCACTGAAAGGAGGCATTGGTTATTACGAGATATTGAGTTTAAACATACTAGTCTGGGTTAATTTGCAGAAAAAAGTTTGCTATATGCAAATTGAGAAATTATAATTAAATATTCGGAATGCCACGGACTTCATTGAGAATAATGTTTTAAATTATTTCACACGTAGTCAGACATTATTTTTATTAATGCCAATTGTAATATTTCGTTAATAGTAGGGAATTTGTGCAGCAAGTACTGACTGAAATTATATTTTTGTGATTCATCAATAGATAAATACAATATTAACATTTTTGTACCAAGTATAGGCTATGCAGTGACACTCAACAATTTGTATACACTTTTTTCCCACGATATCCTTGCAAACATTATTGTATTTCTCATCTACTTGGTAATCGTCTTTTTCGTATTTCCTTGAACGTAATGTCGAAATGTTGGATTTTTGTACCTGAAATTGAAGTGTAAACATATTAATGAGGAACGCCTTTTTAGTGGTACTTGTAAAGTAATGCCATTTATACTTTGACAGATTAACTGACAACGAGAAAGCAATAACTACAGCATTTATATTAAATACATTATTAAAGTTTAAGTGATATTATAGGTTGTATAAGGATTTTTGAGAGTATGACGGGTATACGAATGTCTGAATGAAATTCTTCAAGTAGATGTGCCACATATCAACGAATAGTCTGTTATTGCAATAAATGGAGATACTATATGGAGAAATGAGAATTTAAATAGAAAAGAAGACGTGCGATATATAGAAAAGTTCAATAGAGAAGGTAGATTTTCTCGGTGTATTTGTTGAATGAAGTGCTATCGGATTCACTTCACCTGATGAAGATGGCGGTGACAGCCATTGAAACGTGGCTGACAAACGTCAATAACCGAGCAGAATTCCGAGAACATTTCATTCTATAATAAAGTTATTGAATTTAAAAACAAAACAGGTGTTATTGAATACTATCTGGGTGGCCGACAATGTCCGGGATATTAATGATTAAATATAACGAACATTTAATTAAGTTATGATACTTTTTGTTACTCACGAACGTCGTCATCGCCGCCGCATCCATACACGCAGGCTATGTAAGGGCAAAATGTACCTTGTTCTACTTGCCATTAGGGTAGGACGGATACAAATAGTGTCGCGTGGAACACCGTAAAAGTAATTGACTCAGAAAAATATTAATTCTATATTAAAGTATATCCGTCCCCTCCACCAACGCCCCTATGGGTGGTAACCGTGTCGTACCGAAACAGTGCTGATTTCCGAATCACAAAGAACATGTATGCAAAATTTGGTTGAAATTGCAACACGCGCTTAGATTTGTATTGTAACCGCCAGTTCCATATTTGGAACGATTTCCATATTCCTTTACTTTAATTCCTAACAATTTTAGTATTTTACATTTACCTACCAGTCAGTGTAATTAAATCATATTATTAAATCAGAATCTAATAATAATATATAATAATAATTACGAAATTAATAATTATTTTAAATTATATAAAGTTAAAGTCACACTAATATTATCTCCAAATGAAATAAAATACAGGCCAAACAAAATTCAAAATAAACATTTCAAAGATAAATTTTAATCATTATTTAATTATGTCTAAATTGAAATTTAAAACTAATATAATTTTGTATAAAATATTATCTTATTATCACAATTCAAGTTTTGTTTTGACATCTCTCACAGTTTCTAAACCCATCGAATTACTTTGTAGTCAGTTTTTTACCTTGCCCATTGTCGGAACAATGGGACGAGCGAGTTGCACACCTACGCTCGGAAACTATTGTTGCCTGATTTCAAACCCGTACAGCTATTGTCAACAGTGATGCCAGACCATCAAAAATTTCGGAAATTATAGTTAAAATTTTAACATAAGTAAACAATTTAAAAACTAAAATAATTTCAGATATAATTTTTACCGGCGACAGTAATCTACAATTTTCCATGAACGTTTTATACTTTTCAAAATAAGCATTTTTTTCCTTACACTCGTGCAGATCGCAGCAGTGTTGTACATCTGACAACATTCATCCCTTCCCTTGACACTCTTGGAGAGCTCATTATACAAGCAAAATTCGAAGACTTCGTTCCAGTAACTGGAGGTTAACGGACGTATATTTTTTGTGTTCCGGATTGAAATATACCACAAGTTGGGACTTAGAAACTTTAACCAGATAAAAGTTACAGTGATTCTGGACTCGGAAATTATAACAGTGATTTTAGACATTCATTCACACAACCGTAATAGTTGTCCGTGAAATTACGTTTGTACCTCCACATTGTACTCCGAATTATTCAATATAATGACGAGACGATCCATAGTCAATATTGTGGTGTGCATTCATTCACTCCGTGAAGTGTGGACTGACGACTCGTGACTTATACTTGGCACGACAGCGACTTCTATAGGACCATCCCTTGGCTCTGACCTGGACGGCGAATCTTCCATAGCCGCTGAGCCTCGATTTCTGCTACCGCTGACAAACGAGTTTTCGTCCAGGCCGACTTCTCGGACTCACATGTATAGATAAAGAGAAGTCGTACCTTTATTATTGTTTTAATTATCAAAACACCAAGATACTGTTTAATCAGATTGTGTAAAATGAGATTCTTAACGCGGAAAATTAAGTAGTTGTTCCAATGAAACTAAATTTGACTTCAGAAAATTTCTGGATTGAAAGTGTAAAGACTCTCTTGATAGCCCAATATTTTCTTGGTGTATGTGCGCCTATCTTTATTGTACTTACTATTAACAAACTGTTACGTGATTATTTAATGGCAAGGGATAATGTAAATATATTGTCTTTGTACATATATGTTCGAACAAAGTGAACGAACTCTATGTTCTACGATCGACATGTGCAAGAGTGGGCCGAGTGTGGAGACCCAATCCGCAAATGTATTTTATCCTTGTAGAATTTTGGTGAATTTGTTGAAATTCATGAACAGAGAACTTCTATTTCTGTATTCATTTAAAATTTAATTATCTATTAAGTATTTCGAAAATTGTATTACTTCAAGATTGTGAGATTTGTATTAATTAAACACTGGAAATCTGATAATGACGTTATACCTTATATTTCCTCTCCCGATAACAAAACCTCTTCGTAAGAACTCCGAAACCGGCATTGTTCTACCTAAACTGATCTGAGCCGACGAGTACTGTATGTGGAACATACGTACGAAATTTGAGTTTTATACATAGACTATGAATTTAATTTGTAGTAATGTGATAGTTAATCCATATATTTCGTCTGTTTAGTGCGAAATAACTTGTAAACTGAAGAAAGTTTTATTCAAGAAACAATACATTTTATGCGCTTTAAACGATATATAAAAATGTTTCTCTCTCGAGTGCATAACACTCGCTGCGCCTTGTACATAGGACGTGTTATGCTACCTTGCTCTACATTGAATCATAACTCGTAGGGAAGAGAGCGAAAGCCAGGTAGAATTCTGATAAGTCTGTCAGGGCTGACTTCCTCCTTTCTCGTTTTTTCATCTTTCCTTGCCCCCTTTGATCTATGGCCAATGTAATTAAATTAAGACTCATGCAAGCTGAGACGATCTCCATCAGTTAGAGAAGGATATGTACGTAGGTCAAAGACCTTCGGCATACGGTGAAAGTTGTTAATGATCCCATTGGACCAGTCGGCCAACTGCCCCTCAATACTGATCGAGGCATGGAGGCGGGTTTGTTGTGTTCCCGCAACATTCCAGTCTCCCGTCATCAGAAGGGCGCAGGAGTAGTACCAGACCGAGTACCGAGAAACTTCCAGCAGTCTCAAGGCGAGTTGCCTGTTTCAGGATCACCCTCATATAGTCGGTTAACCCAAGAAAAAAAAACACTCAGTTAATTTTATTTTGTGTAAGATTTTCAAAGCTAAAAATTATAATAATTCCAGCGCGTGAATGCATCCTTAGTTAAATTGTTTGATGTGAGTGTTTGTTTATACAAGGCAATGAAATTACTCGTCTAATATTACTTTTTTGCTCCTGGCTAGGCGTCCCTGACTTTCTGAAAATTGACAAAGTTGTAAATTTAGTTTGACACCCAAACGTTATTACAGTGTAAGTGTAATAATTAAAGGAGTCGGGGTACCGTAAAAATTACTTTCGAAAGTATTCCACAATCTTGAATTGCTTGTTCAAAGAATCATATCCTGCAGGTGATCTAAAAATTGTGTTATTAATGATTCTTTGCTAGACACTCAATTTCATTGATCGATTCCAAATGTGTTGAACTTTTTATATTATACCAATTGTTTAATACTATCAATATTTGTGGTCCTAAAGTGAATTTTTGTGACGATATTTAATTTGTTGAATTCGAAGGTTTTTGAATAATACAGATTACGCAATTATTTCATGTACTTATTGCTATCATAATAAAAGATTTTAAAATGTAATTTGAAGTGGTACTATTTACACTAGGTTCATATTATTATTCCTTCAGTTATATTATTTTATATACTAGAAAAGAGTTTTTCGAAAGTATCAACCGAATTCAATGCAAATATTTAAATTTTCATTAACTATCAATTTGGGTAAATGGTCGCACACTGCTGACTTAACTCCTTTGCTTTGTTCACTATTGCTGACGCTGTAATTTTGGGTCACAATGTCCTCTGTGGTGTTTCACCTTGGTTGTTGATTTTGGTTGGTAAACCTCATAGTTCTATTTTCCTCGCTTTTAGTAGATAATGTGCTCTATTCTACTGCATAGGGAAATATTTTAATCCTTTGACAATTTATTAACAAAGTATACAATATATGTTCAAAAAATACGATACTGGATTTAGTAAATATTTTATTAAATTGAATAAATATTTGTAACATGTTACATCAGTTGACGATAGATGATAAGTAGATTAAAAATAATTTAGATAAATAATTTATTTATTGTAATAAACATTTATTACTCTCCTACCGTAAAAGTAATTTTTGTTATCTATAAAATGACGCATAATTAGAACAAAAATAAAAATAATTAAAATACTCTATTTTGAATTACTTCAGCAAACAGACTCTTGCTTTAATAGAACAGCTTTTCAAAGCTCAAATCGAAAGTAACACGACGCTTCACTACAACTGTTTACTAAAATTACGTAGCTATAGGGATGCGACTAAAATATAATCTCACAATTAATTAAAAAAGACTCAAAATATATTTTTCACTATTAATAACATATGATAATGAGTTTACCGCCAGTAAATCTTAGTTACAAAGTTAATTGAAAAGAATTTGTATTGTACGACCCGAATGCTTTTTAAGGAAACGGTAAAGCTTGAATGAGCGTAATTGATATAAGTTATGTAGGCAGACGAGAAGCGGTAATTACGTACAGAACAACGATTGGTTCTAATATTTTGAGTGGAAGCATAACTGGCTGCATCTAGAGGCCTAAATGCCGAGGCAGATTGCCACAGATTTGTTTGAGCCACACACATGTGGATAGGAAGAATAATAAATAAAGTAAAAAATAAATCAGACACCATTATAAATAAATTGAAAGAACATGGCCAAAAGTCAGAATTTAATTTGAAAGAGTTTCGTCCCCAACTTTTGGGACTTCCTTAGTTCATTTTACAAATAAATTTTTAATTGAATATAAAAAGTTGAATATAAATCTATAAAATTGTGGGTACAATTGAAATATTATAAAATTTCGTGTTTCAACCACAAAGTCTGGGGTCGAAATGAGGGAAAACTATTCCATTGAAACATGTCGCAAAACTAACAATGTAACAGGATTTTTTAAAATACAAGAATTATAATTTAAATACTCAAGAATGCGAATTAAACCACAATAGTAAACAGACATATATCGATTTTAAATTTTGCGTATCTGTTTCTACAGTTGAATAATAAACATTTTGTCTTATGTGAAGCATTTCACTCAAAAATCTATAATAATAATTACCTTCTACTTGTAAAATTTTAACATAACTCCTATTAATCTTGTCAATTTTTAAATATACATGTTTAGTTAACAGATTATTTATGAAAAAGATTCAAACAAAAGCAATTAGCAGGAGCAGGTTTAAATCTAAACCAATAAATTAAATTCAACTGTCGGTCTGGCTGCCTGTAAATGTTTGTCTCGAAAGGGCCCAACAGATTTCAATGAAAAATATATATTAAATATGTAAACTTAAATATTAGTGCATATTTCATTTCAATATATTACAGAAGATATTAATAATATATATTATGTAATATTAAATATTATAATAAATATATATATATATATGTATATATATATAATCCATAAAATTATGTTTTTTTCCGTACTCAATCAAGACTCCAAAAGTGTATGCGGGTAACGTATACTATCGGTATGTTTATACTCCGAAGCGACTTAACGGATTTCAATGAAAATTTCAGTTATTAAAACAGGTATTTTAAAATTAATTTTCGTGTATGTTTCATTTAGATATCTTGCAGAGTTTAGAAGATATTAATGTAAATATTTATAAATCCATTGAATTTCCGCCCGAAAGGCGGCGTGAAAACAATCTGCGAGTTATTATTATTAGATGTTCGTATATTATTCATCCCCCTTACTGTGTTATTATAAGCATAATTATGGCAGCATGAGAGAGGGAGGGTTTTAACAAGCAATACGTGAGCATGAGTTGTGTTTACTGTAACACAAAGAATCAACCTCATCCAACAAAATGCTCCTGTAAAATATGCAAAGTTAAGATGTGCTTACCAGAATCCAAAACTTGTTTTAATAGTTACACTGAATATTAATGAAGAATGCATGACAATTACTGAAAAATTATTATTTAATTTATATAACATTTTCTTCAGAATAAATTGATTCGTTTTCTTATTTATATGGCCCGGTGATTTTAAATTTTTAAAATTGTTGTGACGCCTAGTTTTAGACGCCATAGTTGTTCCAAGGTTTTACAAGTAATCTATTAATATGATACTAAATACTTTAATATTAACTAAGTTTTTCGCGATGTTTCAATAGTTCACAATTCGAAATTTAAAGGCTTAAACTGCTATTTCATCTCGTGAGAACTTACAGAAAGCTTTTTAGCGAAAATAAAATTCTAATGGTAGGAATTAAAACCGTGTAAAATTGGTTTTATAAATTTTCCGTTCAGTGTTAACTTGTAGGGGGGTGTAATTATTCTAAGAACTCTCCAACGACTCACCCGACCATGAATTTGGCACAGAACACTCCAATTTCTTTCTTCCGAAAGCTCATCCGATTTCTCAGGGGCGTTATCATGAATACATTCATGGTACAGAATACGACACTGGGCCGGAACATGCGGGAATGTTTTCGAAGAGGGTCGATATCCCACGAGTGCTCTTACTCAGAAATAACATAGGGGGAATATTATACCTTAAGACTATCAATCCCGTTTATATAACGTGGTTTAGGAGCAGTAATTTGCAAATTTCTGTAGTTATTATGCACAGAAAGGCTGATAAGTTTAATTTGATAACACAGTACAGTTCATTCTAATTTATGTAAATATAGGCAAATATTTAAAATTATTAGACAGTATTGTACGTATGTTATTTCGTAAGTATTAGAAAATTAAAAATATTTACGTAAGTTTCAGAAAACTTAATAAATTTCAATATTTCCTGTATTGTACCTATCTTATAACTGTGATGAAAACTGGTATTTAATGAATATATTTACAATATATTGGTCCATACTTGTGTGTTGCTCAGGGTTTCGAAATATATCATAAGAAAAGTGTTTTGAACGCCTATAGTTGATTTGACCTGGTGTAAAAGTCTAATAAAACAGTAAAATACCCAGCGATTTTTCCACAATGCTGCTTGTCCCGCCCATAATTTTGAGTGTTGTAATTGATTGATTGGAGGTCTCATCTCTCACGGAAAATAGCAGCCAAGTGACATCTAACTTTAATTACACTGTAGAGAAATTAATTGAAATGCATTCATCAGATACAAGTCACTTAGACGAAATGAGGAAACTTTATGGATTTAAATTTTATATTCACTGTAGACAACATATGACAAATATAATTTGTTTCAGAGACGAACTGTTGAAGTTGGGGGCATAAATTTCTAAATTATGAATAAGACTTTAAAGTGAAGAGTTACTTTTATAATTTATAGGATAAAAAAATCACAGAAAATCAGCGCGCAGGAAGTAAGGGAGAAAGAAGAATATTAGGATCCTTATAAAAAATAACAAAATGGAACCGAGTCTATGTATTTTAGTAAATATAGACGATCGCTAAAATTTAATTAAAAGCTGTTTAAAGAAGAATCAAGTAATAAAATTGTTTAGAATTCAAGATATGGTGCATAATATTCCGATATTAAGTTTATGTTCCTATATTTATATACCTATATAAACATTTCTTCAAATATTTCTATAATATAAAATATTTTTATATTTATATTTCAATATTCAATTTCTCTTATTTTCTTTTGAAATCAGAGCATTTAGTACTATATTATGATTATGTTCTCTTCCAAATATCGATGGACATTGAAATTTTCCAATATACGTATTGAATGAGACATAAGAAATAGTAAAGTAGAAATTCTGTAATTTATTTATATAGCTGAAGCATATTAATTCTGAAAATATAATTATACAATAACAGGAAAGAACGAAAGACTTCCGGCTACGAAATCACTGCTAGATACAAAGTTAATCAAATTGGTGCCATCCATGCAGGTGAAAGAATACTGTGCTTTGGAAGAATCGAAAACATAACCGTTTTCTTCATTTAAAGTCATTTACGCATTAATTTTGGTAAACAACCACCGCACCTTCACAGCTTGGAATAGCGGGTAAACAGTTTCAGGACACGGAATACTTGTAAAATAAACCATTCAAGGACGAACAGCAGCAAACCCCAAAATTCTTGAAAGAATTCATTAAAAATTCCTACGAAGTTATGAACTCAATGTACCTCATATAGGGATATGGTGTGTGTTACAGAAACGTCTAAATGTCCAGCCAATCACCTTTCAGATAATTCGCGCGTTAAAACACCGACATATCGTTGCGTAAAGATTACTCGGAGAAATTTCCAAGCTGTAATTTTGCTAACAGACTTGCGTTTATGACTAAAGTCACTTTTCATGTTTCCGGCAAAGTTAATTGCCAAAATTTACGATTTTAGGGCACAGAAGGTACACATTGCGTTATTCTCCAAAGGTAAAATTTTACTGTGCCATTTCCAAAAGTTGTGTTTAATGTTATTTTTTCTTCGTGGAGAAACCGAATAACGGGTTAATCTACCGAGATATGCAGTCTGAGTGCTTTTTACATATGTCGGAGGAAACGGTTCTTGGCTTCATTCTGCAGTAATACGGTGCTCCACCACACTGCAATGAAAGTGTACGTCAGAAATTTAACGATAGTCTACCTTATCGTTGGATTGGCAGAGCTGGGACAAACGATATGCTATTAATTTTTTGTCTACCGAAACCCTCCCCCCCAGATCTAACACCTTCTGTTTTTCTCCTATGTTTTTTTAAAGACAAAGTGTATGTGCCTTCATTTCACCAGGTCTTGCAGCAACTGAAGCAGAGGATATCTGCAGTCCTAAAATTACCAAAGGGCCGTAGTTTCGCTGTAATTTTGATTTATCAAAATAACGTAATTTCTCATTCACAGGAATTCTTTCCCTTTGTTCCACTAAATATCAAACAAATATTTCAGTAGCAGACTGATTGTAAATTGATAAAGTCCAAATTCTATGGATGAGATGAGGAATTTTAACATCAGATACAATGAAGTAAAAGAAGATAATCTAAGAAGGTGGTAACTGTAAGATGCAACATGTACACCATGTCAAAACGAAAGTAAAAGAATGTTTCAGAAATTTCCAACAGATCAATAAGAAGATAAATTAAATTTGACAATTTACATTCCAACAACCGAATTTGCGAAATTGTACAGTCAGAAGCACCAAAGAGTCTGCCAGTGTTATGAGTAGTTACATATAAGGTGTAATTTATCTATTGCAATTAGGTTTTGTACTGAGTTCAAGTTATAGTTAAAATGAAAAATTTAGTCCATTTTTTTATTAAAGTTGGTTCGACTAGTATGTCATTACTGACGGTGCAAATTTCTAATACTAAATCCACAGTAAACCTCAAATACCTTAGAACATTTAAACTGATACATAGAATTAATTCATACTGAAAATATTGGTGTCCTTAATGAAATTTATAACATTAATTATTTCTTCTTGATCTTCATTTAATGATTTAGGCTGCCATCTCTTGCGTGGAATATTTATTGCGGTTCAAAAAATAAAGGTGTACTATAAGTGTTTTGTACTTTGCAAGTGTCACATCTAGGTGGCTCCTCTCTAGAAAACAAATATAATGTTTGAGCTTAGTATGCAAGGTTCTTATACGATATAGGACCACTTTTTCCTTTCTCGTAATTGTTTTAAGAAATAGGGATGGGATAGCCTTAATTTTGCATATAAGGATGGGCAGATGATTTTCTTTTCTTTTGTTATTTAGCCATTCTGTGTTAACATGTTTTCTAATATATTCTCTCATATCTTTCCTGTTTAAACTATATCCTTCTTCGTTGTTTCCCTCATGCCTGCTGTTATTTTAACATTTTCGTTTTCCATTTCATTGCCCCTGATACACTTATGTGATGGTATCCACATAAATATTATATCCTTGTTGGCCTGAATAACATTATTTGTAATATTGTTTTACATTTTGTAGTTTCTTGAACTGTCCTTTATCGATTTTATCGCTGCTAGTGCATCTGAAAGTATGTAAAATTTCTCAGGTCTTTGTTTAGGGCAATATAATGTTGGTATTTCTATTGATTTAGTTTCCGGTGTTGCTATGGTTGTGTTGGGTTGAAGTTTTCTTGTTATTATTCAAAAATAAAATATACCTAAAACCATTATGCACGTTTTGTGTAAGATTTTATAATAATTCCAGCAAACAGCTCCATGCTTCCTGATGCATTTAGCCATGGACCGGATTGAAATTTTCTTTGCCCACTTACAACTTATTTTCAGACCACTTAATTTTGAAGCTTTACTTGAAGAAACAGCGCTATATATTTGATTTCCTGCTCTTCTTAACTTGGATTTTGTATACTACAGGAATTAACATTTTCTTTTTTGTTAGAGGAAGCGCCTTACTTTAAAGAATTGATTTTCCCCTCCATTTATATTAACATATAATACGCACGAACAATGAGGGACTAAATTTTATAAGAATATAGACAAACTAGCTGTCTTCTAATATTGGCATATATTGTTCACATGGAGTCTCTAAAAATTAAAACATCGCTTCACACAGATGTACTTATGTGTACAAATATGTGTGTGCCTAATACGATTATATATAGTCGTGCGGGCAAAAAATTACTTAATTATAAAGAAGTACCTCGCGTGAAACGAAACATTGATCATGGTCGAATATATCAGCGTCTACAAAAGGCATATTGCATGCGACGCCAACACATAAAATTGTTTCCTAAGACATTTGAGCAGGATTAAATTTAAGAATTATTATTATTTATATTTTCATTGGATTCACAGACGTATTTGAAAATTTACGGCCCATGTTCTCGGTTTGACGATCTCTGTGTATCATCTTTTCCTCAGCGCCTGTGAAGACGCGGTTTACGACTGTGTGGTTTACCGCAATAAACTCAAGCCAGGCTTAACTGGAACTTCCATTAACAGTCGGAAATTTTCGGAGAAGGGAAAACTATAATCTAGGGGTTTTGTGCATGGAAACGGACACAGGCAAACGTAATATTTATTCAAAGACAGGACAATTGCTTACCATACAGATCTTCTCAATGTAATATTTATCTTTATGTTAGCGTAACGTATAAAACATAAATACTTGAAAGGTGTTTTTACGGTGAATGTTTAAACTCTCAGATTCATGAGCTTTATTAATAAAATATATAGTTTCTATTTCCAATATAGTAAGAATGTTTCTGATGTTACAATTTGACATGATCATGTTAATGATTAGCGTAATTGAGTATTCTATTTTATCTCCGATATTTTTTACGTATTAATTGTTGTTGTGCTAGTCAGTCTATTGACTAGTTTTAAGCAGACCTCCACATTAATATATTCCCTGTGATTATGTTTTCATCACCAAGTAACTATTGGATCAAGTCCAGTTCCCAGATGATATTTGTAGTAGTCGTTTAGACAAACTTTCGTCTGATTCTCCTTTTGTGGTTAATAATATCGGCCATCAATTAAAATGGAATAACCATAAGTGGTTTTATGAAATGGCGTATGTACATTTCCTTATATGAAATGTGAAATGTGTTGAAATGCGCGAAATAAATACTGTGCTTTTTGGGCTAAATAGAAGAAAAAACAGTTTTCTAAGTGTTACCCATTGCTAATTTGGAAGGGTTTGCTTCCGAAAAGTCGGAAGCTGAGTGCATAATATGGAATTTTGACTTGCCTCTGAGTGAAACACATGCGATATTTAGTGCCCTGCAAAAGAAATTTTCTATGGGCTGGAATTGTTAAAGTGCAAGCCATGGGAATTGCAGCCGATTGGTTGTCGTAAATAACAAGGACATATAAGTTCCCACCGAACTTACGTGGGAATGGATTTTGAGACGGAGTTGCACATGATGTTGGGAGGTCGGTAAGTGCTGATTGAAACCAAATTGCTTACTGCAGAGAAGAAAATGTTGAGAGATTGCTAAGTTTTGATGCACATGTGTCCCAGCCTACTTCACGAAGCAGAGAAGACCAGAATTCAGCTGCAGTACATCGCAGGTATCGTAAATTTTTATAAAATAGTTTAAATTTGTCAGACCTATTACCATAAAAACTAAATCGCTTCTTACGGTCTACCCCCCAAGAGGACCCTGATTGTAAAATATCAGTGCAAATTTATTGTTATTAGTAATATTTTATTTAATAATTTGTACCCTTTATCAAATGATCTTGTTTAAATATTTTATTTTCTTAAATTCAGAATTAATAATTTAAACTTTAATTTTCAAATCCCTGTCGTTAATTGATAACCTTACTTTATTAAAATTATTAAATATTATAAATTAATACACCCCATTCTCCATATCATTATTTATGAGATTGCAAATTGGGGTAATATCTCCAGGAAGATTAAAGTTTTTAAGTCGGATGTATAATTTCTAGTCTTCTTCCTCTACCTTGGCTCTAAAGCACATTGACTGCTTGGCCTACCGGGTTGATTGCGGACTGCCATCGTATGTGACACATTCCGAATATGAAGTGATACGTGATCAGCGCATCGATTATCTAGCAGTCTTAATCTCAGTTTCCGTGACCATGACGGCACAAACATCCAAACCTGTTCCAGAATTCAAACCCGGGACGTAGGGGTTGTGAGGCAGCGACGCTAGACCACAGAAGGTTGGAATATTTTCTAGTATGGATTATAAATTAGTTGTAAGTTATTATTCAAAAGTTAACAAATTTAAAAGTTAGCAAAGTAGAACATGACTATGTATTAAACTAATAACGAATTTCACGAATACGCGCCTATAAATCACTCAGCTCTAATATCGTCTTCCCTTGGAGCTTGAGATCATTAATATCTACAAGAGCTTTGTGAATCAGTGTAAGAATATTTCACTGAAGGGCGAAATTACTCACTACAGCAGCTTCTTGACATTTCCTTTAGAACTGAAATTTTCTGTACTCCAAACGGGTTGAGTATGTAGCTCTTAAAAGTTATTTATTAAATATCCTCCTTTCTGTTAACTTTTTCTTTCTCTTTTCTTTGTGTGTCTGGTAAGTTCGATGCAAGCAAAGAGTCCTCGTCATTCGTTCCACGAATTGATTTGTCCTTCGTTTATATTTGTTTCTCTCTAGTGTGCATGTGTTAGCTGTATTCGTGTGTGTTGTGTAATTTCATATTTAGTGATTTACGATATTATAAAGTGTAAATAATTATTTTACCTAGTTTGTGTTTAATATGTATGAATACTCTTAGTAGCGTTACAGGAAAAGCAGACGAAGGTTTTGATGGTATATGTTGCTACGAAATCAAAGGCAGGCGGAGTGAGAGAAGTTGAAGAACGTTACACAAAGGGTAATAAAACCTAGACAAGTTGGCGTCGACTTGAGTTTCCAAACTCATGAGTAAGATGGGTAGTACTGATATAATTCTGTAAACTATTATTTGTTGTCTTCATGAAGTGTTCTTAAGGTGGCGCAGCTCTGATGATGATTTTAAATTCTGATGGAAGAAACCGTTAGTTCCCTTCTCCTCAAGACATGCCAGAAATCCTCCACTTTCTCTATAATTTATTTAGGATATCCGATATCGTGCAGATCGGAGAGGCCTTGAACGTTGGGGAGTTGTGTGCCATGATAGCCAGTGAGTCCACACCTTGTTCCCTGCAATGATCCAGTGAGCTTTACTGATTTTTCATCTGAACTGAGATCACGTAGTTTACCTCTGATAGAGTTGATGGTAACATTCCTGCTTTTGGGTCACGTATGTTCATTAGGGCTTCCAAGCAGTACTGAAGTGGTTCCTTCTAATTTTGAGACATCTGTGAATATCAGGTTATGGTTTCCTTGTTTACTTTCAAGGACATTGAGATTAAAGGTAGATTTTTCTGATTATTAGGAATTAGACTTAGCGAGGTCTCAAATTGTAGGCCGGGAAATTTCCACGGTCGTGGGTAGAAATATAATATAATGGTGATCTGATGACTGAAATGTAGTTTTGCTGCTGCAACATGGAATAGTAGGGGACATTTAAGGCTGTGTTCCTAATACGTCTTTTTTGGATTTGCTCTGCATAGTAACCTTCGATATTTTTTAAACTAAATGTGAAGCTGTTCGTGATAATATAAAGCCTTTATCGATTGATTACTAATCAAAATGTTGGTTGTCAGAGGAGGAGTATTAGTATTATTATCTTTTAAGCTGCAGGATTTGTCTTATATTTTAGGTTTAGTGTCGCATTTACACATTGACCGTTAGCGAAATTGATACAGTACATATTTACATTGTTTTTTGAAAAATAGTGTTTAGATTGCTTCAAGTAAATCAGTTTTGGTTGAAAGCTCTTGTAGACTATAGATGGCTGCATATAGCGTGTACAATTTTGATTTTGAGTGGATGGGAATAGGACATGCGGTACCGATATGACGTCTTTGCATGTTAAGCTACCGGTTGTGGTGGTCTGTAAAGTAAAAAATAGTGGGAGACTTAGGTGTGAAGAGTTTTGATTCTTGCTTCTACAATCTACTGCCTGGAGAAATTTCTATAGCGCAACTGGTCGTGAGCACTTAAAAACATACTTTTTCTCCTAATATAATTTATATTTCTGGTTTGATAAAGCCCCGTCTTTAATAAATGAATAGTTTTCAGTTGTTTAGACCGAACTCAGTCGGAATTATGTTCTAAATGGAACCTATCTTATTTCCTCGTCTGTAAGTGAGAAAATTGACCGCGCTGCAGTAATATTTAACTGAAGGTTCTCAGGAAAGCATTTGACGTGGAGGCTAGCAGTGTTCCCGAATAATTGAGGACGGACTAATTGAATATCTTCCTTAGGAAATTAACCCTAGACCCAAACTTCCATCTTCATTAGATGAGAGTGACTAAACCGACAGGAACCGTTAAATTAGCTGCCAAAGTTTAACACGTATATTTAGATTATTTTCCTGGAGGAAAACGCTAAAATATTAGATTGTATTTGTCGTCTTGCGTACTCATCCGCGTTAATCAGTACAAACTCAGGTGTTTTATCGGTAATCAATAATCTGTATCCCCAGTCTGTGTGTGACATATACACGGTCGGGTTAAACAATTATCTCTAAGCCGTTTTATAATTGGTACTGCCATCCAACCTGGACGTTCTACGGCGAGATTCCCAATTAACACCAACAATTTGAGTACTCTTGTAAATAGCAATGCCACGCTAATCGGCTGTACGGTATGCTTGAGACGTGAATAATGCCCCTGTCACTGTAGAGACAACGGGAGTTTATCTGCAGTGCTTCCCACCCCCAATCCTACCTGATGGCTTTAATCATAATTAACTGTATATGTTCACACATCCCTGACAAACTTAGTTTCAGGAGTTAAAGTAATGCCAGAGTTATTTAGATTTTATTTAACATGTATCTACAAATTACACGTTCTGTTGAACAATATAAAAATTAGGACTACGGCGAAGAAGCTTACAATCGTTTACACTGATTCAGTGTTTTTAATGAAACCACAAATTTAATTAATTTTTGTACATCCCTACTGTCGACGTGGAACAAATTAATCTCGTTTAGCTTCAGAATTATGACCAGTGAATTTAATTAAACGTTTAGAATCAATAACGCAAAATATTAAAGCGACAAACATAAATATTACTTACAAATTACATTATTTTTTGCAAGGTCAATTGTATAGAAACTAAATTTCAATTATTTGACTAATTCTATAACGAATTATCAAAATGTAACCTTGTATGTAATGTAACGATGGATTACATAAATTTTAAACGCTGGTAAGATAAAAAACTAAATAGTTCTCAATTAATCCAATTTAACAAATCCTCATCCTCATAACTTAATAAAAAATTGAATAACATGTTATAACTGCACTATTTGGGTTTCTTCACCATCAAACTAACTAAAACTGATTTAATTAGAAATATTTTCACATCTTCTGCCGTTCACTAGCGCAATGAGTTTGCCAGCAAAAGATTTAATGCAGAAAAATTTTACGATTAAATTGAAATATACAATTTGTATAAACGGTTTCAACGCACTAATAATACAACATTTGAAATATAAGCAGACTGTCTTTAATGAAAAAATACCAAACGAAATTTAAAAAATGCCTGATATTTCGTCGCAGATTAGTGTCTTTATCTAATTACGTATGGAATGGAAATTAAAGGAAAAATGTATACCTAAAGTTGTTTTAATAATCAGTTCTGAGACTGGTCTGATGATAGATATTCTGCGCAATCCTTCTCATTTCTATATAATTCTCTCTTCATCACTAATCTTCTTATCGTACACCGCCCTGACTCCCTCTTTCGTTCTGAACCCACACACTTCCCTCTAATGATAATTTTACAAGCCCTTCCTGTCTTATTAAATTGTCCCTTCTCTTGGTTAACGTCCTCAATATTGTTCTCTCCCCCCATTCTGTTTAGAATTTACTCCTTAGTGATTCTATCCACTCATCTGATTTTCAGCATTCTCCTATAACTCCACATTTAAAAGGCTTTTATTATTTTCCTTTCTGCAGCTTCTATCGTCGACGTTTCACACCCATATAACTCCACACTCTAAATGAACAGTTTTAGGAATTATTTATTAATAATCCGACTTACATTAGCCGTCAGTAAATTCCCTATTTCGAGAAAGTCTTTGTTGTCCGTGATATCTTATACTTTATGCCAACTATACTTCTACCATCCCTAGTTATTATGCTTCCCAAATTATAGAATTCCTTAACTTCTCTTAAAATATTCCTTCCCAATCTAATACCCTTTGTTATTCTACTCTTTCCCGTAATACACTCCATTACCTTGCTTTTCCCTCTATTATTTTCATGTTGTACTCTTTCTTCAGGACCGCATTCGTGCCATTTATTATGTTTTCCAAGTATAATTCTGACTCCTATAATACTACAAGATCATCGGCAAACCATAGGGTTATTATATCTTCTCCCTGCAGAATTGTTCATTTTGCACATACCTTTTTAACTTTCTTCACCACATGTTCTATACGTTAGTTAAATACAGAAAATAACCAAAGATCTTTAAATAATACGTCGTATAACTTATTATGTTATTAACTGTATTGGGTTAATTTTTAATATGCAACATTACCGAAATTAAGCTTTTACAGTATTGAAGTTCCTTGTCTAAAATGGTGATATCAAAACAGATATTGTGATTACATTTAATACAATTATTAATAATGGGATTGTGTTAACAGGTTGACATTTTAAAATAAGAGTTATATGCTTTAATTCGTACATTGACCGATTTACCAAAAGCCGCAACTAGAGTTATTCATTTTATAAACAACTTTGGGATTGGAAAAGGTTTGGCAGGATATTATTATCCTTTGATGAATCTAGATTCGGGAGTTAATTTTTTATTCTCAGTTTTGTTTTATGAAGTACGGCTGAAAATAAATAGTGGTTGGAGATGAACACAATTTATACGTTTTGTGCACAGAATTAAGAAACGAGAAAATTTGGGAACTATTGGTTCCTATGTGTAAGACACGTTGAAACAATTGTAACCTATTGGAGATTAAATAGAGGCACAATACAAAAAAATTTTAAGTGAAAATTTTTATTATTTCTTTATTCATATTAATTTTATGTCTGAAGAAACAATTAATTTATTTTCTACAACAAAACAAAATTTTGTATGTGATACGAATATGGGACACAATAATACAATAACTATATTCGTGCTGTATCATATGAATTGGATTATAATTGTTAATTTAGAAAACAACGATACAAATATCAGAAATTATTTGTAAAAACATTGTATCGTTCAGCAGAATGAAACGCATTGTACGTTATGCGTCAGTTACATTTCAAACAATTATTTCATGGTAGCCCACACCAATTCAAATGTCAAATATATTTCACGGGACGTGAACCGATACATTTGTTCTGTTCAGTTGGAGCGGAAGGTAGCACGCTTGTTATTAAACGTGGTCCTGGGACCAGTTATGGGAGCTTCAAAGCTACAACCGGTTTAATGATACGATCTTTATTGAATCGAATTGACCCTTCGCGATGATAGGGAGCAACATGAAACCTACAGTTATTTGTTATCTGGTCTACAGTGTAAATAGGTTCAAGGTCTGTTGATTTGAATTCACTCGCACTGTTCTGGTCACATCACGATCCTATTATAATAGTGTGCTAGAGAAAAGACAAAGTACTTGTTGATTATTTCATATAACAAGAACCAAGTTTTTCAGATTTTACAATTTCAACCAGTGTTTCAAATGATTACATGATATATTTATTTCACATATGTGACTTTAACGTTTTGTTTTAAATTATTGTAAGAGAAACTGATTTGTCAGGATATATATCATTATCATTAATTGTTTTGCAAAATAAAGTAATATTATTCCCAGAGCACTTGAATTGTAGAATGTTGCGTATAAGTATCATTTAAACCATAAAAATGTTACAAATTTTAACGATGATAATTTAATTCCCACCAAATAAATAATTTCTACTAGGTCTACTCTAAAGTACAGCATGCCTAATTGAGCGTGTGGTCTTGTAATCTCGTAATCCCAGCAACGACGATGGAAGGGCTGATGTCAGTAAATAAACGTTAACTTCCATTGCTGGAAATGGAATTTTTATACGGGTGATGAATGAAGCCGAGCATTGTACCTGCAGAGTAAAGATTCGGTTTGGTATCAACGGGAGATCACGCAGGTATCTACCTTATTAATAAAACTGAGTAATCGGTTACTTCGGGTACATTATATTACTTTTGAGTCAATAGAAAAGTTTTAGATACAATCATATTAATTGACATCATGAATCCAATTTATTTTAGCAGGAGAGAAGATTTTGTAGAATAATTATTTTGATGATGTTACCCTTAACGGTCATGAAGCATTCTTGATCCAAAAGTATACTTGACTATTTCAATATATAATAAATAACCTTAATATATAATAAATAACCTTACGAATACTTCGTTTCACAGTGTTTTGCTATTCCTCTTATTCAGTTCAGCATTTTTTAAATATCTGAAAGTCACTAAGAACATAAAAATTCATTATCAGGATGATTCATCAAAAAGTTTAAGGATCATTATAGCAGAATAACATGAATAAGAAAAATAGAAGTATGCGGAGTGTGGAACATGAACTATTGCGTTTTATAATGATACACCACGGTTAGTATTGATTTTTTGTTGAAGATGTTGGTGTTATAAACATGATCATATCGATAGTTTATTTTAAAATGAGACAGGTTGATCTCTTTAAATTAAGACTCTGAAAATTACAGAAAATTCAACAATGGCTTCTATTAAGAGACTTAAAATAAATAAGTAAAAAGTCGAAATAGTTGTTACTGTTACCTCGGCAGAACTGAATAGACCTGTTTGTTCTGTGAAACTACCCACCTTTTCACTTAAAGACGAATAAGATTAAAATATATCATAACGTCGACCACTTACTAATAACGTCTATCCGTTATTATGAGCCACAATATCATTCCTTATTATTATTTACACCTTAGTTTATAGAAATTCCTGAACATTAAATATTTAAGAGTAATTGTGTTGCTTAAAAATTACCTTTCCTATTTTTATGAAATATCTCATTATTAAAGAATAAATTTCTTCAGGATATTTCGGCTGCTGCTATTTTGAAATGTAAAGCTACAAATGTATACATCAAAGTATTACACAAGAAAATTATTTTGACAACATGAAACCACAATATAGTCAATGTCAGACAATTATTTTGCCTTTATTTCGGACATTCTCTTCTCAATAATACCAGGGCATTTTATTAAACCTTGCGTCAAAATTAAAATTTCTGTTTTAGATGGAAACAGTTATAAGCAACACATTTATCCTTTTCTGAGTTATTAATCAAGTGGCTATTCTCAGAACATGTTCATACCCTGTACCGTCCAATATTACCTCTAACCTAACTTTGTCTTCAAAACCTAGATTATTACGGTATAGAAATGAGTTGGTCATTACAATAAATAGCATTATTAGGGCGTTCGTAATATTTTGACAAATGAACAGCTACAAAAAGAAATTTCTAACTAAATGTGGTATATTAACTGAAAGAAATAGCTAAAAAATGTCCTTTTATCGCAATATCTTACGTTTTAAGTTTTTATTCTTAATTTAGTTCAATTTATATTAAGTATGGAAATAAAAGAATTTCGTAAAAAAATTTTAAAATAATGAAAATAAAAGTTCGTCGCTCAAGAATTTCTTAAACCGCCAATTGACAATCAAAATTTGATCAACCACAGATATTTTAACGTGACATTTATTTTTCTGCATAGAAACGTTTGAATTACTGTGTTGTTCATTGATCAAAGCCAAAGTTCTATAAGAGCATTATATTCTTCTCGTTTAGCATTTTCATCTTTATACCCTAGATAGTCCGAGCTTGGTACGTTTATGCCTGTAGGAGGAAGTATAATGTCTCGATTACCGTAAGAACAATTAATGTCTGCGAATAACCAATTTAAATGAAGAATTAACGATCCGTATGACAGCCTTGTACACAAAATTTTGAAACTTTTGTGTAAAAGTTTGTTACACTGGCTTAATTCTTCATTTGGAATTTATTATTGTTTGTTTCACGTTCACATCATATCCAACAAACTGAGGACGACAAATGAACACATTTCAAAGAAATTCCGAGAAGCCTCAAATAAAAATAGAAAATAGTTATAATTTTTCCTAAAGACCTAGTTGAGTAACGCAATGCACCTGTTGGTTTGTCCGTCAGCTACACAAGTACATCGTCAGCATCGATTCAAAAACTACATATGTTTGACATACCATCGCGCCCCTATAAAACTGAAGGAATGTTCTTTAAAGCACTGGTACTCTACGTATACAGTTATAACGACATTTTGGATTAGAGATCTATTTGCAAATCTCGATTCCATCCGTTTAGTCATTTTCTGCGAGGCCAGGGCCGTAATTGATTCAGCAGTTACGCCACACTTCCGCTAGATCGTAATGTTTTATGGATGACGAGCTTGATCGCCGGCGAACGCGAAGAGTAGCTCGTATCCGTCGTCCTCACGAGCCACAAAAATATATTTTTTATGTCGTGGTGCGAGACCCTCTCTGGGAATAGACGGCGAACATCGAAATCAGGGTCGGGGCATCGCGTGCGCATGCGCACGACCACGGAGAGACGAAAAGCTCGCAGTAACGCGCCGCCGCGGCAACGGAGCGCACGCGGTCTCAACTATCCGGAGGGCGATTTAATAATATACCAAGTAAAGAGGAAAAAACACAACAAGTAGTGACATCTCTTTGATATGTTAACTTACACGCAGTTAAAGGTCACAAAAATATTTTTTCTCTTGTGATTAATTTTTGGACTACAGTGGTCAGTGATCAGGAATGACATTATGATGGTGCAAATCGTATTCCTCGTGTACGGACTACTAATTTTGGCGCCTCATTCGATGGCACAAGGTGAGAAAGAAAGTTGTAAAACCAAAATCCAGCCCCTAACTTTTGGCTGCCCATTTTTATTTACTAATTTTTTTTAAAACTTTTCTAAAAAAACGAGAAAAGTTAATGGCAAAGGTGATTCAAATAATAAGAATTTTTTATTCTTTTTATACTAATTATTGAAGAAGATTGGATATCTTACCCTACTCTCCGGGGTACTATTATTTTGTAAATATGTTGAACCCTGAAATTCATATTTATCAATGGAAGAAATAATGGTACTGCAGTTCTTCCAAGATATTAATTTTGAGATGAAATACGAACCAGAATTGGTTATTTACTGTGTGGCAGGTTTTCAGTGGTTTCAGATAGGGAATAATTACAGGATGGAGGAAACTGTATGGCATATGCTGGGTATATTTGTAGTCTCTTATTCAGATTTCGGTCCCCTGTTGACAACGTTCTGTTTTATTAACCAGTTGTTTATAAAAAAACTTCATTAACTTGCATAAATAGTATATACATTAAAAACTGTTGGGGCGAAAGTGTGCAATTGTTAGAACACTTCACGGAGGTTTTGTGTCTTCCGGGGATGATTAATTTATGGGTAGCGGCCAATTTTTCGACGTTATTGGGCAGTGATTAATGACGGCGTCAAGATGCTGAAAGTCTCCATCTTCATTTGCGGCGTTCTATTCTTTTATTCAATAGCTCGATGTAAAATTTAATAAAATTAGGTTTAAGTTTCCCACTTATCACGTGCAGCTTTCACCGGTCATAGTATAGAATTGGCAAAATTAAATAAAAACGTATCATTAATATTAATTGCAAAGCAAATAAGGCGGAATATTCTCTTCAGACAGTTCGGTAATTTCATACGAAATGAGTTAATTAGCAGGAATGACTATTTTTCGTTGTTGAATAACCTATTAACTTTATTGGTCAGTTATTTTAAATCACAATTATATTTTAAGAATTGGCCGACTCTTGTTTGTGTTTTTATTTTTGGCGATACACTCGGCATCTGATGTGACTATATCTCTACGTAAACGGCTAGAGACATAAAAATACATCTTTATTCTGCGAATTGAAGTGCTCGTGTTCGGGCAAGTATTTTTGGCGACTCGTTCATTGTCCCAAGACGGAAAGGATTTATTTAGTTAAAACAGTCCCACGGCTCTCATTCTACAATTGTTATTCTAACAACTTATAAAACAGACTACATTGCAAAGTTCCTTTTTAAATATCTTAAGTTTAATTGTCTAATAAAAATTTTGGAATAGTGTTACAGTGAAACCGTAGTCGAAATCAGGGTATTTGGCAATGCCATCAGCCTGGAACTATAAGGTGAACCAACCAGATGAAGTGAAACAGATTTTATCAACGAAATTCAACTAGAAGCGACAAACTTCTGAAAACCTGAAATAAATAGTAAATTGCTTTTGTTTTGACATTATGAATTAAAAGTGGCCAATAGCTCAGCTCCTGAGAAGCTGAATGGGTGTTGAGAACTGTAAATATAATGTAGTGTAAGAAGGAACTTTAGTGAAATATCAAAAATAAAATCATACGTCAAGTTGAGAGGAAAGGTATGGTTATTGCCTTACGTTGTTGTACGTTTAAGACTGATATAGGTAACGGTAAAAAATAACTCACAAGCAATGGCAAAAAATGATTAATTTTTATTTCATACCTCAGAAATGGCATATATTTAGCGTTTCGTGGTAAGTAATTACTTCTTGTATTATTTGAAATCAGGAATGGTTCTTCTATATTCTTTTATTAATATTTAGTATCTTAAATTTAAAATATAGAATTAGAAAATTTCAAATATTACTGATGCAGGATAAGCATAAAGAATAACTACTTATGAACTTGATATGGTACGCAGAGAATTAAGAGTTTGCTGGTAATTGCATCTATGCTAATATTTGGCATTTGTCGCAGCATCCGAGAAGCAGCAAACATTTAATAGCGAGAATGAAGCCCTCAGAAATTTTATGTTTACGCACATGTGCTTGTGAACATTTATTTAATGGAGAAGAACTCAACTAAATCCGTCTGATAAGGAGCGAAGTAATTACATCTTTTTCCTTCTGTAAACTTTCCATCCCAATTTCCATTATACACCGAGAACGAGCTGACCAGAAATGAGGCGAGGATATTATGCAAGTAATTGCACGCACAGATGCGGAAGGAAGTCGGGGCCATCAACGGCGCAGGAAAAGGGAAAATCAACGGAAACTCATAGCAGAGGCAGGCCCTTCTCGTGGATGGGGGAACTTAATCACGGACAATCTGCAATCAGACCGTGCAGTGAAGGAAAATCAATCTTAATCTACTTTTGAGAAGATTATAATATATATATATATATATATATATATATATATATATATATATAAAGTGTATATTTTCACACTACCGAAATATTCTCAATTATTAGTTGATTATAAGAAACAAAATGTAAATAAATATTCCTGGTAGAAAAAATTTACGTATTTTGATATGCAAAATTGTCGGACCGATGAATATAATAGAACCGCTGAACATTTACTTGATTATAGAAATTATAGCTCGTTATATACTAGCAACTAACAGATAATGTATTTCAAACATTAAACAGTAAATACATCTAATTGTTCATAATATACATGTATAAATAATTAGGGATATTTGATCTACTACTGATAACGTCAATCAACGTCACACCATTGTGTTCGTAATCTGTTAAAGGCTCTCTCCCTTCAGAACCATTGTTTCACAAACATATATATATATATATATATATATATATATATATATACATTTGTATTCACTTAAAGTATGTAAGTAGAGACTTGAGTTTCAAGTAAGAATCTAAAAAAATCTCATTAAAAACAATATTTCGAGTAAAGACCGTTGCTTTAGTGAGGTAGTAAATATTCCGGAAACTGTTTACACTTTAAAATGTGTTAATACAGGCTTCTGAGATCTTTGAAGTAAATTTTGGGAAATTGTATTGTATTACCTTTTGCGGATCCACTGAAAGATTTAGCCTGCTTCTCGTGGTTTCTAAACTACGTAACTATTAATCTTGTTGCATTGCATAGATATACACTTTAGTGTAGTGGAAAACTATTTATTATAAATAAAAGTTGAAGCGTGGCGACTGCCTTCCGTACCGAACATAGCTTTGCCGCAATTCACAAATTGCCGCGGACAGTATATTCTATTAACACATCACATAAACCGTTACTGCACTATTAACAGCTTCATTGCTATTAAAGGAAAGTGATTAAATATTTGAAAATCTAAACACATTGAGCTACCGTATTTTTAAAAATTTGGCTTGTGTCTATAATAGCTTCGTATATTATTATTATCCCGTTAAATTAATAGTTCGGAGATATTTACAATATCAGAATCTTATTTTTAGTTTCTACAATGAAGTACTTCTTTCCTGAGATCTTTATCACTGCTTATTAATGACAATAGAATATCCGATGAGTAAACTTTCAGGTACTCCGACACAATTATCAACAAATTTAAAACGTAACCAATGACCCCACTTTACATCGCCGAATATCTAGGAAAGAAAAATCCAGACAGAAACTGCATACCTAAGAATGTACATTGTTTGAACAGCATTAATGAAATTATAGCTCATCAGGTGCAACGCCTGGTAGTTTATATTGAACCGCTCGACCTCGGGCTTTGTCCTGTCACCATTCCTCAGGCTATTCTCTGAGGTGGCCGCAGATAGGAGAGGAAATTCCGATTTGTGGTTGCAATGGTCTTAGAAGCGATTGAGTGTTTTAGCTCAGACGTTAATTAGTAATTATATGAGATTATCTCTGGAGTCTCATGTTTCCTGTTAACAGAGACAACTGCCAAGTAAATGAAATTTGTCACTGTGCCTTGTGCGTTACTGAAAATAAATTCGGTTCTTCTGTTGAACTTAATAAACTCGAGAATAGTTGTTCGTTACATCAAAGGCTCGTTTCTCGGCCACTTGCTAAATGTCGTTAAAATTAGTGGTTCTCTACTAAAACTATACACTTCAGCAGATAACTTTAGGATGAAATTAGAAGTATGACAGAACATTGCAGTTGTAGAATAGGAAATCAAATAATAATTGTAGACATATTTAGCTATAGTTAGTATCTCAAACCACTAAAAAATATAAGGGTAAAATTTATCTGTTAACAATATTTCATTTGAAGGTAATGAAGAAAAAAAGCCTTTTATGGGAAAGCAATTGAGTAGTCGTTGGTGGTACAAAAGTAATGGAAATATTTGATTGAACTATAAGTTCATAGTTATAACCGTTTCGATTCAAAGTAACGTCTCGCGCATACTCTGTGTGTCCGAAACGTTTCAGGACGAGATTAATATAAAATAAAGAAAATTTAAGATGAAGGTTTTAATGGTTAAAGGTTTCTTCCATTTTAAGTACAAAGTACAGAAAGATCATACTAACAAACATATGAAGCTGCCAGAAAGTCATCGTTTCGATTGTTGCTGAACTCGCGTGTCACAGTTGCTTGAATGTCGTTTAGGTTCTTCATGTTAATTTTTAATGTAAGAAATACAAAAAAAAAGTCACTCAGCGCCAAATTGGCTGATTGAGAAGTGGCACTGGTTCTTTGGTTAGGAACTTAACTACTAGCGTGTGAACGGGCGAATTGTGCAGCAAGAAGAAATCCCTCTTCTCCCTCTGTTGCGGGCGAACCCTCTCAATCCTCTTGCACAATAGATCCAAGACACTTAGATAATACTGGGATTTTACAGAATTACCGGTGGGGAAAAAGTTCCAAGCGGATAATGCGTCAGCGTAAAAAATGAGCATTAGCGACTCTCCTTTTACAAAAAGTGATACAGACAGCTTGCTGTACAGTGTTGACATATCAGATACTGTTGAATAAGTGTGTATTTATCAGCAGGCTGTAGATTGCATCTGGTTAAGTACAGAAGTCCTCCTCATCGAACTTCTTGGTTAGCAAGACGTTTCTTACTGAGATGATTTTCTGGTAGGTGAAGACTAGATGGGGAACTATAGATTTCTCATTCCACGTATTACCAATCGGTTGGGCTGATTTAAAGAATAGATAAGAGTGAGTACGTTTACAGTGAAGTCTCCTTATTCTTGTTATCACCATTTGTGGTCTTCTCTGAAACTGTCTTATTCTCACAGCGTAATACATTTACTGTTGAAAATGTAGGCTTTCCCGGTAGATGAGCTGGATAAAAAGATCTCTCCGCCATCGTCTTCAGGTAACTGATGATCAATTACCTGAAGACTATGGCGGAACTTGGTATCGAAACGTTGCATTTTATGTCCGATATAACCCGGGTGAAATCCCTAGAACTTTTTATTTATACTTACTGTTGCTTATTGTTTTAAGGTAGATGCCGTAGTTTCCTGCTTTTTTGAACTGGTCCAGCTATATTATAACATTCAAATAATAAATCGTTTCGCTTACTTGCTGGAGCAGGAGTTAGATTTATCTTTCTGCTTTGCCAGTTGTTTTTTTCTTTTACAAGTTCATCTACCGAATCGTGATTGGACACATGTTTTTACAGATTTTCGTCTCTTTGGCGATAGTTCAGAATTGGAAAAAGACCGTCAGTTAGCAAAACTTTACCAATTTTCTTATGATTTCGTCGGATGAGCTTGAAGTTCCTCAAGCGACACCTGTGCTTATTTAAAATGTTTAAACCACTCAAACACTGGTGCACGACTTAGATTTGAATCTCTCCGTAATCGTTTAACTGAGTAAGATCTGAAATCGTATCGTTGCCCGTTGCTGCATTGCAATTTCGTGATACAAAAACGTAGACCATCCAATTCTGAACAGTCCGCTCACGACTGACTGACCAATTACACATCTACAGCTTAAAGTTGTTAAATTAAGCTGCCACGGATACGCTGCGCAGGGAAATCACGCTCCGAACATATTGGTCACACGGTTGTATATATATCCTGGCTAGGGCATGGATGTTTCATATCGACATGGAACACTGCGGTTAAAACTGATAGAGAAAAAGACCATGCTGAACATTCGTCACTCCTAAACCATCCGGAATGTGTCCAATATGATGACAGTCTGGCAGCCGACACGGTAGTTCAGCAATATTCTGTAGCCACCATAAGAAAAGTAATGATTATATATAGACAGAAATTAAGATATTCAAATATTGTTTACTTTTTAAATTTAATTGCCATTAGCTCGACAGCAGATCCCAGCGGAATACTGTTTAGTGTCCACACTTTTTGTCACGAGATGCTAATTATGACTGGAATAAGAAGACCATGTCTATTGTTCCATAACCTCGTCGGGCGAGTGCTATTTTCTTTTCTAGGTCTTACAAACCCACGGGATCTAATACGGTTTGGAGCCAAGGCCTCGGATTTAAAGCAGCCTACGCCCCAAACCAGGGGACCACCGGCTTCGATCAATCAAATTTTAAAACCTTTCTTTCATATGTACAATTTGAAAAGCGGTGCACATTAATACAAAGATACGCATTCGCGAAGTTATATTCTGAAGCATTTCGTTCTCTCTTACATAAAAAAAATTACGCCTCATCCTTCAAATTTGATTGATGTTCGGTGAATGGCTGAATAACAATTTTTCACATCACGTCAAGTCCAGGTCACGACTTAAATAAGTTTAAAAAATTGGTTTGAATGTGTTCGTCTCTCTCATCAATATGAAATTATAGTAAAATTAAAATTTATTCGGAGGAAACAATGTAACTACGCTGCGTGACTGATTCTTCTGATACGAATTGCATCTGATAGCATGAAATTTAAATACTTGTACTACCAGCGGAACAATATATACTAACATTGTTTTCGTTTCCTGCCAGAAACAACAAAATTAGTCATTATAGCCTTATAAAGCACTCCGATGGCTGTTGACAAGGGCACTATAAAATTCCAAGGACTTAAATGAGGAACACTAATTCAAATCAATGACGCGGTAAATTTATTTTCAGAGCAATAATGCAGCAATTTGAAATATTATGTGAAATGGACTGCCTTCATTTAAAATAGTCAGTAGTCGCGAGATTTCTGTAGGCTTTTTAAGCCGTGCTCAATGACAATATACTAGTCTGTTTACTACTAGTTGTTTTATTCACCTGGAAATCTGTGCAACTTGCATCTGTACATTCATTTATGTTCTACGAAAAGTAAATCTGTAATATAGTTTGTTTCGTCTGTGACTTCCATGGGGGATACAGGCTTTATTTCTTCAGATGCAGTGTTATAAAATTCTTCGAGAAAGTTACCAGTTTGAATTTTATTCGGTGTAAAAGTTTCAGCAAGATGTTCAACTAACAAGATTGCTTTTTTTATTATCTCTCCCTCAATCTTCCAGTCCTTTCCTGATATGAGGTGTTGATGTTAGTATTCGTCTCTTAATTTATTTGTGGCTTTCCACAAGTAATAGTCTGAGTCCTTTCCTGCTGCTAGGTTTCATAGAAATAGTCTGATTGAGTTCTCTTTTAACTTGAGAATTTCACGTTTCAGGTTTTGTGTTTTATTATTTATGTTCTTATCATCTGGGTGTCTAGTTTGCAGCCATCTTCTCCGAGCTACCCTTTTCTCTCTGACTAGGTTTCGTATTATGGATGGATAGGTGACTCCTTTTGTAATATGTGCATTGCTTTGTGTGTTGTTGAAGGTTGCTGTTTGCAGAATTCTGGTACATTTTTCAGTTTTGTAATGAAGTTGTTCTTTTGTTTTTAAGTTAATTCCATCTTGTATATTTATTCTAAAGCTGCCCCAGTCTGTAGTTTTATTAACGAGGTTTTGTTTGGCTTCTTTCTTAATTATTTTTTCGCTTAATGTTATAATGACAGCAGAATGGTCGAAATTTAGATCGTCATTTTCTTCGTTATCTAGGAAGTTTGTTAATATTTTTCTTGTTATGAAGAAATCTAATAGATATAGGATCTTATTTCTGTCAGTGGAGCAGTACATAGGTTTTTTTTGTCGAGGGAAAGTTTGCTCCTATTATCTTGATTGCCTTCCTTAGTTCTCTTCCTTTAGTCATGCTCACCAATCTGTGTGTTTTGCATTAGTCTCCTCCCATGTGATGTTGGAGGATTTTGTAATCTTCCTGTTTAAAGTTGTATTTTGGTGGACAGTATAATGCGCCAACTTTTACTTTCTGTTTGATAGATTGAATCGTTACAGTAGTAAGTTGGAATTCTTCGCTTTGTATGTGTTGTTATTCGTAGTGTTAAATACTCATTAAAATTAGACTACCATCTTTTGATTGGTAGTGCGGTTGAGTCCCGCGGTAAATTGTATAATAATTATATAGTTTTAAGGTATGTGTCGTCATGTATGTTTCTGATACCAAGCATATTTAATACGCTGTTAGTTAGGAAATACTTCTAGTTCAGCTTTCTTGTTCAAGAGGCCGTTAGCATTCCAAGTTGCTATTTTTATTTTAAGTCTTTCGTTAATTTGATGTAGAATTAACATCGTATAATTCATCATTTGTTCCATAGTCTTGTCTTCATTTAGGTTATATGGTTGTGAATAATTTCTTTGTGGCAAGTTATTTCCTGTAAAAGCTTCTGCAAAATAGACTTACCCTGTCACTCTTTTGGATGTGAAAGGTTTAGTTGTTAGCTCAGTACCTCGTTTTTTCTGTGTTTGCTGAAGTCTTACTATTTGAAATTATTTTACTATAACGCACCCTCTGTAGTTATCAGAGTGGTCTCCGAGACAGATTATATACTTATCTGGAATATCCCTTGGCTTCTTAGTGCATGCTGCTGTTAGATGACTTCCAGCACACGCATTTAGGTATTCTGCTGCATAATATTTGCGTATGTCCGTATCTTTAACATTTTTTGTGGTTTGGAATCGTTTTGCTGGATTTCCATTGTTCCGCTTTTACTGGAAGATTTTAATGGAATATTTTAAATGATATGATGTTGTGTGCGTTTGAATTCACACTTAAAACAAAGACAATTATCCCGATTATAATGTTTATAGTGTTTCTATTTAATTTTATGTAAATATTTAATTTATCTTAAGTAACGGGCTAGGCTGCTTACCAAGCCAATGGCAAGCAATAATAAACGCGATTGGTCAATTATAACATCCAATTAAAATGAAATAGATAGGCAAACAAGAAACTAGAATCATGTATATTACTACAACTGGCTCAAATATTTTAGAAGAAAGAGAAAATTGTCAGAGCAGGCTCTGCAGACCTAAATAACGTGTCACTTTTGAATAAGAAGTATAAATTATTGGTAAACTGCACTTCACGAACACTAAGAAAATGTTTCACTTTTGGCACAATGACCATGAATGGACCAGCTGAACAAGTTGCCGGAGTTTAATACTTACGTGCAGAGGAAATGTAAATAATAGGTCCTGCCAGCCACCATTTTGACGCACTAATTTTCTGGGAAGCTATTGTCCGCAGTATAGACAGTTGACCTGCATTGACGCGGAAGGGGCTGGGTTGATAAGGTCACCACGAAAATGCAAAAATGATTACGCACACGTTGCTGGAAGAGGCACATCTTGAACTATCAGACTAACATAGGCGGAGAAAAGTTTATAAAATACCGAACTGCGGAGAGGAAGTGGACATTCAGACGTTAAATTTTATTACACTTTTTCGGAAAGTTATTCATTCATTCAGACACATATTATCAAACAGCCATTCTTTTTGAAGTCGCTAATGAGTATCGAATCTGCATCATTTCTAGTTTCGTTCAAGTGCTAGTAGACTGACTGATTGTTGTTAGGTTCCCACTTGGCCTTTTTCTCGAAGCCTCTAAGGAGGCTACAGGGAGTACCTTGTTTCCTAAAAACCCAAGCGGAAAGAGGTCCTGCCCCCTGGGAAAAACTGAAGAAAGTTGTGCCCGCGAAACCACTACCCCCTCGAGTACAACTCCAACGTACGTTGACTTGGGACGTGAACACGCCACCACCAGGTGGTATTACGGGCCTCCGAAGGCTAGATCGGAAACCCAACGCACCCCGAGGTAACAATTTCCCCGAAGGACGACATTGGTCGGCCGCGCACATTGCTCCTTTGGGTTCAGGGTCGCCCCGCAAGGCGGAGTTGCACTTAATATTAAATAGCCCTTGAAGATAGTCTGCTCATTCTGGAAAACCAGAACGGGCTTTCAAGCTAGGTCTACATCCTGCTACTCATAGCGTGAGCAAAGCTGTCATATGCTTATGACTAGGGGTTTCATCATCAGATAGCTAGAAGTGCTAGGGACGGTACGGCCTAGGTGACCCAAAGCCCAGTGCCAGAAAATGCCAACAATAAGCCGGGAACCCCCGACACCGCACCAGTCCCCACACTTCCGTCACCTTAGTCACGAATGACTCGATGACTGCCTTGAATCAACTTCAGTTGCTGTCACCTTCCTTCATTGTAGCAGCGTTAGATGGCTTAACACGGGCGCCACGATAAGGCATTCCCATGCACTTGAAAGAGCAGAGGCTATGACATCGCTTGAATCCTCCCTACCACCAAACCTTGCCCATTGGTTCAGTAAAGGTGCTATCGTAGCTCCGAAAGGGCTGACTACTAAACGACAAAAGTAACAAGACTCGAAGACATGATCCCCGAATACAGCACTAGTTATAATCAGTGGCCAATGCCATGGTGAGTCAGTTACTATCGCCGTTTACCCAATGCTAGTAGACATTTAGTCTTGAAATTGGAGCCATCCTTGCTTCTTATTCGGAAATAATTAGGATTCCGTTCACCTACAAATGACCAATTAAGGCCGTTTGTGACAAAAATTACGAGCAGATATTTACAACGACTGCATCTAACCGATGATCCACGGGCTGCACCAGCATCCTGAGCATACCAATTTCCATCAGAATGGTGATGTACAAAGATTCACGTTTCTCGCCCGTGGATATCTGTGTGTTAGTCAACATTCGATGACAACTTTTGTTTTATGTACTACTTTTTTTAATTTAATATTTAGAAACCAATAATTTTTAAATATTAATTTAAATGAATTAATTTTTTCCTTTTTTATTTTCATTTATTTATCAACAAGTCATTATTAATATCAATGATATTCTCTCCCATCTCGGCACCAGAATGTAAAAGCATGCGTTTCCATTTAAGTTGATTTGGTGCTATGAGGGAAAATTGAGTGTATCCAATACTGATAACTTCTCAAAATGTGACTAATATTTGAATTAAAAGTTGTATTACTTTCAAACCACTATGCATTTAAGACAAGACTTATTATGTTCATCAAGAAGTAAAATAAATTATAGATACTAAATACAAATGACAGTATCTTAGCTTTGTGAGTGACAAGTTAGCCGTAACATAAAGGCTACTGTTACACGTTGTTTACTATCAGTGCTCTAAATCTGCAAGAGTAAGAAAACTCAATAATATTCTAAGACTGGAAAAATAAACTAGTTTTGCAACCAATGAGCTAAAAAAAGTTCTGTGTCAATCTTCTGACGTACTTAATTATTTAAAATAATTATTTGTAAGATATAAATTGTAGTTATCGTAGAGGTTTCTAAAGTCATATTGTTTTCTAATTTTCACAAACACTCTTCAGATTTAAATAACTGTTATTAAACCACGTTACGCTTAACTTGTCACTCACAATGCTGGGTCGTAGAAACGATGCCCTTAGGACCACGCCGTTGCCGTTACAAATTTAATTTGTTATAATAGATTTTAAGTCCTGAAGGTGATAGTTTAGGTTCTGCTATGAGTTAAATTTACGGAATTCCTTTCAATGAACTTTTATTTTTCGAATTGGCACTTGATAAATGAGAAAACAAGGAATGTAAATACAAAAATGAACAATGGAATTTGGAATTTATTAATCAATAAAATTCAACGATAAAAAATAATAATAAAAAATCAGGAGGTCACGATATTTAGAAGTGAATGCCATTAATATTTTACACTCTCAAATTTATAAATAATAATTCCTTCAATATTAAAATGCATTAATGAAAAACACAAATTTTTTAAATTTACTTATATATATAGATTAAAGCTGATTATTAAAAAAATAAATATAAAAACTAATATAATATTCAAGAAAAAATTTGTTAAATACTTCAGGAAAATAAAATAGAAAATGTAGGATCGTAAGTAGATATGAAGTTTTCATACTGAAGTTTCGCTCTAAATATATTCTTAAGTTACCAACCAAATCGTTTAATAATTACTAGCTGGGTGCCCGGCGATTCCACCGAATTAATTTATAATAGACCGCGATAGAAGTTAATCTGACAATAATCTCTGTGGCAACATGTGATTAAACCACAGCGAGAGCATCAGATTTTTGAAAATTTACCTTTCTACGGTCCTTACTTTATGACAGTTGAATTTCGTTATTTCCTCCGCGATGACTCAGTATCTTATTCGAGTCAATAAATCTACTGGCACATACAAACAGAATAATACACATAAACGGTTAATTATAATTATAAGTTGAAGATACTTGAACAATCTCCTAGGTCTGACTAGCGTGAAATAATGTGTGTAGATACAATTGTATATCTACGAAAAATAAAATTTTAGTGAATGCTGCTATATTTTATACATAAAGTACGACTTATAAAACAATTCGCATAATTATTAATTAATTAAGAAGTATCATTACTTACACGAAACGTTAACATGCGTTTGAAAGAACCATAAAAAGTATCTGAATAAAATATTTATTTTTACTTTCAAAAGTTTTCGACAATCTTTCATTCTCAACCATAAACCATTAAATAATTTGTTCATCGGTTCATTTTTAAAAATTTTAAGCTCATGATGTACTTTATTCTGAAAAAATAAATGTACGGCACTTTCACGATTTATAACGGTTGGTAGGTTATTATTTCGGTTTATTTCATATAACAAAATGAATCATTGTAAAACGTGAATTCCAATGTATAACAAACTACATTACATTTTCATAAGACAATAATGGTTCCGGGAATAAGTATTTTTGTAATGTCCTATAAAATAAATTTATTTATTTTAATGGAAGGGAATTCGTTTAGAAACCCGGCCATTTGGAAATAAAAAAAATACGTTTCAGTTACTTGATGTATCATCACTGTAAATCAGTCTTCCAGCTAAAAGTGACAGTCCTCATTTAAAGCTTTAAAATGAAACTACGGCACATGAACCTATTAATTATGCACGGCCTCATTTCCCGAGTTTCATCACTCTACTGTCCTTCGCGTTATAACATTGACACTGCACGTAAATTATATAATATTTTCATATATGTAAATGACATTGTTCTTTTACTGGGCAGCTGTTATAAGGTAAATGTGGAACTGATTTTGTATGCCGCAAAGTAACCAATGTTCAGATTTAGATTAAAATATGCTTTTAATATCGGAGAAGACAATAGGCTACTTTTGTTATTGTTGTTGTGGTATTCTGTCCTAAGACTGGTCTGATGCAACCCTCCATGCTAACCTATATTCCGCAACCTTTTCATTTCCGCATCACTACAACATCTCACATCATTCCTAATCTGCTAAGTTTATTCCATCCTTGGCTTACCTCTTCTTTTATTATTCCACACACTTCCCTCTAATGCTATTTTTACAAGACCCTCATGTCTTAAAACGTGGTGTATAAGTCTAACCCTTCTCTTGGTCAGCGTCCTCCATATTGTTCGTTCTTCCCCTTTTCTGTTAAGAACTTCTTCTTTAGTAATTATATCATCCATCTGATTTTCAGCATTCTCCTATAGCTCCACATTTCAAACATTTCTGCAACTCCTATCGTCCACTTTTCGGACCCATATAACACCACACTCCATACGAACATTTTTAGCATTGATTTCCTAATATTCACACTTATTTAGCCACAGTCCTTTCTTGTAATATCCTACTATTTATATCTAATATACTTCTTTTGTTACGGAATTATTATTTTTAATCTTTACAAGTTTTCACAGTTATTGGTCCAATGGCGGCTGGTTTATATTGGTTGATGTGCCTAAGCACATGAACTATTTTTAGGAAGAATTGATTTTATTTTTTGAAGGCTTTTATCTACCCGCCTTCTGGAGCGAGATACTAATGAGATAGTTGCTATCATGGACTGAAACGCACGATTCCTCCGGGTCGTACGTGTGTCAGCATCATTAGGCTACTGTTTCAAATGTTTTTGACGATTCAATAAAACGTTTACTGTTTACGAACTTGTTGTGGAATTAATCAAAGTTGATTTAAATAATTTTATTGCTGGCGTTTTGACGACTTTCATAAATCTGTGAAAACTACTGCACAATCCAGCGTAAGATATTGCCATCGTAAAATTAAGTTTATTTATTTAATTTATGTACAAAGGAAACATACTTTCGTGCTTGTAATTTGTGACAATTTGATTTTATATTTCTACTCTTTTAAAAATGTCCCTATTACATGTTATGTCGAGGGAATTAGAAATGTAGCTTATTACGTAAGTGGAGTATTATCAATACTGTAAAAGTTGTAGTACCACTAATATCTTGTATAATTATCCTCGTAAAAATTGATACTTGGGGTGATACAGTACATAAATTTCACGAGCCATCACTGCCCAGGTCAAATAGTTATTCGGATTCTCCACTGAGACACACAACAAGGATCATTAGAAAGGAACAAGGTTCACCAGTTCATACAGAAGCAGATCATACGAGTGTGTAATTATGATAGGAAGCCTGAAGGTAATTTTTATTCAGTTGTTTTTTACTCAGTTTAAAGGGCAGCTAACAATCTCGTAATGGACGTAAAGACATTTCGGCTTTGCAAGAAATAAAACTGAACATTTTAACAAAACAATTTGATGACCTTTCTTTTCATTATATTTTAGCATCAACATGAACTTATACTATATGGCGTAAGGACTTGTAATGTTTGCTTATTGAATTATTAGACTAAAGACAATGTTAAACATTACACACACAACGTAACTTTGCATTCAATAGATAGTATGACGGAATTATTTTAAAACGATACACAACTAAATAGTTCATACAGCGTACAGACAATTTATAAGCATCTGCTATAATTAATTTTAAATTATGTGCCCCAGTAAGTGATTTTAAATACGACAACGCGTCTGAATCTAAATATAATCTTAAATTGAAATTAAGATTTAATGAAACACCGAAGTACAATGAAGAGTTCGTATATGTGCAAACTGTGGCTAAATAAGTTCTTAGTGCTTTCGTATAAAAAATTGGCGTTTATAATATTTTGATATTTATTGTTAATAATTGAATGTAACAATAATTTGATTGTAAGGAGGTAAACCTGAAGAAGGTACGAATATGCGCCGAAACATTGTAAGATTAAAAAAATAAAAACTGTCTGAAAAAACCAGTCGGTAATTATTTTATTTTCATTTCTAATATCAGACGTTAATTGATTTAACAGTTCGTATTACCTTTACTGATGTGAAGTCAACTCAATAATATACTTTTCTCTAGAATTCATAAAACTAATGAGACGGACTATCATGTGAAGCTACATTTTATTTTCAGTAATATAATTTGTTAATCAACGCTTTTTCGATAATACATTCATCACATAGAAGATATTAAACCATAAACACATTTATTAAATTAGTTTAATACATTATAAATTCTTTAAAAGTTACAACATTCGGTTTCTCCTAGCATAGCCACTGCTCACTTTTAAAAGCGAAACGTTTAAAACGCAACCCAAATCGGCTGTTACGTGTTCATTAAAGCAGTTAAAAACTTTCCCACATGCTAAAGGAGTGAACAGATGCGGTGAAACATTCAAACACCTTGAGGAAGTAGAAGAAATTAATCGGAAGGCGCGCCTGAACTTTAAAATCTGCTCAGGGCGTCACAGAACTATACGCTTAGAAGATTTAAAGCTTTAAGTATGAATCGTGATTCACTGAATAAAAATGTAGAAGTAACGAAATCTGCCAAAAATTAATTTATGTCTAATGTCGTTAAATTTTGGAATTCGTACTTTAAATTATGTTGTCAATTTTTACACATCTTCAATGAAAACTATAAAATTATGATAATTTAATTTATTCCTATTATTAAAAACATCAAATTACACACAAAAGCTAAGGTTCTCAATAATTATCACTTGAATTTTTTCGTCATTGCAAATGTTTTGAAATATACTGGTTAAAAAATCTTACCCTTTGGCTCTCTTGATATTTACTTAACATATAACTGAGAAAAATTCGAGTTTGAAATCATAGTCGTGGTGCATGAGTCCCTAAAATATGTCATGCAAACATTTAAAAGGTGGTTTTCAAGTTCTACAACCAAACATTTTCTGTTTCTTCATTGGCTCTGCAGACCATTTAGAGCCTTGGCCAATCATGTCGTCTGCGGACTGTCATCTTACATGACGCATACCTATCAGCGTATCGATTCTCCAGCAGTCTTAATTCCGGTCTCCATGATCATGTTTGCAGATACATCAAAGCCCAGGCCAGAATTCAAACCCGGAACCTCTTTGTTGTAAGGCAGCGACGCTAGCCACCAGACCACATAAGGTCGAAACAAACATACCTTATCCTTTTTTATTCACTAGTCAATACCTTTCACTTTATTATTCGATATTGGTTTAAGAATTTTTTACATAGAATGATATCGTACATTGATTCTAATTTCAATCATATAAGGGCGAATATTATATGTATTTTTTTCAACAAAATGTTGTTTGGGTAAGTTTCAACCACACTATAGTATTTTTCTTCAGGATAATCTATATAAATAAAAGGCAATGTATGGGTTTTATTTAAGTACCTTTTTCGAACACTGTGACTTCTGTTTTTCTGTTATGCGTTCCAATACCATTGTTTTGATTGTCTTGAAATTATTGTGTATAGTGTTGTCCACCGTAGAAATAGTTTCAGATGATCTATTGAAGATTAAGGTTCTTTTCTTCTCCAGTTTCAGGCCAAAATAGGTCCTACCGTAAAGATATCAGGATACGTAGCCTGCCAGTTGAAATGATTATACATTTTAAATATAGTAAACATTTTATTTAAGTATTGATTTTTTTTTCGCGTACGACGTCGTCACCGCCGCGGCACGTAAGAATTCGGCTGCAGAAATAGATATACTTATTTAGAATACCAATGTATTTGTCTACTCGATTTTTATACTGAGCCTTCTGGGTGATTATGAGGAAATTTTTACTTTCGTAAAATAAATAAATTTACAAAAAACGCTGTCACTGTTAGTATGATCACATGTTGACAATGAGATGAGTATTGAATTAAATACTGTAACGGGCTGTTAAATTGAATTCCGTGGAACGCTGGAAACCCAGATAGTATTGTAGAAATTTCAAAACTTCACAACTGATTGTTTTTGAATCTATTACTTGAAAGCATCTAGTACAATTTTGCATTATTTTTGGTAAATAGACAATTACGGTGTAGAAGTTTTACGTGTTAAGGTACAAAACGTACGTTATATTGACGCGCATCTAAGAGACCTCCAGGATTGTGTATTACGAACAATGTAACAAATAAAATTTATCTGTGCTGACTACTAAAATTCCCTCATATTTTGTTTTGGGTTATCAGGCTACATGACGGTGATCCTGAAACAGGAAACTCCACTTTAATAGCATAGGACGGGAATTAAAAAAGGGGGGACGTGGAAGGTAGGGCAAGATAACCAAAGGCTGACTAGGACCCCCGGGCTTTAGTTTAATGATCCTACCCGGTGTTTCACCTAAAGAGACGCGGGGAAAACCCTAGAAAACCTGCATCAGGTAAGTTGGGCACTGGGGATTATTCTCACGCCCTTCCGAATGACGGGAGACGAGTTTGCTGTGGGGTCGCAGCATTTCCTTCTCCATGTCTCCAACATTTTTAGAAGGCAGATGGCCGACGATCCAATGGGATCAGCGGACAATTCTTGCCTTTGGCCCAAGATCTTCGACCCCAGTACATATACCACCTAAAATAGGTAAAGGTGTCTCGGCATGTGAGAAAGAGTTTATAACTATTGAACTATTGCAGCTGTGCCTGAAGGCGATGGCTGAAACTGGACAAATGAGGAAGTTCATATGTATTATAATAGCATTGACAAAGACAGAAGCTTCTAAAATTAAATGGACCACAAAGGAAATTATTAATAAAGGCAAGTTAGTAGAAAAGTTAACGGCTGTCGTTATAATTAAAACAAGTTATGATGTCGTACTATATTTTGTACTAAAACAATAGTGAGGTCAGAGATCCTGTTTCAAGTACCCACGGATTTAGTAAATACTAGGAGAGAAGACTGAAGAGGATTTATCACGGATGGTCGTTGTGAAGGTTTGGAGATGGAAACAGCCTTCCGCTAAGTTAACAGTTCGGATTGGAAGATAAATTAAAGATTTACCAATGAAATCACTTTTCCAATAGAACCTTACGAACTTTTGTTGATAATAAAGACGAGGGAGAGTTGGTCGATAAGTGGGGCCAATTATCGAAATGCTCGTGCTGTTATGATTCCTGGGTTACAAAGACCGGGGCCAAGAATTCGAAGCAGAAGACTCGAGCATCTATTCAGTCACCAGACATCACTTCAATATTTTGAAACAGATAATCCCGTAGGTACGGCAACTCTCTCTGGAAAACGTTGTCCGTGAAATATTAAACATATATTCTCTCCCAACAAAGACCATATTTGGCATTCCATTTGTATACTGCGGATATTGAATGAAAGAGTTCCATATTTGTACTAACATTCTGAGCCTACAAACAGTCGCTTATACATTTAGGATTAGAATAAACTTGATGATAATAACAAGAGTTTTATTTGTCAATATTTTGTTTTGCTTGAGTGTAATTAACCTCAGCTGAGGTCAGAGAATAATTGCCAACTAAGAGAATTTAACAGCGGAAATATTCGGTTTTTATAAAATTATGTTCATTAACTTCAAGAGTTCTTCAATATAAAGAAGGTTATGTAGTTGGGGAATGGGTCTTGGTGAAAGGATTCAAAGGGGAGGCAGGCTAGTAGAATTTTGCATTGAGTACAAAGTAGTAGTAAAGAATACCAGGGGCAAGAATCATGAAAGAAGAATCTACACGTAGAAGAAGCCGGGGACCCAGACAGGTACTATATAATGGTGAGACGGATCCAGGTGCTGGACTGCAAAACGTAACCAGGAGCAAATATAAACTACGACTATAATCTCAGAATTATGCATTTCAGGATGAAAATGAAGAAACCCAAGAAAGTAATTCAAACAAAAAATGGGAATTATAAAAACGGAAACAACAGCAGGTCCTTCAGAGTTTCAAAGCAGATATCAAGAGTGGATTAATAGTTAAAGAAGAAACAAACAATATGGAAGATACTTGGGCACTCTTGAAGGAAGAAAGAACGAAAAAATAAGAAGAATAGCTCAGAAAGAACACAATAAGTAATAAAATATGGTTGACGAACGGCGCAATACGTAAAAACGCAATAAATTAAAATTGTAAAGGCTTGTTCAAGACAAAAACGTAATTTTTGATAGTAACCATTAAGATTAATAATAGGAAAACGGTAATTAAATATTAAAAACAAATACCTTATATATATAACAGGCGATGAAGAAAGTTAAAACGGAACGTGGAAAAGGAATCATACTGCAAGGAGAAGAGATATGAACCATAAGCTTTACCGACGATATTGTAGTATTAGGGGAATCAGAAGAAGACTTGGAAACCATAATAAATGGCATGAACGTGCTCCTGAAGAAAGAGTTCAATATGAGGATTAATAGAGGGAAAACCAAAGTAATAGAGTATATAATGGAAAAATATGGAATATGCGTTAGATTGGAAAGTTAAGGAATTTTGCTATTTGGGAAGCTTTATAACGTATAATAGACATAAACTGTAGGATACCACGGACAAGAAAGAATTTTCTCAAAATAGAGAATTTACTTACGGCTATGTGTGAATATTATGAAATCGTTGCTAAAAAAGTTTGTATGGTGCGTGGCGTTATATGGGTGCGAAACGTGGACGATAGGAATTGGGGAAAGGAAAGAATAGAAGCCTTTGAAATGTGGTGCTATAGGCGAATGACAAAAATCAGTTGGGTGCATAGAATCACAAACGAGGAAGTTCTAAACAGAATATGGGAAAAGCGAACAATTTGGAGGTCGTTGACTAGGAGAGGGTATAGGCCAGGTTAAAAAACATGATGGTCTTGTAAAATTAACATTAGAGGGAAGTGTATGGAGTAAGAACAGAAGAGGAAGGTGAAGGATTGAATACGCTTAGCTGATTAGGGAGAATGTGATAGTTATGCGGAAATGAAAAGGCTTGCGGTAGATGTGTAAACATTGAGTGTTGCAGCAGACCACAACAACAATGCTCGTCATGAGATTTTTAGGTTTTTATGTAGATTATTTTTTTGAGTTGGAAGTTATGATGTTATAGTCATAAAAACGGATATAAGAATTACCTAAGGGGACAGACTAATGAAGTTCAATTTTAAAAATCTGGATAAAAAACTCGCCTTCAAGCCAGGACCTCTTTAGATGTTTTCACATAAAAATATGTAATTAAATGTATATATTGGTTAAAATAAATAAACTAATAAACTTGGTTTGTTGTAGTTGCATAAAATTAATATATAACCAAAATTTCATGTTGCTGCTGGAACATCTGGTGCCAAAATGAGCGAAAACAATGGCAAAGAAAGAGATCGCAACAAGTGTTGGCCTTCGTTCCGAGAATTATAAGTAGTTGATTCCTGAAAGTTTATTTGCTACAAATCAATACAAGTTTCACATGTCGTAGGACACCAGACCCCAAATCTTTTGACTGTTGCATATATGAATCTTGAAGTTAATGGTAAGCAAGTCATAAAAATTCTTTATTTCAATTTCGTTTTTAGTCGCACCAACATGGAATGTCAGTAGCTACCATCTCTCTGTTTTCTGTTTTGTCCGGTTTGCTAAGTGAAAACTCACACAACATGAAGAAGCCCTTGTCAGGAATCGAATCCGGGATCTCTGTGGTGCAAGGCTGTGGCGCTAGCCACTAGGCCACAGAGGCGGCATTATAAAATTATTGTAAACCGTATTGTTTACTTTTCAAATTTTTAATTAAAAGTAATAAATAAATTACGCGTGTATGCACACGCATTAGAGTTGATAGAGTGACAGGAAAATTTTTAAATTAAAGAATTGAATCCGTTTAAGGCAATTTGATTTGAAAATATTGTTTAATTGCATAATTTGGAGTCTGATTTAAAAATAAATCCGACATTACTCGAATATTGAATAACTAGGAATCAAGAGAATAAAATACTGTAGATACAAACAAAGAATATATTATACAAGCTGGGTACCCGGCATTGTCCTGTTATTTATTTTATCCCGGAAAATGAATGAACTCGATACTGATCTCCTGGCCAACGTGTTATTTAATGTACCAAATGATGGATTATTAAGAGAAACGTGTAGTAAAATAATTAAAGGATTTTATTTTCTGCCTGTCTGTTACAATACATGACCCTTATTTCTTTGATTTAATTTCTGCAATTAAAAAAAAATATTATGATGGAAAATTAATTTGTCAGTTCGTCGTAGCATACTATGTGAAATATGATGGGACAGAAATAATTATTTATGGTTCACGGAGCGATGACTCGTCACAGATTGACAAAGTTGAACTGCATATATCTCCATAATTAAGAGTAGCCACTAACAAGATCTTTCCTTAACTGTCTTAGATAATTATCCATAAAATGAGCAAAATTTATTTTACCCGATACATGTGCATTCAAGTTACCAAGTAACCAAAAACTTTGATTTTAACAATCTGGTAAATTATTTCGTCAGTTTTAGCGATTGATAACAAATTTATTAATTATAATAACTGAAAGTATTACTATGGCTTTCTTTCACCCTTTTATATTTCCTTAAGTAATATTTGAAGTATATTTCACGCGAAGCTTAAATTATTAATTGTGATCACTGTTTAAAACAAATGTAAGAAAATAATGAAATCCTCCAACTCTTATACTAATTATGTGTAATTCTTTGAAGCTTTTACACGAAAATATTTAGTCAGGTTTTCATTTAAAAATCAGAAATATAAAACAACCGCATAAGTCTAGTCTCAAAATCTCTTATTTAAATTATTTCGTCAGCCTGTGTAATTGACAACAAATCTATCGAAATATTCTAATCTAAAAAACTTATTTTTCTTTTTTAATTCCCTTTAATATTTCCTGAAGGAGGGCAAAAGTCGTGTATAAAAGCATAGTCAATGACAGTGGCAATGAAAAATATGTTATTTACTGAAAATGAGATTCTAAATAAAACGGAAATATTCAAGTTTACATTTTTAAAACAAAACATATCGCTTTTATCATCATTACTGGTGTATGTATTCTAGAATATAATCGGTCACTACAGCAGAAATTAAAAATAGCAGCCATATAGTCTGAAATTAAATATGACGTAATTCACAGTATTTTCTGTTTAATGCTAGGTGAATCATACTTTCGCAAACCTACACATTCTTATATAATTTAAAGTTTAATTCTTTTCACGTTTGTGCTACGGGTTTCTCACTATTTACTGCTTTCTACAGAAATTTAAAATTATGTACATATTATGTCTACACTTTGCCATCAGTACAAGGAATATACAAACATACACCCATACAAACACACATCCATTTAAATTACGTAGATGGTAGGTATCATTGTACAACCAGTAGCTCTTGCTAAATGGGCTCAAAAGTACAAACACTCGGTGACTCTACGTGTTCCAAAGTCTCTAGTTCAGGTTACATGCATTCTTCGCAATATTGGAGAAGTTTAGATATATCTATTATTGACGATAGAAATTGCGGTGGCTAAGAACATAATGCAATTTAATTCGTATTTTACGAAAAATTAAGAAAATTGAATGGGAATGTTGGGAGCAGGCAGAGAAGATGTGGATAGTCCAGAAGAAATTGCCAGTCTGTTGCAAATATTCATGTCTGTCACCAGAGGACGATGTCCCATGAAAGTTTGTAATCGCGAAGCACGGTCGGCGAAAATTAACGACGATTGGTGAAAACACGTCACGGGGGAGGCATTTTTTCATACAGAAAGGGAAAGGAAATATTGGTTGTGAGATGACAAGGAAGTGAAAACGTCAGTGTGGTTTTGAAGTTGGAAGGAACTGGAGGTCAAGAGAGTAGATAAACAGCAGTGCTGCTCGGAAGCCGAAAGGAAGAGGACATATGGAGAAGAAAATGCTGTCAGTGTACGCTTGAAGTAGGAAGAGGTATTTAAGAAGAGAAAAGAAAACGCTTTCCCATATTATTGGTAATATGTGTAGTACAGGACCTAACAAGGAATTTGTGTTGAATATGTTGTATACATAAAATTTTTAAAAAATAGAAAATTGTAATTAAATTTAGTTCAAATTTAAATAATTAAATCCTACCTGTTTACAAAATAAATATCTGTAAAAGTTAATAATAAATACCATATTATTGTCGAAAACTTTAGATTTTATTGCCCCTACTTGTGCATACACACTGGTTAAAATCGATTCTTTTAGTTTAATTGTTAGCTCTCTAGGCAGCCGTTTATGTTTTAGACCGAGAAGATCCATATACTTAATTCGACATGCTTTACATTTGATAATAAATTTTATCACATGATATGTGACCTACCTCTAGCTATAGCTTTATCTCCGGTACTTGCACAGTTATTAATGAGAGACTTGGAGAAGTGTGGCTTGTAAAACTTAACTTAAATTCTGTTTCTTAACACAGATATGTCGATATTTTTTGTATCATTCCTTATAATTGTTAACTGTTTTTAATGGATGTAATCTACATTTTCAATTTACTTTTGAGTTTGATCAGAATTATTGTACCATGTTTCTAGATGTCTCCGCTTCCTACAAGAATCATAATTTAGTTTAATTTATACCAAAAACCAACTTTTTCAGGTCATGTTCATCTTCTCCTAGATTCATCAAAGGCGACCAAGTTCCTGTAATGTTATTCATAAAATTAATTATTCAAATATTGTCTTTTGTAAGGACTTCGAAAACAAGATTTAATGAGCAAAACTCAGTTCTAAGATGTTGGCTTGTAACCACAACCCTATCACTCATTGTATTAAATTTAAACTCTGTTTTTGTTTTGACAACTCATCTATTTAGACGGAAACAACATTATTATAAAAGATCAATTTCTGAAGCTCTGTGTATTAAAAATCAGTCTAATACCGTTAATATTAGGCGTGATACGGAAAATCGTAATTAGTTGTGACCTCTTATTTGAAGTACTTTGGTCTTTAATCTGAATTTTTGTCTCTTGTATTAGGTTTAATTTCCCTTCTTTATGTTTTCGCCGTTAGATAAAACAGATAAGCTTGCAACGAAACGCTCAGAATTAAATTTCTTTTCAATTTTTTCGCAATTTAAAGTTTTTTTGCAATAAGGTCGCATTTATTGAATTCAAAATGGAAAGGATTGGTCGTATTTAATTTTATTGTCTGTATTATTGATCCATGAATACTCAACATATTAAAACGACCAGGAGTGGAAAGCATAATCTATAATCAGGTACTTCTGAACAGGCATGTGCCTAGTAACAGTAAGTGAATGCCTTGCCAGGATCACGTATAAAAATAACGCACAAACAAAGCATTGAAAGGCAAGTGGAAGGTAACTCGCGGCGTTTGGAATTCGATTAGCATCCCCGCAGTAACTCTAACAGGGCATGCACCACAACACCTTTCTGTAAGATTATCCACCATTAAATTGGAGAAAGGAACTTCAATATTGCATATAAGGAAAAACAATCACTAGAGCACACTTCACATATCCTGTAATAAACAAGGTCAGTAGTTAATTAGGAAAGTGCCGATCTTTGCATTCACGTGAATATCGACAAGGAACCGATTACATATTTGGGAAATATTCAAATTATATTTGTAGAAATAAATCAAAAATTTAAAACTTATTCTAAAATTTTCATCACATTTCAATAATGGTTTGTCTCTACTGAAATGAAAGTATTTTCCATACAGATTTAGGAAGTAACGCAAAATGATAGTGTGTGTTACGTTACTCGAGAGAGTATTCAGCTCGTGTTCGTGTTGAAGAGATTCCCCTAGTGTATTTATACCAACAAGGCGCTGACCCAATGGTCTTGGCCTCCGTCCACTTTTAAGTCATGCTAGACCTTGCTTTTACCAACTATATAGTTTAGTTTTATCCTGACCAGATAATGCAATACATTCAATAAACAAAGACAGAATATACGCAAAAACAGTTATCTTTATGACAAGATTTGAATGATCTTTTCTTAGCGTACTCTATTCTTTTTTTTTCAAGGTTCACCTTAATATATTTTAGAAGGTGTATCTACTGGGTTCGAAGACCTTGGGCATACGGGATGAGTTATCTACTGATCAGTTGACCAACTGTCTCTTAAAACTTCTGGGGACATGGAGAAGGGAATGCTGCGGCCCCACAGTAAACTCGTCTCCCGTCATTCTGAAGAGCGTAAGAATAGTACCCAAAAGCTCGACCTACCTGATGTAGGTTTTCTAGGGTTTTCCCTGCATCTCTTTTACGTGAAACACCGGGTAGGATCGATAAAATACAGCCTGGGAGACCTAGTCAACCTTTTGCTACCTTTCTCCACCTTCGACAATCCCCCTTTTCAATTCCCCTCCTATGCTGTTAAAGTGGAGTTGCCTGTTTCAGGATCACCCTTATGTAGCCTGTTATTCCCACCCCCAACTCGGAAAAACCTAACCGACCATATTATTTATATAAATTACTGTTATTTTGTTTAAATTTTGATTGACTTTTTTGATCGAAATTTAATTGGAAATTATGAAATGTATAAGAAGATTTAATTTTTAACTCTTTACTTTTGACCTACATATAGCACATACAATCGTGGTATTTCTAACAGTGAAGGGATTCAGGAGCATATTCTGCAGACTGTACGTCAAGTAAACTTAGGACAAGTAACAAATTCGCTAAACGTGACTATATTCGAGGGAGGAGATTGCAGAAGGAGATTGTCTTGGAGTTTCGTATGAATAATGTAGGAAATTCCACGACATGGTCAGTTGTAAACTTCCATTTCCAAAGGATTTGCTTTATCAAGTTTTATTAAGTTCCTCAATGGTTCAGTCATTTGAAATTGGCTAAAATGAACTCCGTCTTAAAGTAATGTATTAGGAAAGTTAATTAAGTTATTTAGGTTTTTCATTTATTTATTAGAAGTATGAATAATTACATTCGAAGAATCCTGAAAAGTCTACTTCATCGATATCTCGAATTTAGTAAAGTTACTTGGTAGAAAATTTCCTAAAATAACATTTAATTATACAAGGTTTTAAGAAATTTAAAACTTTCATGTGTGTCTTAGTTTAACAAAACATTTATTTTACAATAATTTTAAATGTGTACGAAGAATCTCTTATTGTTAATATCGGAGCTTCTGGTTCGAATTCAGGTGTTCAAAGTACTTATATAATTGAATTACGATATACCCTTTCACAGTAAAGGGTCTACTTTCATATATAATACTTTAAAATTTTCTTGATAAGTAATGATTCAATTGATTATTCTATTTCTTTGTCCGCGTATTTAAATTATTTAGAAATTAAATGGAGTAAGAGAAGGAAACCTACTTTCTGAATATTTGGAGTAATACTAAAGGAGAATTATATTTGTATGTTTCTTCAGTAATGTGTGAAAATAAATTCAACTGGCATTTACTATTTTAAACTGAGGAATTACTATATGAATGAGAAAAATATTTAATTTAATATTTATTAATGGAAATATACATTAATTGAATAAATGTTACATTACATATCAGATTAACACTATATATTTACATACAGATATATTATAAACTATAGACATGAATTATATTCTAAGGGTCGTCTAAACGGGCCTTACTATGGAGTGGAATACCAACACAAATCCTACGCGGAATTGGCTGTTCTAGGAAATCGGCAAAATGTTACGAACAGAGTAATGACCATCTCTTCTCCGCTTAGGCCTAGAACTTGCCACTGGAGCCGATGGGGAGGATGTACCTATTCTGCAGCTCGGTCTCACCAAACTTCCACCTTTTTCCATTTTTCTTTCTTCCTTTGTGCCACGATTCCGAGCAAGTCTTCTTCCCGATATGTAAATGTTTATGGCCTGAATAATCTCCCATTTCTTACTACTTTACTGCCACTGTTTATTGCTCATTCTTAATGCTCCCTCTTAATGTTCAATCTTAATCTCAACCCTTAATATCCACTCTTCAAGCCCAATCTTAATGTATAAAAGTAATTTTTTCCTGTGGTTTTAATACCTTGTCCCCACTAAATTATTTCATTTCCTGTCAAATCAAAGTTATTTACCCATCATCTCTGGAAGGAGCCAATCGTCCTACTCCACCGACGTTTTGGGGGAAAACACCACGCTTCTTAACAATCCGATGCCGTTGAATCTCAAAGAGTTGAGAAAAACGCAATTCGCTTCAACTTGTCAATGTTTTATTACCCCTGTCTATAGTCTTCAACTTCCCTCATACCGCTTGGCTTTGATTCCTTACCGCCAAATTCCGCATGCAGTTGTGTTTTACCAATATAGTGCCAAGATGTCAGATTGGTGCCAAACATTCACTTTAATTTTTTTATATCTCAACCCAAAAAGGATAAATTTCATTAATGTTTTGAATACGTTATTAAGAAATATTCGATATATTATACCTGTTTATCTTGTAAAGATTTTGATTCGAAATGAAGTATTGATTGAATTTTTTATTAACATGATGTGACTGCGACGCTTAAATATATACTATACCGTTTAAAAGATTGAGATATTACCGAATTTCAAGGATGAATTCTAAGATTGATTGGAGAAAAACAGAAGAGAAACGGTTTTAGTGAATATTCAATGATAGTACTGCAGTATGGTAAAATGAAAATTGTAAATGAAATTACAATACAGCGATCTAAAATATTAAATAATTCGAATATACAATGTCATTAGTTATATAAAGATTTTGCCTCAGAAGTGAAGGCGCGAAACAGGTTTCACAGCTATATTTGTCTCAAAACGTGCGTTGAAATGTGAGCATTACTAAAATATTAATACGTATCTGGAACCTGCAATTTCCATCTTATCTGTCTGTGGTTGTTGACAAACAGGAAATCCTCCACAGGAATATATTCCAAAAACTGAAGCAGATCCTCACTGTACTTTTCTTTTAATTTGGCGTTTGAAGTCTTTGTGACTTGCAGTTATTGCAGGGTTTAGCGAGGCATAGCAGCTTTTGTAAATAGCGTCCCGGTATGCGTTTCTTTGATATTGACTCTGATGCGGAATACGGCTGTACCTAGGCTTATGAGCTGACGATTCTGATTACAATTACTAATGAACCAGTGGTTTTCAATAAGTATATTGGAAGGAGAATTTACAATTAGAAAAAATTAAGATTCAAACTTTACGTTACCAATTAAAATTACTATTGCAATTATTTTCTGGTAAGGAATTGAAGTAATGTTAAATACTGAGTTATATGTCTTTAATTATATTGCAATGTTTATCGGTAAGATATAGGTCAAATATGCTCGTGATAATCAATATTGGTCAAAAAAGAACCAACTAATAAGGAATTATGATTTTAATATATTTCACATGTCATTTTATTTATTACTGCTCCTCATTACATATGTAATCGCGTCGAGGCTCAAAGCAACTGGGCACAAAAGACTAAGCCTTAAATTAATCGTCTTGGACTAAGGGTTGTATTTTATCAACAGTTATTACCTTTTCATGCAATGAAAACTTTATCATCTCCCAAATATGCTACAACAAGTGAACATAAAGAGACACATAACTAATTCTCTACAGCTGTAAAATGAAACAAAACAAGATGATTATGGTTCCAATTGTTTTCCAAAGTTACGTGTCATGAATTAGAACGATACAGTATTCATAATTATAATAAATCAGAGACCATAATAACACTAAGTCAAATTGAATAACTTTTTTTGGGGGTTAATAGGCTCCGTGAGGGTGATCCTGAAACAGGAAACTCCCCTTTAATAGCATAAGAAGGGAATTGCAAAGGGGGATTCGGAAGGTAGAGCAAGATATCCAGGGTTAACTAGGACCTCCGGGCTATAGTTTAAGGATCCTACACGGCGTTTACCTAAAGAGACGCAGAGAAAACCCTAGAAAACCTACATCAGGTAGGTCGGGCATTGGGTACTATTCTCAGCCCTTCCGAATGACGGGATACGAGTTTGCTATGTAAGTCTCTTCTCTCATATTTTTATTAATTTTGACGTTCAACAGCTAAAGAATTAGATATGAAAATTATTTGCTTTTATTTATTAAAATATTTTAAAGATTTATTTTAGTTGATTACTTAATTCCTATCCATCAGTATTATAAAATCCTTAACAAAATTCAATTAAACTAATTTTTGGTGATTGTAAAATTAAGGAGACTGCATAAAACGTATGAGAATCAGTAACTTATAATTTATTGATAGAATAAAACCAGTATTGAAGCGTATTTATATTTTATCGCGACACATAAATGTAAACTATTCGGAAAGAAAGATACTAAATCTGCAGTGATTAATCAATAAATGCTTCTTTTTGACGCAACGAAAACGGCACGTGTTGTTGAAGTAATCAGTCTTTAGACTGGTCTGATGCATCCCTCCATGATAACACATTCTGCCTTTTCACTTCCACAAAACTACCACCTGATCCCTACACTGCTTATCGGATTCCATCCTTGGTGTTCCTTTACTGTTCTTACCCCACATTAGTCTTTAAAAGTACATGTTTTTTTGGCGGGAAGGCAGAGAGTTGGTGAGAAAGAGAGGTCAGAGTTCAGGAATGTGAAATTTACTCCTGAGAACGTTTTAGCACATTTTATGATGGTCCTTGACCTGGTTGACAGGCGAGTAGAAAGGGGACTGTAATTTTTGACGTCACTCTAAGTAGACTTGAATAAGCAATGTCGTTCTTTTGCAAAGCAGAACCTGGAAGGGTTTCTACCTGGACCGGAGACTTGATATCAGGGGATATGAGGTCCGTCACTGACGGCGGCGTTCATCACACGATGCAGACTGTTGATGAGGAAATCTGATTAAAAATTGAGTTTTGATCAATTTTGCACAAATATAGATACATAAACACACACACAAATATATATATATATATATGAGGATGGTTGTACCCAAATTATGTTGTTGTGGTATTCAGGTATAATTCAAATCCCCATGCAATCTATAATGTGCAAGCTTTTTCATTACCGCACAGCTAACACATCATACATCCTCCCTAATATGCTTAGCGTATTCTATCCTTGGCCTCCGTCTTCTGTTATTACACCACACACTTCCCTCTAATGCTAATTTTACACGATCCTCATTCCTCAAAACCTGGCCTATTAATCCATTTCTTCTCTTGATAAAAGTCCTCCATATTGGTTCCTCTTCTCTTATTATGCTTAAAACCTCCTGGTTACTTACTCTATTCACCCATCTGATTTTCAGCATTCTTCAGTAGCACCACATTTCAAAAGCTTCTATTCTTTTCCTTTCTGAAACTCCTACCATCCACGCTTCACATCCATATAAAGCCACACTCCATACCAACGTAATAATTCATACATAATTTTTACGAATGCATTAAAAATCAACTTATGAAACTCCTGTTAGAAATATCATATCATAATTTCAAAAATTTGACAATTTAACTACCTAAAGTTGTAACACCCATACTGTGACTGAACTTGTTTGAAAATGTAATAAAGCTCATACCTACAATTACTAAATTTAACATTGCAAATTAATATGTTTAACTCAAAACAACTTCATTTCAGCTTATTATGACACACAATAATTTAGATCTTGTTTCTGTATTACTCTATCTAAATTACAAACACTATTTTCTACACTAATATCTTTAGTGGTGTCAGTCACATCCACAATTTGATATATAGCCGGATTTTACAAAATTGTCGCAGTTAATAGAGACTATTTCAGTTCGGAGTTTCGTTTTAATAGTTTTTGTCTTAGCAGTTTCCCTGCGGATCTCCAAAATCGAGTTTTCACCATTTTCTGTTGTGCTAGCATAATTAGTTCTAAATTATTGACTAATGTAATTGTTTGACTTAAGGATACATTTCTTCTAGGATTGAAACTTGCTTCTTTCCTTGTTAATATCAGATAAATAAATAAATAATATTTTTGCGTATTTTTATGATAAATACTGAATATTCGAACTGATATAACTGACGTTTATATGTTACTAGCTGGTTGCCAGGCGTTGCCCGGGAATTCATTTATATTAGCTCGCTGCAGTATTTAATTCGACAGTAATCTCTTTGTCAACACGTGATTAAAACATCCGCGAGTGCATCACTGTTTTGAAAATTTACCTTTTCACGCTCCCAAAAAGCCGTAATGTTGATTTCATCATACCCAGTATCTTAATTGAGTCAAGAAATATACTGGTACTTTAAAAAAACACAGTAACATGTACAATGCCTGGAGCATGTACAATTAATTCTCCAGTACTCTAAGATTGGCTAAATAATTCCGATTCCCTAGGCGATTCAAATATACTCCAATTACATTGAGAGACTGAAAATACAATCGGTTTCTTAAGAAAGTGAAAAATATTCCTGATACTCCAACAAAGTCAAGAATACACTTGTGAATCATGGTTACGCTTTTGTATAAGTTTCATGTAACAGATCTGCTCCCCCTCACGCCCCTCCCCACTCCTATTCTGGGCCTGAGCTACTACAGACCTTGCAAGTTGAATGTCACAGCTGAACTCAGAGAATTTCGCAACCTCGAATTCAACACGTTGCTCGATTATTTTCTCCTTATTGTATGTAACGCACCTTTAACTCCATCCGTATGGATGCTTCCCTCCCAAGGCAAGTGAGGTGCAAATTACACCAAACAAACTATATCGGAAGAAGCACTATCAATCTCACTGCTCCAAATGATTATTTAATTGCCGCAAATATCGACCGTTTTTTACATTTCAGTTCCCTCTAGCCCCACACCCTTGGTTGGTGGGAATGTTTTACTCTACATTCCTTGTTGTTGACTCGCAAGGAACACGTGTGAAACATTTGGTACAAAATTTCTCAGCGTACTTAGATTTGTATGCGTTACATACAAACACAGAAACTGTTAATTATATTTATGAAGAGCAGATACTTGAACCATCTCTTCGGTCCAATTAGTGTAGAACAATACACACAGACTTTCACACACACGCACATATATTATATATATATATTGTACGAAAAATAAAATTGAGCGTATGTGCCCCGGGTCCTTTTTATGAAATGAGCCTTAATCTTCTCCACTGCGACATATTAAAATTTTTGCATATTATTATCTACTTAAAATTTGCGTTACATGAACAAAATTTTACTTAAATTTAAACATTATTCGACGTTTAGTAGATACATAATCATATCACTTGATAGACTAAGTGATGGTTATAGTTTGTACACCTCGACTCTCGTGTACTGAAGTACTGGAAGATCAAGAAAGTTTTTCGAAACTCATGCAAATTGCATGATATCTGTTCAGCCGTTTTTAAAACTACGTTCTCTGGTCTGAAAGGGGGCAAGGAAGGAACGTAAATCTTCTAAAGATCAGAATAAACCTTCTCCGAGGTGAGAACTACTACACACCAAAATTGTGAATATGAAAGCATACGAAACTGACACTATATATATATATATATATATATATATGTGTGTGTGTGTGTTTGTGTGTGGGTATTTGTGTGATGCATATATATTTTTGGAGTTGCACAATTGTACTTCAACATTGGCAAATGAGAGGCTGTAAGACGCAATTTGGCGCTAAAAGTAATTAATATTTGCATCGGTGCAGCCTATTATAAGAACTTGAACTGAAAAAGAATTTCATATCGACTGAAAGGACCTACACTCGTGCAATTACTCTTGTTTTAAGATACACAGGGCATCGTGCAAAGTAGAGAAAGAGAAACTACAAAAATTAAATTATTCTCAATATAAATATTACAATTGTACCAAAAATGATCAAAGAAATCTTGAAAATAGCAATGAAGAATAAATTCAATATTACCTTTTCCTTCCACGACTTGCTACGAGGAACACTCTACGGAACGAAACCTTTGGTAAACATGCCAGATAAACCCGGAGTTATATACGCCCTTCCATGAAAACGTGGAACCACAGTAGAAACGAGAAGAAAGGTTCCCATCAGAGTAAATGAACATAGAGTGCACCTGCAAAAAGCGGAAAGCACAAAATCTAACTTGGCAACACATGCATGGGGCAACATCCACAGATTCCTCTTTAAAAGAATTAGGAGTGCAGTGTTCGTATAATAGCCCTACGGACCGAAAATTCATACAAATAGTTTTTTACTAAATCTAACGAAAATATATTGCAGTCAAGAATCTCAATCATCGACAAATGGCCCCAATCAATTGCTTCTTACGTAGAACGTGATTCTGAATAGCCAAGACGGAGCCCGGGTTTGTCTGAAAAGAGTAGGTCATTGTCTGATTGGGTTGCTGACTCACCAGTCTGTGATGAAGACAAACAGAGGTATTTATTAAGGAGCGAAGGCTTTCCCGGTAGTCTACCTGATGACGATGGCGGAGCTTGCCGTCGAAACGTTGTGTGTACAAACTTTTACCCGGGTTGAAACCCGAGAATTATATTTGAAGAGGTATTTATTATTTGAAATGTCGGTGCCGTTCACTTACTATCCAACAACACTAACTAAATATTAAATATAATAACATTTCGTGCACATACACGCGTGTCTCTTAAATCTGAACTGAAATTCAAGTAGGTTCCGACGTCCATAAGAGATGCCGCTGAAGCATAATCGAAAGCCATGCAATCTTTTTCAGTTCCAAATGTAAATTTATGTTTTTCTTTTCGAGTTTCTGAGATGTTAGTTTTGTTAAAACATTACCATATTCCTTTTATATGCTATATTTCCCTGTCTATATCCATCCGTCTTAATACTAAATTTTTCTATAGTTTCAGACAAGATGTGAGAAAGTGATTCAGTTATATATATGGGCTTATTCTGCCATACACTATAATCGTGTCTCGGCTTTATATCTTCGAAAATTCTACAGCTAGTCCTTGATTATTATATCAATATTTCTGTATTCTGCACCAATTTCTTAACACTGTTGCCTATAATTGTAAAAGGGTTGTTTTATTAATCCGGTAAATTTTTATAAAGGAGAGGGAAATTTTTCCCTTTCGCGCTAGTGTTGGTAAACATGATCCTTTCAAAGATATTTCTAAAAGCTTTAGACTTATGCCGTTCGCAGTGTATTGTTTACGGCCTTCTCTAGTGTTTAGTCAGGCGGAGACAATGAAAATAACGAATTTAGATCCGTCTTTAAAGTCGTTCATTCGAAGAGTTGGACAGACACACAGTTAAAACCGAATTCAATTATAGTTGTCTGATTATAAGTATTCAATAAATAAAAAGGTATGCAATAAATCGATCAATTTCAAGTTGTTGAATAGGGTTTTTGTAAATCAACCCACTGTTAAGAAAGAAACGTAATGAGGAATGACTTAAAAGTAATAATAAAATGTAATGAAGCAATTTAAACTACATACTCGTACATACTAAATTTCAAATATTTAAAGATTCTGATTAAGTTCTGCAGCCTTTCGCAAACGTTTGGCTGATATATATATATGAATAAAATAGAATACTTGACCGTGCATTTCCCAGAATCAAGTGCATTAAGTGTGTTCATGCATTAGCGAATCGGAAACAGATGTTTACTTCACACAAACAGTTACTCATCTCTAGCATACATTGTTGAAAATTACGTTTACTCTGTGTCCCAGAAACGCTTTCCCAACGACATTATTCGCATAGACGTTTGCCCTAAAGGTCATATCCCGATGAGTCTTTTCTCAAAAGTGCCACCTTGATATCTTGGAGTCGAATTAATACTTTAAGGGGTCGTTCAGATTTATGACCATAGGGTTAGTACAGCCACAGTTCACGTTTCATTATTCACAAACTTGGATTATGTACATCAATATACTATTTATTTTGTTTCAAAATTTGCGATAAAATCTTTTAATGTACATAAATTAAAAACGGAAAACAAGAAGAATGATATGAAACAAATGATAATTTACTGATGCAAATTGAATGTAATGGAAGAAAGACGAGAATGGAAAAATGTCGACTAGGTCAGGGGCTCCAACCACGGACCTCTCGTTTTCCAGGCGGATTCCTAACCAGCTTACAAAAGAAAAAAAGGCACAGGAAAACAATAAAATTCTTAAAAGAACAATTTATACAATACAATGTAAACTTTTAGTATACATTCTTTTAGGTACATTTAAGGTTAGCACTGAAAATGGAAATGTAACGGATATTGTAATTTCGTATACGTCGATAATGACATTTTTGTTTATGTTTAAATTAAAAAAAAAGAAAATCATAGATCATTTAATAATACTGTACGAAAAAATAATCTTGTGCTTTTGAAATGTATATTTTGATTTTTGGAGACTTCAAAATTTTAATATTATATTGGTGACTGATCGAACAGATTTACTTTTACTTTTTGTGTCACCCATCTAAGAAAGTGAACTAGCACGTCTGATCTGATCTGAGTCGACGTCCAAAACCTGTTTCAATATACCTCCATTCTCGTAAACCTAAGCTAGGCTCGCGTACCAATACACTAATCACAATCAGGAAGTAGATAGATATATCTATATGCTCCTGCTTGAGCTTCGGGTGAAAGCATTTCTATTTCCTTAGACTAGAATTCAATGCACCTGTGAGCAATTTATGCAATGTCCATTCTTCACTTATTTCCTAGAATTAGGGTGTGAAGAATGTTATTAGTGAATTGGTAGGTGAGCCTAGATTAGGTTTACGAGAAAGGAGGTATGATGAATCGGGTTTTGGACGTCGACTTAAATTAAATCAGTGGTTAGGGAACCCACCTGGAAAACGGAAGGTCCGGGGTTCGAGCCCCTGGTCCGGTCGAAATTTTTCCATTCTTGTCTTTCTTCTAAAATATCTCTGTGCTCCTGCCTGAGCTGCGGGTGGAAGTATTTCTACTTCCTTAGATTTAATGTAATATTATTCATAATCAGAACCAGCAGACTATCTGAGCTAAAAATATCAGTTGAAATCGCTTGTTGATAGGAGGAAGGGTTTAATGTCAACGGATGATATCCAATTTCTCCGTAACCAAGGGTTTGAGTCCTAGGTAAATAGTTATTTTTCAAATGAGTGCTAAATTGAAAAAGAATTATTTTCAACTTAAAAAATATAATAAACAGTATCGTTAGAGAAAGATTTTAAAATCATGAAGGAAAGAGTTTTACTTCAGGGGAATGTCATATTAACTTATACTTCTCCAGTAGACGTACAGGTATTTATACATATACTCGAATAATATTTAGTTGAGTCCAATTAAACTAAACTAAATAAAGGATGTATTAGAAGTTTAAAAAAATTTTTCTTTCTGTCAAAATTAAACAACTGAATTAATGCGAACGAAAATTATCATAGGATCTCGGTTGAAATGTCGCAACCGGTTTGGTGTCAGCGTTGCTTACCTGACGCGTTTGGCTTTATAATTTATTTCTCGGCCACTCTCGTTGTTAAATAATTAGAAGGGTTCGTGGTAATTTTTCCAATGCCAGTTAAAAATTCCTGTCTTTATATTTCTTATTCTTCTTAATATTCGTGTCATCCTCTTTCTTATGTTTTGGTCTGTGCTGATGCAATCAAGATGCGCAAACTTCCATTAAATTTGTATCTCCCTCTATCAGTTTCTTCTAAATATATCGGATATTCAAACTTAAGCAATGGTATTTTTTTAAAATTTTTATGAGGATGAAATATTCTGTAAATGTTTTTCAGTATTTTATGCTTCGCCTTTCGGGCACAATATCGCCCAACCCCCACCCCGTTACAAAATAGAATTGATTATAGTCATGAATTTTCATTTATAAAATAGGAATTTACGATCAATAATTCACTCACATTAGTGGCATGAATAATTTGATTAATTATACGGGAAATAGTCAATATTTTAATCATTTACATACATATATCAGCCAGTCATATTCGTGCGGACTTCAACAAACAGCGAAATTGGTATCGGTTGAAATGCTGCTAGGATGTGAAAATTGATAAATTAACCTTACTAATTTATATCGTTGCCTGAACTAATTTAACTTTCACTTACCTATTTTTTTTGACGTAAAGTAACTTGGAACAGTCGGTAATGTTGTTCAGGTTAAAAACATGTTTGTAGCCCGTCCAGTTCACTGAATTAATTCTACTTTTTCGCCCTGAGTTAATTTATACGGCATGGTGCTGCGTTTGTCTCTCTACCGTTTATTCAAGCTTTTAAAGCTTTCTAACACAGTGTTCTATTTATTTATGCAGTTAACGCACGGTCTTAGTCACCTGAAGCCCTTCATCAACATAAGACGAATTAATGTTTCCAAAATTACTCTAACATTAGTGTCAATGCCAATGATGTTTTTAAATAAAAATATATAAACGTTAATATAATCCCTTGACGGATGACAAAGAATTTAATTTCATTCGATTCATTTCTACGTGCAGAATATTCTAATCATGGTTCATTATCTGTAAAGGGAATGTATGTGTTATTATATTCTAATGAAGAGGAATTACGGATCCATTCAGCAATAGTTTTTGTCTTAGTTAGTTTAACACTAATTAAGTTTCTATTAAAAATGTAACGGGTGACCTATAAATACAGCAATTTTAAATTTAATAATAAAACACATAATTAATTTGAAAATTTTTAATATCATTATGTGAATATGAAGCACGAATACAACGATTAAACATGAAACAAAATATCACGGAAATGTCCTCCACGGCTTCATCTGCACACAACCACTATGTGGATAATATTTCCGATGACTTAAAAGCAAAGTTCCGCTTGCATTTGACCCGTGACAAGTATAATTTCTGCCTTGGGTTCGGGGGTGGTTCGTGGGCTGTTCACATAAACTCATGATTTGACATCCCCTCACAAAACAGTCAAATGGTGTCAAATCACATACGATCTGGGTGGCCAGTTCTGATCGCCGTTGCGGTAGATGAGACGAGCAGGGAATCTTTCTGTCAGCAACCTTGCTGTTTCCACTGAAGTGTGACAGGTTGCCTCATCCTGTTGGAAGTCTTTCACATTCAATGATTGTAATCGCGGCTGTGGTGTTACTGTTGTTTACAACCACAATATATATTTACAATAATAAGGAAATTATAAAAGAAAGAATAGTTTGATATAATCAATTTAATCATGATAATAAGATCGAAACTGTGGTAATACAATATAAAATTATTTACAAAAGAATAATATAACTCAAACTAAAAGTATCAGTAACAATAAATTTACGAATAAAATGAATTACCAAATTGGCTATGTCGGTAAAGCAAAAAGAATCTATGCAGCTCCTAAACGGCTGCTCTAGGAAACGCGATGAAAAACGATTTTAATGAAATAAAAACAATCGCGAATCAAACGAGAATGGTTTTCAAGGAAAAGCCAGGTAAAATGTCGTTCCAGGATGTTAACGCCTGGTAACGTCGTTCTTCGTTCCTGTTTGTGCGCCGTCTTCTTCTGATTAAGATCCTCTAGCGCCTCTCCTTCAGATTAAATCCGCATGAAATGTTATCTTTTTATTTTCTGTACTCCCACCAAATGAATCTCTCCTCCATATGTGGAGAAACTAAATTTTATGTGTTGCTTGTTCTGCTACTGCTTCGCCTCTCCCTAACGTCTCTCCTAGGCACATTCTCTGCACCTACTCCTCCACAATAATCCAGAGAGACTCTGCACCCTCTGCTCAACAATACACTCACGACAATAAATAATGTCGTAACTGACGAAGTTTCACCACGAAGTGACCTTGATCAATCTCGCTTTCCTGCTTTATGCGACTAGGTAGAATGTTAAACTGAATTATGTTTGCTTTACCGAATCAATGTAGGGGACATGGGTCACCACATGTTTTGTGGCGGTAGCGATCACCATTCAATGTCACTGCTTTTCCATCTCGTCTTCCTAAAAATATGGCACAATAAGTCCGTCAGCCCATAATCCTCACCAGTGACTCGGTCTGGATACAGACACTTCTCACGAACCACGCGAGAATTCTCTGTGCCCCAAATCCGGAAATTTTATGTAATCAGGCAGTTTTTGTGCTTCATATTGACATAATATCAGTATTTTCAATTAAATTGGAAATTGCGTTCTTTGTGGGACATCCTATACATAATCTGAACAGCCTTCAAGGCCACTTACCTATCCATAAGTAAGAACCAACACAATTTTCAATTTTTTAAGTATATGAAGAATTATTTTTTACCCTCCAGAAGTGAATTATGGTTAACTCACACAGCCGTGTCGAAAGAGAAACATTTTTTAATATGCCTCCTAACCATGATTAGCCTCGTGGAATTTGATTTCTTCAATGTTTTCTCTTCTCATTCAAAAACTGTCCAACTTCAACTATGTTACTGAAACTTATTTAGAAACCCAACGTGAAACCATCACAACAAACGCCGAAGCAATTGAGAACAAAATATACTATCTCTCTAGGACAGATATTAACGACTAATCAAATCTTCTCATCAGTCATAAAATGGTTATAGCGTTTAATTTGGGGTGAATAGGTCTATTCTGATATAAAACCCATCTTCATCTGCGCTACAAATATTAGGTGGGTTTGCCTGTTGCGGTACCTAAGATTAGGTGGCCTTCCTACACTTCCTTTTCCGTTAAATTTATAATTAAAAATTTTTGAGGGTAGCCTTTCCTCGTCCACACGGTCAGCGTGTTCTTTCCACAGTCTTCTGTATTCCTTAATCCATTCATTTTAATTAAATATTTGTAATTCTTCCCTGAAGGTGTCATTTCTAATATGGTCTCTTCTTGAGCAGTTTTTAACCATTCTTAAAACTTCATCTAATGGGCTTGTACACGACTTTCCTGCTTCTTGGTTATCGGACACGACTCACTTCCATGTATCAAAGAGGCACCGCTAATTTCTTACAAAATTTTAATTGGGTATCTGCCCTTAAAATTTCTTGTGATAGTTCCACATATCGCTGTAAATTTATTTAATATTTGTTTAACATCATGTCTTTAGTCATAGGTAATACCATTTCCTAGATATTTGAAGTGTTTTATGTCCACTGTTCTGTTATTTAATAAAAGTTTCGACCTGTTTGGTCATAATTTTAGTTTTTTAGTTCACTGTCTCTTCTAATCCCAACAACAGAAACAGTATAGTTTGTAAGATTTCTTGTAATGATTTTCGAGATGCCTATATAGGTCAACCAAAACGAGGCCTGAAAACCCGAACTCAAGAGTACAGGTCATATTATAAACTTACTATAGAGAAAAATTCCATGATAAATAAACATTGTCTCTTAAATAACTATACCCTTGATTTTGAGAATACTTAAAATATTGTTATTGAATGTACAGATAATGACAGTCTAATACCTGAAATTATGTAGATTAAATTTAAAAATCAGAATATTAATTTCCAAGGGTATACTTATGGTTTTGTACTTTAGGCCAGTCAAATCAGGTTCACAGAATTATGGAGGAAACGTAAAATTTTTGAAATGTGTTAATTTTATTTTGAAATAATTATACTGATTTTATTGGCTATTAATGTAAGTAAGACCTTGAAATCAGAAAAAAATTAACTATATTACACAACATATAGTTAACATTATTAAATATCATATTGAAAACCGTGGCGCATGCGACAAACGTGGCGCTTTGGACGATTAAAATGGCGCATTGCATCCTTGAGCCTGTTTGTTTTCGTACGAGAAGTCCCAGTACATTATTATAAAGCATTGTATAGTTAGACATGTATTAAAATAAATACAATGAATGTCCAAAAGTCAGAAATTGAAGAATTTAATAACTTCTTTTGGCAAACAGAGAGAACAGACAATTCCAAGTTCCAAACCGATCACGCTCTCAGTGCCAACCACTATAATTCAGTTATCTTCACCAAACGAGCATCATGAAGCTTTCACCCTCTCGTAAAGGAATATCATTATTGAGTTTTGTAAAGTGATGCTTCATTAATGTAGCGGAAGTTAATTAATTGCGTCAAAATTATTCCTTTTCAACCTATATTTATTTAGCAACCCCTAACCATGAACGTATTACGCTATAAAATGTGCCATAGTTTTGTAGGAAAGTTGAGAAATGATTACGTACAACACTTTCTTCCTTTCACGGTGACAGGCTAAATGACGGTGATTCAATAAATGGCAGCTCCACCATATATGAGGATATATAATTTTATTTGCGGCACACGGGGTCATGATACATTTCCAAAGTTGCCTGCAACATCATTCGGGTTGGCCACTCCTCGTATAGTATAAAATTAAATTTCGTACATTGTCTCATCGTACTTTTAGCGAAGATATTCCTCACTCACTGATTCAGGAATTAGAATTAATTTGGGAATGAGCGGGATCCGCGGAATTCCGTTAAAATAAGACTGGTCTAGCAAAATAAGAGAGTAATATTTTTTACATATACGATGTGAATTTGAATCTTGAATAAAATTTTAAATAATATAAACCAGAAGGTGTAGTATTATACATGAGATTTAATAATTTTAATTATATATTGTGGGTTTGAATTTTACGTTACCACCTAAAAAATATTTATGATCGACAGGATGAATTTGGCTTCCAACCGAAAGATCCTTAATTTGAATATACATTTATGGTACATCTAGTGCAAGTGTTAATTTCTCATTTCATACAAGAGGCGTGAGAACCCATAGCACGTACAAAATATTAGTCCTACCTAAATAATTAAAAAAGTTAAAAAAGTATTATCATTAAGTACATTAGAAAATCATGGTAGATCGAAGCACAAACTTGCAACACTCTAGACTTTGGGGTGCTACATAATTAGTGCGACCGAGTCCCACAGTAATTTCAACGTACTCCATGGCTGATTATAAATCCAGTTAGCGGTTTGCATCCCTGAGAGATGTATATTATTACAACAATATTTCTGTGGCTTGTGACCTTATCTCGTGCTAGTGACTGGATTCGAATTTGAATCGCAGAAGTTCTCAATCAGCGACGTGTATAAATCGAGTCAGTAATTCAATATATATTCCAAACACTCAGATTAATTTATTTTTTTTGTAGCTGAATAAGTCTCCGATAAAATGAAGTAAATTATTGGCTAAAAGGTTTTCAATTACATACAATTAAACAATATGTTCTTGGCGCTCCTGTAGACTTTGGAATTTTCTATCTTGTTGATTGATAAGAACGAAGAAATAAAAAATTGTTTAGACAATTGCAATATAGAGAAATTTTGCGAAACTAATTTCAAACTGAAAATAGACTGACTTGAACAGAAATAGTGTGAATTATATATTTAAATAATTCGTGCGACTCCTAATTGGGCTCTTACCTCCCAAATTTAAAAACTGTACTGCCAGAGTAACTCTGACTTCTGTCAGGCAAGAATCTGATTTCTTTAATTAATTAACGCAGACGCAACTTCGACCTAACAAGTTTCCGTGGATGTGGAATTATTGCCTGTTAAACGTTTTTGTATACTATTGTTAAACCTCACATATCTCAGGTTGAATTAGTCTCCTCAGCGTCACCCTGCTACACTTTTCTACGTCCCGTTTCCCAGAATACTTTCCGCACGACTCCCTCTCGGTGTTATCTCCGATTCACTTTCACTTTAATCCACTCTTCCACTCTATTTTCTTATGACTGCTCTTCTTTCGACCATCTGAGTCTGCTCAAATTGTCCTTCCTCGTCTCCGAAAATTTAATCGTAGTGTTTTATCCAAGAAAGCAGGGAGAGCTATGAAGTGGAAAGTAATTTAACGGGACACTCTTATTTGTCTAACAAGATATTTTATTGCAGCTTAAACCGCTTTGCAGAAAAAAATAAAATAGAGCGCTTGGAGGCAATAGACAGAACCGTAAATTTCAAATTTGAAAGGATGATCTGATTGGCAAGCGATAAACAGGTACTCAGAGATGCCGGCAAAAGTCTGAGGATATGTTATGTGCAATGCGGTAAAATTGCCCTTACAAACTTTAATAACCTGAATAAATCAATATTTGAATAGGAACCCATGTTCTAAAACGTACGGCCCTGGAAGTTGTGTAAGGAGTAAAACGTTTCCTGTTGAAAATTATTATTTAATTGTATTCACAATTATTAATTATGCAAGTAACTTTGTTTTACAGTAAAGTATTATCTATTTCATTCAATTCAATTATTTGTTTCTAGATATAACTGAAATGGATGAACCTTAAACAAATTTCAGTTTCTTGGCCAGAAAACTGTTAGTTATTTAACATTTATCAGATTAGAAACCTGGTTCCTCCGTCGAGTCTCCGATTCGCTGACCGTTCACCAACTTTGAGAGGTAACCGGATAGGGCGCCAGGTATTTTATCACAAGAAAAATACCAAAATATTAAGAAACATTGACAAACTATTTATTTTTCAGAGTAATGAGAAATATTTATCCACTAGGGCGTGGACGTTATACAAACAATTCAAACACATCTGTTACCACTGGAAATCAATTAAACTCGTTAATTTCCGTTGTAATCGTTCATTTGTGACCAAGCGGACTTTGACTTTGTCCTGGAATATCACCAATTAGGTTTAGGGGCTGTTTAGATATGCCGAACTAATTCACGTGAACGAGCACACATCCACTATCTACCACTTTCCACCGACGACTACTAATTCACCTGGTCGTGAATCTTCGCGACCCTCCAACCGTGTCCTTTCTTCACGGAATCCCGCCGGCTACTGAGTTACACACTAAACTTCAGCCTTCGACATCTTACAAGTTATAGGCCACGTGACTCCTTTACCCGGTCATATTGCGTCGTTTGTCCCTCATAACATTTTCGTTTGACAACAAAATATCACGTGTAAATCTCATGCACACAGTTTTGTGCGCGCTCCTGCGGTCGCGACTTTGCAACTTTTAGAAGACAAGATAAGATGTAATGAGCGTAATTTTCGTTCTGGCGGTCAAGCAAGCGAGAGTCCGTAGGGCTGCATTCCAACGGAAATCGTGGTTTTTCACCCCGGGAGGATTAGTAAGTTGACTTGAGTCTGCAGCGAAAGTTATCGACCTGCAGAACATTCTAGGAACCCTGTAAATGGCGGCAAATGTCTTGAGATGCAATTGGATGTCATAATCTCATGGCATACCAAAAGGAGGGGTCCTAGAAGCAATGTCAGGAGAAATTAAGGGAGAAAGAGGAGAGTCTGCGATGATCTGAGTTAGGAGAAGGATCAACGAGGAAGTTGGTCGGCGATCGATCGATTGCCACGCAAAGGTGCGACTACGAGGAAGGGTGTCCTCGAACAGGGATCGGGGTGGAACATCACGATCTACGAGTTTCGAGGGGCGAACCTGCGGACTCCAGCTGCTTGCTTCACCGCAGCGGACGAGAGACAAGAAAAAAAAGAGAAACTGTATGTATTTACGCGCCTGGACTATTTTCTCTGCTACACGGCCCGCAATTAAACCCTGTAATAGTATCTTTTAGATATAAATATTAACTTTTTAAAATAAAATTTAATTTACTAAGATGAAACTGGCTTTATAAATTCTAGAAACCAAAAACATAATTTTACAAAGAAAATAACAGGCCTACATTTATGGCATTTGTAAATTTAGAAAAAGCGTTTGTTTATGTTAACTGCCGCACACTATTAACAGTTTTGAAGAGTACTAGTATAAAATATCATGAACGGAAGCTTATACATAACCTGTACAGAAGACAGGCAGCAGTAATTAGAATTGAAGATCATGCAACGAAAGTCGTAATCAAGAAAGGAGTAAGACAAGGATGCAGTCTGTCACCCATGCTGTTTAACTTATATATAAAACAGGCAACGAAGAAAGTTAAAATGGAATATGGGAAAGGAATCATACTACAAGGAGAATAAATGAAAACCTTACGCTTTGCCAACGATATTTTAGAATTAGGGAAATCAGAAGACGACTTGGAAACTATAATAAATAGCATTAACGTGGTCCTGGAGAAAAAGTTCAATATGACGATTAATAGAGGGAAAACCAAGGTAATGGCGTGTAATTTCGGAAACAGTGGAATGACAAGGGCTGTTAGATTGGAAAGGGATATTTTGACGGAAGTTAAGAAATTCTGATACTTGGTTAGCGTAATGAATAAGGATGGTAGTAGTATAGTAGCCATAAAGAGTAGGATAACCAAGGCAAGGAAGGCTTATGAGGCAGACTATTTTTTGGGGGAAATGGCTACTTGAGTTGATCTGAAAACTTTTCATTCTTCATTTATAACATAGGAAGGGATTTGATAAAGAGGTGTGTGGAAGGGAGATGAAGGCTGCCAAGGGTTGACTACTTTCTCATTTTTGGTTAAAAGGCTACATGCGGATGATCCTGAAACAGGCAACCCCCCTTTAATAGCATTGAAACTGAATTGAAAAGGTTATGATGTGGAAGGTAAATCAAGGTAGTCAAGGGTTGACTAGGGACCCGGGGCTATAGTTTAAGGATCCTGACCGGTGTTTCACCTAAAATAAATGCATGGAGAATCTTAGAAAATATGCATCAGGCTGTCGGGTTTTTGAGTACTTTTTTGACGCCCTTTCGAATGATGGGAGAGAAGTGGGGTCGTAGAATTCCCTTCTCAGATTCTCCAACAGGTTTAAGTGGCCCACTGACCTTCTGATCGAATGAGAGCAGAGGACAACTCTTACAGTATGTCTAATGTCTGCAACCCCTAAAAACACTCTTCTCCTTACATTAACAGCCAATTAAAAGCAGTACAATTATTTCAAAATTAAACTAGACGTTTATCTCACACGGTAACATTCTTGCATGTGAGACGGCTGAGTGATCATAAATGAGAGAAACACTCTTAGTAAATAAAAAGGGGACAATAATAGACAACAATAACGAACCACTCGAAAGTTGAAACAAAGAAACCGCCCATCGAGAATTTCAGATCCGACCAACTTCTATGTTCATGAACTGGCTAGTCCACGAACGGTAGTTCCCCAGAGATCTATTTCGAAATGAATCTTGTGAATTACGTCGTTTGTTTACGATACTAAACTAATAAGATGCACATCATTTAGGGCAGTGATGGGCAAACTACGGCCTGCGGGCCAAATGGGGCCCACTATAATGTTTTATCCGGCCCGCGAGACATCATTCCTAACCTGACGAATATGAAAAGAATACAAGCTATAAGAAAAATAAATATTTTCCTCCATATTCCTCTCCTGTATCAGTGGCGACGTACAAATTTTTTGACTTATCCTGTATATTGGAATGTTATGTTGAGAGAGGCGCTGGCTGCTTACAACTTTGTTGTATCGAAGAGTAAAATTGGCAATGGAGCCTCCTCGCAGTTGATACCCCTTAATAGCGGCTAGATACTGAAAAAACGTTTCTTGATTCAGACTTGTCTTAGCGTTGTTGGTTAGCTAGTTTTACTCTGCATACTGTAAAAAAAATAAGCCTAACATATCCAAGAAACGTAAAGTTGATTCTGAGTGCCGTGTTTTCGAGGTGAGTGAAGTTGGAAGTACTCATTCATAGTTTTTAGGGAGAAACCACTGTAGCGCGACTTATGTTTGCATGGACTAATGATAAGATTTATAAATTTGGGTCATAGGAATGTGCAGTAACTAGACACATGCGCCTGGATCATGGGATTTCCCGATTTAAAAATAATCCACAGACAATGGAATACAGCTGCGTCTGAGATACGAAGGAATACTCCCCTTATCCTTCGCTTAACGTTGCAAGGGTTCTCGGGAAAACAGCCCCGTGACGTCAAGAATAAAGCTTTGCTGATCGGTTCTCCCATAAAAGCGCGGGATAAGTAGGAACCAATTTGAACCCTTTGACGATCACTGATCCAGGGAGAATTTAGGTGATGATGAAGAAAGAGGACGTTTGGTGCTGTAGCAGCCTGGCTGCACGAGCGGGCCACGTAGTAGCGGTAACAATCAATTTGAGCAGAATTCGCTGATAAAATATTTACGCCACGGTAAACCTTGAGTGTAGAGAACGTTTGATATTTAGCTGGCCGGGAAATAATTTTTTTCTCAATTTTTCGTAAATTAATTATTGTATTTTTATAATAAATAGATATTTGTTGGCGTAAAAACTTAAATATTTATTAAATCCAAATATATAGAAACGTACGCTACACCACAATGTCTCATCTGCTACGAAACTGTAGCATTCTACACAGAATATAACGTTTCACGACACTTCAACTGTATATTATATTGGCCCGTCTAAAAGTTTTTTCCTTTCATTTGGCCATCACTGATTTAGGGGATTGCAACGATAATAAGAAAAATATAAGAAGAGGAACGAATGTGACGGATATAGCTTAATAAATTAAGTCTCTGGAATGGAATTATACAGGACACGTCGCTAAATTTCAAGAAGGTAGATGGATTATTTACGACCGTATCGTAAATAGGTCGAACACAGGAATTAGGAAACTTTTCAGAAAATGTTCTTAACAGATTTGCAACAAATTGTTAACAATAATGGATTAGTAACTTTTTATATTTATTTATTTAATACTACTGGACCTAGAAGGAGGATATAAAATACGTTCAGAAACGCCTACAAAATTTCTTATTAAAATAAGATTCTAATACCATGCCATAATTAATTTTTAATGTTAGTAACTTAATGCTTAATAACACGTTACTGTAGTTTTACATGAGCATCACCGAAACAAAACAATATTAATGATTAAACATAACTTAGGCGAAACATAGATCAACACAACTTTAATATATTACCTGTGCTTTCCATGCAGCGTGTTCTTCAACAGCAATTATAGTACATGCAACATGAAGCTGAAAGCAGTATAATTGAAGGAAGAGAAAGGACTATACATAAAATTCGACTATTATGGAATTACAGCTATCAGTTTATTACAAGTACGTGTTTGTATCGGGCTCTCAAGTAACCATTGCGCTATGTAAACTTCTTCTGTTATTAACAATGTTTTGTGAATAAAGTCCATTTTAGTGTATTTTTATACAATTTGGGATATATTAGAATAAGGAATGGTAGTATCAAAGAGCCAGAGTTGATGCTGTTCTGCTCTAATTGGAAATGATATGTTATATCCTGCATTTGATCTATCCCGTTTATTGAAATTTAACCGTGCTGAACTTAAATATTTTGAGAAAAGTTAAGACCGAAAAAGGTGATCGTAAAAATTGTACTTTTTAAAAATGAGAATCTATAAGCTATGGCATTCCATAGGTCTCCATCCTGCTCCCATAACTTATTATCCTACCTATAAGTGATTTACTTAGTTATTTTTTGTTTACTGACGCTACAGCCCGGTTTCGAACTTTGGTCGACTGTTATTTTTCATGACACATTCTTGATTTCCTGGAGTGTCACGTTGTCAGCTTCGTGATTGACCTTGAGTCCTAAATTGATATTTGGATAGCATGACGTGTTGATGCCAGAATTAAAACACGGGGCCTCTGTGATTTGAAGAGATGACGCTGAACCACTACAGATCGTCTCGCAGTAATTTACATTAACATAAGTCTTGTCCTTACACCAATTTGTTCAAAATGTATACAGACTCGGGAAAATTATACGTGAACATAGAGTTTGTCACTTGTCGCCTAAATACGTTGCGTTTTAATATAAGGAAAACTATAATGCGCTCTACAATTTCAACAGATTCAACTGCTTCTACCTATAATGACAAAACAATGCACCTTTTATGTGTTCGCAAATACATCAACTTATTTTCAAATTTTTATGGATTTTCAAACTGTGAGGGTAATAGCGTATCGAGACTGGAATGCAAGTAGTAAGCCTTTGCTCCGGAACCCTAGCTATGAGAACCTTGCTCGGTACTCAAAATAACTTGTGATTCAATTTCAGGGCATTTCCTGTCCGTTTGGGCCCTTGATATCGAATTATTTGTCTCGGTGTCTCGTCCCCCCTCCCCCGTATTTGCGTATTTAAACCGTTACCGTCCGCACCCTGCTTATCAGAGATAAACGTAGGAAAGGTCTAAGTAGATTGATAGTAAATAAACAGAGTTTCAGATGATTACTGTTGCAGGCCACATTAGTTTGCATCTAACTTCGTCTCAGAAGTTTTATGTCTGAAAGTTGACATAAATCTGCAATGCAGTGATTACTATATGAATAAAATATATGTAAAAGAGAATATTTTGCTTGTGTGCTGCAATATAAGTAGCAAATGCTTGGAGAAATCTGTTCGGCATGCGCTGCCATGTCGCCAGACCTAGTAATCGAAGGGAAGCTATGACGTGGGGAGACGTGGAGCCCTAAATATATGCACGGCTAACCTTGGCAAGGGAGCCAAACCTCACACGACCATACATAACCGGCAACTACCGCTAGTAGACCGCTTTATTAACGTCTGCTGAATTTAGCGACGAGAGACGGTGTGTATGTGGCCAGCGAAACGTGAAGCACGGCCTGTCACATTCAATATTTATGACAACGAAAATGTGATATGGAGTTCACACCAAGATCTGACTCGAGGGCGCTATTTCAGTGTGTCGCGATTAAGTGGACGTCATAGCGACATTTTGGTTCATTACTAAGCTGTGAATCCGGATTTACGACCGAGTAACGGAATTTCGGGCCATTTGCCCTATTTATATTAAAATAGACATAGCTAAACCTAAGGAGTGGAAAATAAATATCATTTCCTGGTCTTCTTAAATAAATATCGGTTAGTAAAACCTGAGACTTGTTAATTTAAAGAATTAACAATCCAAAATTATATAAAGGAAATTACTAACACTTAAAAATATTTAAGGGAAAATAAAGCAGCTGTATTAATGAGTTTTATATTAATACATGAAATTTAATGAAATTATAAAGCATAACCCCAACAAGCATTACCAAAGTTCAACTATAGTTCATTGTAACGAAAGGTCGCTTTCCCTACGTCATGTTTTAGAAATACCGAAATACCAATAGACTGTCACAAAGTTTTCATGATATTATGTTAAAGCAATTAGTGTCTGCACTCTATTTTGACCAATAATAAACGCACCGTTTAGCACCAATCAATAAATATTTTATAACTCTGTTCTGACGCACCTCTGTTACAACACAAAATTTACGTTCACAACTCCAACTACGTTGTTGTTAATATTTAAGGAAAATTGTGATAATACCAAATAATATTAAATGATTTTATCGATGCCATACATGAAGAGCTCACTTTAAAGTTTTCGTTAAAAACATTTCGGAGTTAAATCATTTTCGAAATCGTAGACATCTCATTATTCTCTGTTTAGCGTGTTCTAAATTTGATTACTTATTTAACTTCCCATGTGATATAAAATAAAGACCTCTCATTTTGTATAATTCAGGTCTGTTTCTCTAAATTACATATCAACTGCATATCGTTTGATATATTCGGGAAAGAATTTCACTTCGGAAACTTTGAACGAAATTACATTATCAGTGTGAAAATTGTCCGATTATATTAAGTAACATCTAAATGTAAGTAGATGAAGAGCAGTCAGGAAGGTAAACTAATTTTTTATTATAATTAACGTCATGTCGACTGCACGGTCATTACCGACGGAACCACAGATGTAAAATTTTACATATTAACCTTCTACAACATATGTTATTAATATATAACTTAGATAAATCTTTGGGAAACATAAAATAAAATTTAAAAGCAACTACATGTTTCGGTCCTGAAGAGGGTCCATATCAGGACCGAAACATATTATATTTTATGTTTCACTAATTTTTTCTTTTTTTGGCATTATTTAAACTTATATTAAACTTACAGACCTTAATAACTATTATATTGAATTAGATCTTATTGAATAAGTTCGTCTTCTTAAGGAAGTTCAAGACATGTATTATTTCTTGTTCTTCATAGTTAAGGGTACCATTCGTTCAGATATATTCTTAGTTGTACATTGCGCAGAATGTAGCTCATCAGCATATGCTCTACTATCTCTATCCACATACCGTTGGCTCTTCACTCTAAAGTATTTAATTATGTGTAAGGTTGGTATGTAATGTTCTGATACGGGACAAGACCACTTGTTCTTTTCTTGTGAACGTTTTTAGAAATAAAGATTTGTTAGCCTGTAATACTAATTTTTAATACCCTCACGTCTTAAAACATGGCCTATTAGTCTATCCCTTCCCTTAGTCAACGATCTCCATATTGTTTGCTCTTCCTCTATTCCGCTTAGAATTTTCTCGTTAGTGATTCTATCCACCCATCTGGTTTTCAGCATTCTCTAATAGCACAACATTTCAAAGGCTTCTATTCTCTTCCTTTCTGCAACTCCTACCATCCACATTTTTTATCCATATGACGTCACACCCCATACGAACATTTTCAGCAATGATTAACTAATATTCACATTTATATTATCCGAAAGTAATATAAAGTCACTTCATCACCCTCTTGTAGAAGTTTCTTAAGAATTGGATATTCTTCCTCTGTCATACCAATAAATTTACTCATTAATATTACAAGAACTATGTGAACAGAAACAGAGGCAATTGGAGAAATTTTATTGAAACTCATGACGTTTCTTCCACCAGTTGGTGGACTTCATCAAGTGAACATAAAATGGAAGACGTTAACCAGAAGCCCGGATATTTGTAAACCAAAGATATTGATCAAAAGTACTTGATAATTAAAGGAAAGTAAATTTTACATAAAGAATCGCCATCACTTTGGACAATAATGGTGTAACATTAATTTATTCTGATGCTAATCATTTCAGAAACGAGTCTAGAAATATAATTAGTTTCAATATCAAGGGTATTAATATTGAGTGTATTTAAAGTTGTGATTCTTCAACGATATATGTTTAGTGATGGTCGAATGCTTGTCCCCAACTAATATATAGTTCTAGTCATATAATTATTGTAATAGAAATGAGAAAATTTAATGGCATGACAGAGAAAGAAGTAACCAATTCTTTTAAGAAAGTTCTACACGAGGCTCATCAAGTAACCAGACATATTTCTTGGACAACAGATTTCTGAGTCATAAAAACCTTAATGTTGAAACTAATTATGTTTCTAGACTTGTTTCTGAAATGATTAACATCAGAAGAAATCATTTTTAAACGGTTAATGTATAAAGTGACAGCGATTCATTAATTAAAACTTATGACCCTTTACTTATTAAGTTCTTTTGTCTATATTTTGGTTTATAAACACGCGGGCTTTGGATTAATCTTATGCAGTTCATGTTTATTCGATATAGTCCGCCAAATGGTTAAGGAAACGTGATTTTCAATATATTTTAGTATCCGTTTTTTGGCCGTATATTGTAGTAATATAAATTAACCGCTCATACTAATTTATAATAATTTACTCATTAAAGTTATTCTTCATAGTTGTTGCCTAATATAATACTATTATTATTTGTAGCTGGTGGTATTCATCGAAGTTTATGTTAAAATATACTATTAGTGCAAATCAATTTTTGTTAATAGTTAACGCAGAGTATTAACGGTGAAAATGTTCATTCCATAATATGGAAGGTTGGCTTCTATACTGAATGTGACACATTGATTAAAGAGTATTACTATATTACAGATTATCATAAATTTTGTTATGATATTAGTTTCCATAAAGTTTTTACTATCAAATATTACAACACAATACTAACAACACATCAACTGTGTTGTATGTTTTAATTAATATTTGAAACGAAAAGAGGCCTGTTTTACGTAATGGGAACATCAATTCATTCTATTCTAGTCATTATCTGGCGTGCTTAGAACAGAACTTTGTCATTTTCAACAGTGAAAGGTATCTGTGAGCGGGTCTATTTAGAGTTCGCATTATAAGAATTATAGAATCATATATATTATCTACAGCCCTGAAAATAAATTTCTCCAAATTCAAATACTTAAATTGTAAAAGAAAAAGTAATGGAAATGTATGGTTAGGCACATAATGTAGTAACGTATCCATTTTTTTGAACACTAGTAGGTTTCTGCTCTTCTGTAAACGAATAATTACATTGTGCAAGGTTCTTAACGTTGCAAAAATTAGTCTTAAGCTCCCACTAATGTTAGCTCTCGAATGTACAATTTCCACAAACAAAGGCAGGAAAATATTTAGGACTAAATTTAGATTCTCGATTGACTTGGAAAAATAATATATTTAAAAAAAAGAAAAGTTAAGATGAAGTCAGGGCTACTATAGCTGATAGATAGCAAATCACGCTCATCTGTCATTAAACCAATATGGGCCTATGGGATTTAACTATGCTGATGTGATACAAAATCAAATATATCAATTATTCAACGATGCAAATCCAAGAACCTCCGGCAAATTGTTACCGCCCCATGGAACATAGCTAACCACCCGCTGCATACAGATTTAAAGGTTTGAACAGTACAGGAAGTCATCCATAAAAAAGCCATCAGGCATCAGGCAGTCCTAGAAAATCATCCAAACCCACTACTAGAACCTAATTTTTAGAACCCACGATCAATATAGATTCAAAACGATGTGGCCTGATGGACTATTTTAAGTAAAAAAATCATTATTTAATTATATTCTACAGTAGTTATTGTTGGAGTCTGTGTTATTTCATGCTAATACAATTAGTAAACGTCAGAATTTCATCTCACAGAGTTGTAAATTATTGTTGCCAAATAAATTATGATTAAACCAGGAATGCGAATAACTTATATCGCAAAGTTTCATTATCGTGGTTTTATTTCTGATTGTTAATTCTTGGCACATTTTAAGCCTCGTCCAAATAAAGCGCGCAAAACACGAACGCCAACACCTTTTCTTCCTGTCTCACTTAATGAAGTTAAGTTGGGCATCGAATAAATTCACAAACTTGATACTAGTAGGTATTTATTATATACATATTATATAAATTGTGCCTTACACTCGTCTTCGATCCAAAATGTTACAAAATTATTAATTTTTTTGGACTGTTTATATTTACCGTTCATGTTTTTGAATTCGTCTATGGATTTAATAATACTTGGACGCCAGGTAATTTATAAAAGAAAAACATCATAAGATTTTGTTTAAGAATCTATCGATTTACTGTCGAGTAATGATATTAAATGCATTACTCCTCAGGGCAAGGTCACCAACTAATATAACTTCCACTATCGGTGTGCTCATTACACGTAACGGCAATTTGATCGAGTACCCTTCTCTCCTTCCAACTTTCTCTCAACGTGGCTTACCGCGAACTCAAAATCAAGTTTCCGTTACAGTCCGGTGTCTCACTGCCGTGGTGGCAATTTGTCTGCCGTTTCTTACCACGAAGTGACTGATACTGCCCGATTGCCATGTTTACGCGGTGTAATAACAACATGCGGTCTTATGAAAAAGAGCTTCAATCGCGTCAATAACATTTCGTTTGGGTCAGCTTACTTATCTTAAGTGATGAGACCAAATTTCATGTTACTACTATAATCTTTTATTCAACACTTGATTAAACTGGAATTGAGTGCTTCACAGTTTTGAACCATTAATTTTTCACTCACCTTACCATATTTAATCCACCGGAATGTTAATTTCATCAATAATGACAAGGTTACTCACAGATCCTTAATCGAGTCAATAAATCTACTGGTACTTTAAATAAACTCTAAAAATGCGGTACATTTATTTTTCCGGTTCGTGAGAATAAAAATATATTTCAGGTTCTCCAAGTGAATGAAACATGCTCCCGACACTTCGAGAGTATGAAAATATACTCTCGGTACTCTAATAAAGCCTACAGTACTACCAATTCGTAAAGGGAGTACAAATAGTACTATTATTCTGAGAAGGTATAAAAAATTCACAACCGTAGTAAAAAACAATGTATTCCTGGTATCCTAACGAATACAGAAAGGCGAAACTACTCCCGGTGTCTTAGTAATACTAGCCGCGAAAGTTTAAGACTTCAATAATACTACACGTTCCCGGATCGTAAGGAACATCGTTCGAAAGATTGGTGTAAAATTTTCCAGTACTGTTGGGAACATTGTTTCAAACAATTTTCCACACTTGTAAGGCTTCACTACAACCTAACAGGCATATTGAATGTCAGATTTAAACTCATGGATTTCTACATCTCCGAATTAGACAAAAAATCGGTTGATTTCGTATTATAGTTATGCAGTAGACTTTAATCTCGGATTAAATGTCAGAAAAAAATATAACATATTCCACAATCTCGGTTTGTATTATTTATGTCTAACTACGGATTATAATTAAGAACCAAGCTTAATTTGATCATATTCCCATATTTTTCTTTCTTTAAAAACTTTTCTTTACCTAAAATACATCAATTTAATTCCATTCTTTGTTCAGATTCTCCAAATTCCGTAACAGAAAGTTAGGTGATTCTGGATTTTTTAGTTTATTTAATTTTAAGTTCTAACTTTTTCAAACAGTAGAAGAAATTTATGATGGCCTTCTCGCTATTTACGACTACAAGGGAAACCTGTTCAGCTGTAAATGCAACAAAAACCATGAGCAACCATTTAAGACCAAGTTTTGGAACGCCCCCATTTTCTTTCGATATGGCGTATGAAAATTGATGGTGTTAAAAACCTTCTAAAAGTTTTATGTAACGCAAAGAAATTTAGTTGAAATCGTTTCGTTGTTTTCATTGTAAAAGCGAAAAAAATGAACTCAGTCGACTTTAATTTAGATGAAACGAGTTTATTATCCTCTGCTGCATGAACGCAAGATTCTCTCGATTACAGGGCTATCAGACACAATACTAATATTTTATTTATTTATTTTATCAACGGTTCAAAAAACTGCTTTAGTATCTTTTCTGAGTTAGGTTGAAGAATATTAAAAAATATATAAATAATATTTATATGTACAATGATACACCAAATTATTTATGTAGAATATTTGTCTGTGACTTAGTTGATAATCAGAAGTTCCCGTTTGTATGTTAGACACGTAGAGTTAATGAGTGCAATTATAGGGTCTTACTATTTTAAAGAATACGTAGTTCGGGTAATTAATGTCAGACCATTATTAATGAATATTCAGTGTGAGTAGTATTGTGCTCACGATCGAGCGTACGTCAGACTAAAACCTCCTTTTTCCTCCAGCGAAATGCACTCATATTTATAATTAATGTGTCTTCGTTCCTTATGCTAAACATGTTGCTTCTTGCGTAAATGCCGCAGGAAAATTCACCAGACCTATGTTTACTGCCATATAAACATTCGCAGCAGCTGTAGAGCATCGCGAGGGAGAAAAAACTTTTCTCCCGCACGTCTCCGGTGACCTATGGCTGCGATGTTTTGTGACTGCTCTCTGCTAAGGCCTCTCTCCTCACAAAAGAATATCGCGCTGGCTGCCAACTGTTACACTATTGGTGCAAATTCCAAAGTTATTAGTAGTTCCAAGTACTCTCCCGCTCACTAATTGCGCCGCGGTAAAAATATCAAGCAATTTTTGAGATCGAAGGTGAGATAAAATATAGAAGAAAGGATGGAATTACAAATGCTCTCAGGAGATGCTTTAACACTAATTATCTGGCACTTTCAAACCTGAACTTTTAGCAGGTAAAAGATATTAATTAAACTACCTTTTATGTAATTTCTTGTGAACAAATTCTTCTTAATACTTTTATTCGTATCACCGAAGTCTGCTAGTGTTTCACTATTTCAAATCAAAACTATTTAAACTGTCGATTTATCACAGTCACCTTGATGAGAAAAATAATTAACAAAATTAAAAGAGAAACAAGTTTTTGCATAAAATATTTTAATGTTATCCTTATGATTTACACGATTTATTATTATAATTTAACATTTTAAATTCAATAAATTTTCTGTTAGTTTAAAACGTAACACTTTTCAACTAAATTAATTACATTATAATGTAACTAATGGGGGATTGAATTTTAATTTAAATCATAAGCAATTTGTTAAGTTAGATTGTAAACATTTTAAATTTATTAACTGGAATTAGCAACAATTTCTCCGCCAAACTGTAGCTCTGACACGCTTGGGTCCCCGATGTCCCGCCTTCCTGTCACCTTGATGTTATTTCCGACTGAGTGTCTTCCGTTGGGGAATTTCTCAGCCAGTGATGAAATAAAATGGCGATTGCCACATACACTCATTACATTATGATGGCTTGTTAAATTGTCTTTTTACTAGTTTCATCTTTTGGTTATTCTTTGATTTCACAATCTTTGTTATTATTACTTAAGTCTGTTACAAATATTAACAAGGACCACGTTCGTTGGTCGAAACGTTTTTTAGTAAGCTTTAAGATTTTGTTCAACATTTTTATAATTGGCGTTAATTGTTATCTAATTTATGTCCGAAACAATTGATTGAGGGGTCACATTTGAATTCAAATGTTTAATTATTTAATCCATTTAGGTATAAGTAACTTAGGGTCCATTAAAAATTACCACGACTGGTTCAGATTTCTATTTTTAAGACTATCTAATCAATGGTCATATTGTGCAGCAGGAAAGTCAGACATAACGCATATCTCTATATTGGCACTTACGTGTCTGGCATCCGGGATCTCCGTGCTTTGGGGCGGCTCCTCTCTGTGTTGACTTTTGCATAGCTGCCTGGGACTGTGTTCTGAGAGTTACGGCCGCTTGCACCCGTGGTTTTCCTCCTTGACACAAGCTAGTGACGCGACCGGGAATTCACCTACCTCCGTCTTCTTTCAGTTTGTCTCCATATACAAAACAAACTTTTGAAAATCCTCTCCCCTTCCTGCTTTAAAGTTTCATCCCACCTTCTTCCATGTACAAATGATCATCCCTAACTGATCAATTTCTCCCTCCTCACCTCTTCAAGTCGTCTCCATGCGGTGGATGGCGGATCACATGACCCCCAGCCCCAACCGAATGTCAGCTTGTCCCGCTGTTTTTCTACCTAATTGGGGACGAAGATGCGCCCTTCAAAATACCCGGGGACAATGACCTTAGCTCAGGTAAATGATGAATTAAAATGGCGATTGCCACATACACTCATTACAATATGATGGCTTGTTAAATTTTTTTTCTAGTTTTATTTTTAGGTTATTCTTTGATTTACACTATCTTTGTTCTTATTTCTTCATTCTGTTATAAATATTAACAAGGGCCACGTTCGTTGGTCGAAACGTTTTTTAGTAAACTTTAAGATTTTGCTCAAATTTTTTATAATGGTCGTTAATTGTTCTCTAGTTTATTTTCAAAACAATTGTTTGAGGGGTCATATTTTAATTCAAATGTTTAATTATTTAACCCATTTAGGTATAAGTAGCAAGCTAATTATATAATGATTCATCAAAATTTCAGATTCTGTTTATGTTAAAATGTAATACTCCAAATTGAGATGATCTCGTATTTCATTTTTTTAAACATTGACATTAAATATATTACCAATATAATTTATATAATTTCTTTGGCACTATAAACGCTCGCTCAAGGAAATATATCATGTATAATATAATAATGGTATATCTTAATATAAATACATATTATTCAATAGAACACTTTTGATATTACAATACCAATTTGATGTAATTTCTTATGAACAACTCTTCTTAATACTTTTATTCGTAATTACTGAGTCCTGCTAGCGTTTCACTATTCTAAATAAAAATATTTGAACCGTATATTCATCACACTATTATAACCATCTCTACAACTAACAATAAAAATTTTCTCACATTTTAATCTCTACTATAATCACCGTTAATCAGACAATAGCTCAATTTATTTCATACCATAAAAAGCACATTAATAATATATTAATTGTATGTAAACTGTGAAAATATTTCAATTACGACGTAGTAAATTTGTATCCATTAACTGTTGTGGTAATCAGTCCTGGTCTGATGCAACCCTCCATGCAAATCTGTCTTGGTTGCAAGTCCCTAACCAGTTTAGCGAATTCCATCGTTTTACAAAATCCTCATTTCTTATAATGTGCCCTATTAATCGATCCCTTCTTTTGATCAACGTTATCGATATTGTTCGCTCTTCCCTTGTTATGTTTAGAGCTTCTCGTTATTGGATTTATCCATCCATCTGATTTTCAGAATTCTCCTCTACCACCACATTTCAAAGGTTTGTATTCTTTTCCTTTCTGCAACCAGAGAGCAGAATCTTCAAACCAAATAAGTGCATATCTGCGGGAATCGGTGAGCATTCTTGGGACATATTTTCAATATGTTTCACTTTTCGATTGTTTACTTGAAGAGGTGAGAAAGAAGGAAAAAGCTTTGTGTTATAGCAGGACAACAAAAACCATTGGAGGTAAAACGTATCAGGAGTTTTATAATCGTTACAGAGAACAATCTCTTAGGATTAAAATTCAAAGCAGTAGGGTCAAATTTGGTAAGGGACATTGACAGTTTTTTCTATAGCTCAGGAAACCGCCGAGGGCCAAGGAGTCCATACATGCATTAATTATTTGTTTCTTTCGGTTTCCCGCCGCTGCATAAGCAACATCTTGTCGTGCTGTATGCCAATAAATATTATTTCCTATGCTCATTTCAAAGAATCTTAACTGAATGGTTTAACAAAAGTTTTAAAAAAATTTAATCCCCAATCGAATATTTTTAAAAATTGTAACCAGTTTTATCCACATATTTTTATATCTCTAAATTGAAACAAATCATTTCTTCATTTTATATACCACATATTTTTATGTATATTATCTATTTATCGTTTCATTCGCTTCTCTTTTATGTACTCCCATCAATTGAGTATGACTGTGGTCACTCACTGCTAAAACGTTTCCTCCTCAGAACGTGCTACGTTTTGAATTTCAGTACCTGGACATAGCGTTCAAATGGCTTCATTTCCAATTCATCTTCCTGTTGCGCAGTAGTAACCATAACATACTGTCATGAGGACTAGCCCGTATGTGTGTAAATCCGCGCATTAACGTCATGCAAATTTTATGTTCCTTGTCCAGGCCACGTGAATATTTAAAAAAAATTCTCGTTCAGTCTCTGTATATATAATTATCTTACATTCAAGTTTTAATTCTTGCCAAAACAGGCAATAAATTATAATTATTAATTTAATTCAACAAGGTGACATGTATCTGTCCGAATGCGGACCATCATAAAGTTTACAATTAGGATATTACTGTTCAAAAAATGTGAGAGCATTCTAAATAACAGAAAAAGATAGAGAAATAAATAGATATAATTTGGAGGATTGAATTTCGTGGAAAACAGCGTGCTAAGTAGTACTCAAAATATCAGTGAAAATTTTTGCATGAGTAAATAAATAGTACGTTAATATGAATAATTTTGGAAACCAAACGAGATTTGTAATTAGTGTCTGTATCTAAAATTTGGAAATTATCCCAGTCAAACGTTGGTGTTTTGAAATGACAGATAACTTATACTGTGGAAGCTTAATATCAGATAATTCTCCGTTTCAATTTTGTTTTCTATCCGATTTTCAAACTATCATTCAAGTTTATTAAAAAAGTACTGAAATACAGAGGCATAACAGTTGTCTGGTTTCCATACGGGTCCTATGTCGATAAATTGCAACGTTTTGACGACCGTCTGACATCAGCCTACCTCATCTGACAGATGACGTCACAGATGCCTCTTCGAAACGTCGTGGTTCAATCAGGGTAGTACGCATATGGAAACCCGAACCTCCGTTCTTCAGCAACTACAAGGGGAAAGCTTTCGACCTTTAAGTATTCATGTATTCCTCCAAATTTATGCTAGTTGTTTTTGTTCTTTTATTTTTCTATGTTCTTTGTATACTAATATCTGTAAAACTGTTGAAGGTCCACATTCCCTTTGCTAAATTAAATTGATTGTTAAGAAATATCAATGAATGAGCAAAAGGCATAAATAGAAAAATTTTAAATATAAAAACGTTTCGTCCCAACTTTTGGATTTAGTGGTAACAATACAAAAATATTTATTAAGATTTAATGAACTAAAGAGGTTCCGAAAGTTGGGGACGAAAGGTTTTAAAATTCTTCTATTTTTGACGTTTGGCTGTTATTTGTATTTTATTTACAATATTAAGTCAGATTTATTTCATTATTGTATTTGTAAATTGATTATGATAAATTTATTGTTCTTTTTTGGCCTCACATTAAAACATAATTAAATAGAAACATGTTAATGATTCTCATTTCTTAGACGTTACACTTGTATTTCGACTTATAAAATATAAAATTAATATATTAAATCAATTGTATTGTAATTGACGTGATGAAGATATTTTTTATATAAATATTTTTGGATTCGACCGAAACGTTACGTGCTGACTTTCGTGCGCATTTTTCTCGCTCTAATTCAACCGATAACATCACAAATATTTTTAATAAGAATAATGCACTTTAAATTCCTTGTTTCTACGTTACAGGGAAGCGTGCATTTATTGGAATTGGAATATTTTAGTAAAATTAAATTCTTCTTTCTATTACTGCGGTATTGAAACTCTGTTGAAAGATCCGGTGAGCATGTGAATGGAATTAAAACCGAATGGTCGAGAATAAACGTCAGTGTAACGGTAACATTTTTATTAGATTATGACAGTAACGATCATTTCTGAATAATGATGTTCAATATGCATATTTATTGTGTATTTGGAGACATGGCGAACACAATATATTTTGTAATGGCTTCGCTGAATATAAAGTAAGGTATTCGTCATTACGGAAGATGCCGGTCGCAGGGGAAACACGCCATGGAGCGTGCAGCGTTGCTATAAAGGAGCCCCGAGGATGGGACAGTATTTGTCAGTTCCAGCTGGAACGGTCCCATGTCCTGTTCATTCGCCACAACGGCTCATGTCGCTCTTTGTTACACTTGTGCTTGAACCAAGAGTGCACGTCCTAAAATACACGTTTTCCATTAAATGCTAGTTACAAACTATTTTAAATTAAATACTTTTAACTTCTCTCTGTATACATCCGAAAGTCGGCGCTTGATAATTTTAGTATTAGTGCGTGCATTAAATAATATTCTGTATCAGCAAAGATGTGGAATGAATGCGGTACTGTACAGAAATTAAGATACAGTGTACGTATACAATGCCTGGTGGAAATATGGCCATAATTCATTACATTTTATTAAGTTTGAAAGTTATTGAAAAACCTGCACAGTAAATCTATCAATACTCAATCAAAAATATTAAATTTCTTTAAATGACATTCAGTGTGCATTTGAATGAACCTCTCAAAATAATATCATAATTTTATGTACTACTTAAATTTACATTTAGTCTATTTTTATGTGTAGTCAAATAAATAAATAAACCGTCAATGTTCAACGCAGAGGCGTAATGGATGTAAGTGCGAATATCTACATGTACGTTTTAAAACCTACAAATGATAAATAATACGCAAGTTGTATTTTACTAATACGTTATTGTTGTCCTACGACTGGTCTAATGCCATCCTCCATGCTAATCTATCCTGCGCAAGTTTTTCATTTCCGCATAACTACCACATCCCATATCGTCAACAACTACTTAGTGTAATCAATCCTTGGCCTCCCTCTCCTGTTATTATCATACACACTTCCTTCTAATGATAGTTTTACAAGACGCTCATTTCTCAAAACGTGGCCTATTAATCTATATCTTCGCTTGGTCAACGTTCTCCATATTATTCGCCCTTCCCCTATTCTGATTAGAACTTTCTTGTTAGTGATTATATCCACCCATATGATTTTCAGCATTCTCCCATTTCAAATACTTTTCCTTTCTGAAAACCTCTTCTGTCCACGCTTCACACCAATATAACGCCACACTCCATACAAACATTTTTAGCAATGATTTCCTAATTTTCACACATATTACCCGTAAGTAAATTCCTCGTTTTTGCAAAAGCCTTCCTTGCCTGTGCTATCCTACTCTTTATGTCGACTATACTTCTACCATCCGTAGTTATTATTCTGACCAAGTGGTACAAATCCTTAACCTCCTTCAAAATATCAGTTACCAATCAAACACCCTTTGTTATTCCATTGTTTTCCATACTACACTCCATTACATTGGAATTTTCCTTCTATTAATCTGCATATTGAACTCTTCCTCGAGGACCACGTTCATGTAATTTATTCTGATTTACAAGCTTTCTTCTGTCCCCCTAGTACTACAATATCATAGGAAAAGCATGGGGTTTTATTTCTTCTCTTGACGTATGACTAATTTTCTATACCCCGTTTTAACTTTCTTCATCGCCTGTTCAATATATAAGCAAAACAGCATGAGCGACAGACTGAATCCTTGTCTTACTCCTTTCTTGAATTATGCTTTCTTTTCTTGATCTTCAATTTTAAGTACTGCTGACTGCCTCCATAAGATGTTATGGATGAGCTTTCTTTAACGATATTTTATACCTGCCCTTTTCAAAATCCTTAATAGTGTATTCCAGCTCATATTATCACAGGCTTTTTCTAAATCTACAAATGCCATGAACGTAGGTCTGTTTTATGTTATCTTGTCTTCTAAAATTAGAGGTAAAGTCAATATTTCTTCTCTTGTGACTACATTCTTCCGAAAACCAAACTGATCTTCTAACTCGCATTCTATTTGTCGTCCTATCATCCTATATACTATTTTTGTTAATATTTGGCATGCATTAGATATTAAAGTAATTTAAGGAACTAACAATGATAAATAATGAATAAGCTATATTTCACTAAGACACAATGTTTGTACAACGTATGCACGTTTTATTTAATTTAGTTTAATGTATTCATATTGCTTCAGCGATACCTATACTAAGTGATACTCGTTGACTAAAGAAATGTTCCTGTTTGACATTCAGTAACAACGTCTTTTATTTTATTTTATGTATTTATAACACTAAATACCCATCAGTGCGTTCGTCATTATGTCATAGTTATAGGCGTCTAAACTACTGATCCGAATTTGGCCTCATTTCACGAATATACAGAAGTTATATGTGAAAAAGTGAAAATGTCAAAAACCTCCATTTACTCCTTTTTAGCTACAACACAATATAAATCTTAATTTTGGAACCCCTCCAACGTTAGGTCTCTGTAGTTCTAAAACTGAGAATGTTAGAAAAATTCTGAGAACTTTTGGTCGATTGAAAATTCGATTCTCATGGTCATATGATCTTATCTTCTGAGATCACCGGAAAAGAATCAAAATGACACCTTTCTGCAAAACAAAGACTACCATTTTGACAATTTTTTGCAATTTAGACAACCAAGGATGGAAAAAGGTAGGATTTGACAACAAAAAATAGATTAAGGCTGCCGAAAAACATGTAAAACTCTCACTCAAAATGATCGCTCTGAGGTAGAACTCTACATATAGTGTATCCTCAGAACTATGAATGAATGTAGTTTACCCTCAAGTACTGTAATAATCTTTAATTACAGTCCTACTCTTTTACGTAAGTGAACCCGAGTAACGCTGGGCACTTCAGCTAGTTATGCCTAAATATTATCGTTCTGCGTTCCATATCCATACGACCAAATTTCGAACACCTTCGTGACCTCAATATAAAGGGATGCGAAGTTTCCTCGCGTATTTATATATAGATAATACTATTGTGATACATTGTAAATTAGTTGCACAATTATTATAAATAGAACTTGTTTCTGTAAACTAGAACATTTATTTTCCCAGTTTAAAATAAGTCTGCATCAACCATAATATTTTTTATTACGATCAAATTCCCGTAAACAGGGTACCTTCTTGGCGACTACAAAAATTAATAAAATATGAAACTGTAAAAATACATTGATATTGTATACAACACTGGAGGAGGAGTGAGAATAGACACGCAGTGAAACATCGTTCACACAGGCACATAGATACTACTTTAATTTCTTCTAGGATACCAATTTCTTCAATATATTACAGAAGACTGTGGACCGCTACTGGAGAACAGCTCACTTCTGGAGTGGTTTGCAAGCGTGGACCTTCTGATAGTGTCAAAGAGGATGTGCGGCATGGTCAAAGCGGTTAAGTTATCTCTTTGTAGGATTGTAGTTCTTTATAGAGTATTCCTACATTCCTTCCTCTTTATTCCAACTTTCAGTCAGGGGTTTATGCACCCGATCATTATACTTATTCTTGAGCAGGTAGGAAGATCCGAGTTGTTTAGTTAAAAGGAGGCTTCCAGTTTAGCGGTTATCGGAAAACTCGTTTTCCCAGATGTCTGCGTTGGTTGGGATCTAGCAGATGGTGATTTCTTGGATTTTTTCTTAGTAAAATATTAATTCTATGAAATTAATGAAATAAATTTTGCGGTTATGTAAAAAATGACAGCCTATGTTTGCATTTATTAATCTCGGGTATTATAAAAATAATATTATTAATTTATGTGAATACATCTTGCAAAATAAGGTATATGAAATCATTTGTGATAATTATAAAATGTAAAATTCGTATTTCTTTTAATGTAGTTGAAATTCGCGCTATTTTTATGGAAAATAATGGACTTACATAATATAGAGAATTTCTTGTTTGGCGTTGTTATGTACGGAATTTAATAAACTGTCATGATGGCAAGGGAGCGATTGGTTTCTTTACCCGGATTTCAATTTTCTTGGTTATGAAACATTAAAGCCATCAAAACCTGAGTGCACAGGGCCGAAGTTGGCCAATTTTTATATTTAAGTACTTTGATATTTGTTACTACTAACTGAAGAATATTATTTGTAGTGGAATGGCTAGAGAAAAAGGATAACAGAGTCAACGCTGAAAAATGATGTACGCATATGAGGTTAGATATGCGGGGTCCAATAGAAGAAATGGTGAAATCGTATCGGCTTAATATAAATAATATATATTACTTTTTATTTCTTTTTTTAATCAAAATTAGATAAATTTGAATTGGTTGTAAATATGTCGTACTAATTCCCCAAATATAACATTAATGAGCAAATATACTGTGATAAAGGAGTAAATGCTCTCACATTATAAATATTCCACTGTGATGAAAGCAGACACTTTAAATAAAAACGTTATAAAATTTTTAAAAAAGTTATTGTGTGAAGAATTACCTGCTCAGTGAAAATATTCAGCTTGCAAATGATGAGTACACGTAGTTTTTATATTTGAAACTTACAGATCTTTTTCAACGATCAATGGTAGCTACGGGACAGTATCGTTTATAATTTATTTTATCTGGTAATGAAAGAAAAATTGATGCTGAACATTACTATTGTTCTGAAAAATAGTTGTAAAGATGGCTACATTTTCTCTATATTTGATACCAATTTAATTATGATTTATAAAATTTTATTTATCTTTACCAATTCAGGATATAAAATCCTATATTTACAAAATTGGGAAAAGTTCTATATGGCTGCAATGCTGATAAGAACTGTATGTTCCTTCGTAGCTGAAATACGGTGAATTTTCTTCGTCCAAATTAAATGTAGGAAAGTATGAGCAATTCATTTATCGTACTGTTTTTATCTTATTAACCTGTTTGTTTTGGATTTTCAAACGTCCATCAGAATGATACACAATATTTGCTTAATAAAGAAACAACTACGAGTGTTGTTTAACATTGTAAATATTCCGCGAGGGGCATGTCACTCCAAAACGCTTGTCTGACGGAAACGTTTACCGACAGACCCTCCACTCTGTTGCATGCAGCAAATTAGACAGTGCTCAAGTTTATTTAATTTTGAAAAGCTTGTATCCAGAATATTTCAGTTCAAGTCACTTAAAAACAGTAATTTCCTAGTTGTCTTTTCTGCTTAGTACTTGACGCAAATTAGTAAGCCAGAATTGCAAGTTTCTAATGTATGAAACTGTCTATTTAACATCTGCGTTTCAAAATAAACTGGAAGTGCGATGTAAATTGCATTCAAATTCTTTAAATGTTTTTGCACGTGCAGTTCAAAACAGAAATTTCAATTGAAATGAACTTTCAAATAGTTTACATGAACTCAACGCAGGACGATCATGCGCATTATTATTGTATGTTATCTACATATCAACCTAATCCTGTATATACAAACTAAAGTTTACGATGTAAGTATTGATTTTATATTATGTATGTATTTTATAAAAAAAATACATAGTAGAAACTATGACATTCACAATAATGTTGCTGTTAATAATTTGAAAAAAAAAGTTTGTATATAAAGAAATGGCATTATAGCTAATAAAATCATTAATGATATTTTTAAAACTTTTGTTTCATATTTATTCGATCTACTAATGTTGGAGACTGACTATATTTTCAGGAAAACATCCAATTAATTTTGTAATATGTTTAGACCTGAAAATTCTTATTTGGTATAAATTCCTGCTGTATTGGAAAGGCTTAAACGTTATATAATAACACGGAAGCCTTTAAGTAGTAGCTCGAAGAAGAACTCATCAGTCTTAACTCCCATCTTTTTCTCATTTAGGTGACGAAACTATAACTGCGCGTGGGTTTCTAAACCCCATTTAAACGTCCGGAAATGATTCACTCCTTTTCCTGAAGAATTTATATTATATCCTTCCCCGTCTCTCCATTCTCTGCTGATTTTTAAATTGTAATGTCGTGCTCTATTCTCGAATATTTTATTCACTTTGTGTTATTCTTTATTTGTTTACGTTCTTAGAGTTTCTTTATAATTTTCTCGGCTATTATAGCATTGAGTATGACTCATCAGTCATTCTGTAGTGTATTATTATCTTCTACCAGTTACATAACTCTGGGTTGAGTTCTGACCACGAACATTCAGTAATGAAAACTGATTATGCTTCCCGGCTGGCAAGATGTGATAGCCCGACATTTACGAATAAGGTAAATATTAAAATATAGATAGCCTCTTTGTCAATAATTTATAATTAAAATATGAAATGTTACGCCGTTTCGTCTAGCTAGACATGGAACCACTAAATTTTTTACCTGAAGAAGTCTCAAATGAGACCCGAAACGTCATAATATTTCATATTTTAATTATAAATTACTGAAAAAGAGGTTCATTAAATCACTTATACATTTAATTGTCAGAAAAATTATTTAATTAAAGTATAGTTCTTTTGAAAGAGGAGCCGTTTTGATCTCGGGCGTTGTCAGATATTATTTCTCACGCAGCCTCGCTGAAGTAGGGGTTTGCTGTTGATCATTACTGTGGTGTCCATTGTGGCAAAGTTTGTTTATTTACCTGCTCGCATTCACCGGGAATCAGTAAGACTTCCAATGGAAAATTCTTATAACTGTATTTTTGTATTCATAGACTTTCGCATTTATAAGTTTAGTGATGACATAACAGTCCAAAGTAATTGCCAAACAGTTTAGTAAAATGAGTTATTATCTTCGCCGGTTTATAAATTCCGGGCATTTATTTTGTGATTCCATGTCTGAGTTATGGTAGGAGTTTCCAGGTGAAGGAATTTTTACGTTTCATTTCTGTAGTTTAATGTGATTGAAATATGCCCAAGCATTTCAAGAGTTATTATGATTGTTACACTGCATGCTATTTCGGAAAATTCGCCCTGCAGTAGAGCAATTCTATTCTCTGCAATGCAGAACTTTGCTTACACAAGCTGTGAATATTTTGTAGGGATGAAAAAGGACTCTGCAAAACAACAGTCGGAAGTAGGAATACACGTCTAAAAGAATTTCCGCTGATTAATGTGTTACATATTTTTTAGGTAGCAAACAAAATTGAAGTAGGAAGTTTATTATTTAATATATTAAATTTCAAAGATCAGTCCAATGGCGTAGTTGTTCTCCAGCATAACAAAATAATGAAAATGCAAGGTAACGTTTTGATTAAATTGGATACTCTCCATTGCATATAAATATTGCCTTTAACTAAATGTAAACTGTATAACCGATTACACTTGTTTCCGAGGCAAATAAATATTTTATTTTAAATAATGAAAACAACAACTTAAAACAGTCTCACAATTTATTTTATTCAAACACGTTGAAATCTTTCGTCATTTGTCATAATCATTCTGTAAAATTCAATTAAACAACTTATAAGCGATTAAATAGATTATTCTTATGACATTAATTAAGTTTAGTATAAAATTATGTTACACACCTTATTTAAAAGACTGAATAATGGTAGTGGCGAACAGTAGTCGGATTGTGAAAACATTGAATTAAAATTTATATTGCCTAGCCTAAATTGCCAATCGTTGTTTGCTATGTTAATGCTCCCGCCAACTGACCGTTAAAGTGTTTTTTTTAACTCGTTACAGAAGTCAATCGATAAGCCGACAATGATCGATAGTATATTATCGTCATAAAATACCACATACCTATGTTTTAAAATAATATTGCCTGTAGCTTATCGATAATAGCAGCATAATGGGTCCCTATTTTGTTTTATAATTAATTTACTTAATTCTATTTATATTAATATCTAAAGCTTCCGTAAATATAAGTTTTGTTATTTGTCTATTTTTATGGAGTATTTTTGTATCATCAAATTTAATTGTATGATTGAGTGTTTCTACGTGGGTGGAAAGTGCGCTGTTATTTTTGGATTTAGGTTTTATGGTGGTAAAGCCTCGTCTTTAGGCAGGTCTTATATAAGATTTATCACACTCATCACAATCGATGTTGTCGAAGGTATTAATTTTGTCCTCCATAAAATAGATAATATATACACAGTCTAATATTATGAAATATTTTATTTCTTAGATACAGGGTTGGTATGTCTGCATTACATTGCTTAACAGCATGGGGAAGAAGCGATAACATCTATTTGTTGTTTTATTAATTCATCTGGCTCATGGTTTCCCTAAATATTTGTAGCGGTTATATAGTATAACGGGGCTCTGGAGTTTGTAATTGGTGTTCACAATGTTTCGCGTCATTTAATAAAAATAAAAATGAGCAACTCAGCTATCTTTCTGAGCTGCTACTCCATCATTATCTCGCGGCAAGCGCAGGAGTATAAGCTACTCCAATTAGTCTTTTTGTCATTATAACGCGCCTCGTTTCTCGATAATTTGACAACTCCATAGAGCATGTGCCTTTATTATAAAAGAGATTCGAGTCTCCCATAAATTACTTTCCCGTTCCCTGAAAGTGTACTTCGCATGGATTTTAACCATCACCTAAAATATCTTTGTAATTCGCCTTAATGTTTAACCAGTCGCAGACTCTACAATTAACGAGACGTTTTACGTCTTACAGCTATAAGAATAGCGTCACCGGAAACCATTTGAAGAACATTGGTTTATTGTTAGTTGCTCCGATTCGCCGTTCAAATTCATTGATAAGTAAGTAAACAAAATATAAGCGTAATTTTGTACTTACAGGACTGCTTTCACTCTTATTCCGAAAATTTCGAATTTTAAGAGGTGTTTATATAATAGCTTATACTTTACCAAATCTTAGCTGAAGTTAAGTATTTACTATCTGCGGGTCCGGCATTGTCCAATACAGTACTTAATTCGACATTAGTTTCATAGTTAACTTGTGACAACCGTCAATCGCATCATCTTTGAACATTTACGCTGCCACGCTTACCTATCCCCACCGAATGTGTATTTTTTCATAGCCGGCATAATGACTCAAAGTATTTCAATAGAGTAAATAAATTACGTTAAATAAGCTACCAACTTTAAAAGTTATAAAGGAGAGTGAAAACAACCCCGGTACTTTATAAGAGTTAAAAATTCTCTTAGTGCACTGAAGTAGTCAAGAATATACACGATAAAAAATACACCCAGTACCTTAAGAAAGTTAAACATTCTCCCGGTATCTTAATGATACGTCTCAGATAGTCCGGTACCTATACCGTTAATTATTGAATACCTTCCATCTTTCCGCGACAATCACATATCGTTTATTCAAATTGCATTTCTGAAGGCCACATAATTAAGCGTCTCGTCAATATATAACGTATATAACGCGAAATTTAAAATCTTTCACGCAGAAGATTAGAATCTTAAAGTATGAATGTAAAAAGCAACGACGTCCTTCAACTTTTCAATCGAAACAATATTAATTATGTGTAATATTATTAATCTTTGAAATGCTCACTTGAAAGTATTTACTCAAACTTAACATACCGCCAATCCCATTTATTTATCATGATTGAAATATTTTTTATCATTTGACTATTATTAAATATTCATAATTCAGAAACCACACAACCAAAGATTGTCAAGAATTCTCACCAATTTATTGCATCAATATTTGCAATTTCTCTTGAACACCCTTTTAAATTTAATTAAATTTGTGTTGCATGATATAATTGGGCAAAAGTTGAATTTGAAATCTACTGTGGGTGCGTGAAAAATTGTCACGTTAAAATGGATTCCTAATAGAACGGAAATATACAAACGCACGTAATTGTTTTTATCATTATCTTTTTCTGGTTATTGTACTGCAGGATATAATTGAGCGTAACAGAAAATAAACAAAATGCAAAGGTATATTGTGCGCAATTAAATATGGCGGACTTTCCTGTGTTATATCTGCTTAATGCTCGGTGACGTAATAAACTTATGCATGATGACACAGTTGAAAATTGTGGAAGCAAAGTTGCTTTCAAGTTTGTGCTGGGTATATCCCCCAAATTCTTCCCATCTATTTATTAAGAATTGATGCACAGAAATTTGTTGACATCTGTCCGCACCTTTATAAAGAATACAAGAAACAATGACCAAACTTATTTCCAGGTGCACCAGCTACACATTAGCCGCAGAGCGTTACGACTTCTTCACACGGAGTTTGGTTCTTTTCTGTTTTCATTTATTAAAGAACGAAAGTGAATTTTACCTAAGGAATGTTTTTATGTATTTATTTGGGGGTTTAAATGTATTAATTTATTAACATGAAAGTGTATCTTCGTTGAAATTCAAGCTTTTTAGATTACTTGATCCAAGTTGTAGAATGGCGAAATGCTGACTTGAATGTGTTGAAAATTGAATCAAAATTTTTATACAGTCTCACAGAATATATTTTAACACTAAGTTACAGTCACCTAAATATGCACTTTAAGCCTAAAACGTGTAAATAATTAAAAACTCGATAGTTTGTTAGAATCAAATTTATTAAATCCCTGCTTCTGTTGTACATGAGAATCAAGCTATTTTTATCCAATCGAATACTTGAACCATTTAAATAAAGAAGTAATCCTAAAAATGTTCTCAAACTTGAAGATGGAATTCCAATTATGCTGTAAAGGCACATGAATCCCTTTTTTGGCTCTTTACAAAGGAATGAAATCGATTGTAAAAGGCCTCAATATTTATCAGTCTAAGTCTAAGATATATGAGAAATACGTTGTTAATCGAGCATGTCTTTGATTCCTTTAGGTGCAGAAATTCTTTTGAACTAAAGTGAAGACATCTATCACTTACAGGACTGGTTTCAAACGACGAAGAACTTATAACCTAATACTCGAAAATGGGGTATGAAATTTGTTGTTGTTAATGGGCCACTTAGAATATTACATAAATACATTTTGTTTAATAGATCACTTATATTCACTATACTTTAAAGGTGTAGTGAGACTCGGGTGGGTTAACAAAGAGTTTCTTGAAAAATTTGTATCAGATGGAATATTTTTATTTCTATATTTCACAACTTTTGTCTAAATAAATAAATATCTTCTTACTTCACAAGTTTATGTAATATAATTTATTTATTTTAACGAAATTAATTTCGGAACTGGAAATTTGAATAATTTAATTTTAACGTAATATTGTTGCATTATATTTTATAAATTTATTCGTACATTTTTATTAAACTCCTGAATAAATTTACTTGATGAAATTCCAAATGTGAGGGCCAAACTTTGTACGTATTGAATAAAGCTTTGTTTGTCTGTATTTGGTCGTTTAATTTAATTTTATAGAACTTCTCCTGTAGGCTAAAAGCTCGTGGCTGAAAATTCAACTCCGTAGTGCAATACAATAAAAATTTTACATTAGAAAGGTGTTAAGACATAAAATTATTTCGCCCTCGTCTTTACCGTAATAAAAGAAATGGATTTGATAGGATGATGGACCGATATTTGAACATAATGATTCATTCTACGTGTTGCAAATAATTCCAAAGTAAGTCTTAATTTTTAGTCATTATTAAAGGATCTACCATTTTGTTTCTTATTTTTTAAAAAACGGGGAAACTTGGGTTTGCTGAACGAATAAGAACTGTTGGTTAGCAGCGGAGAAATTACATATATTTCTTGCCCATCGTAAAGTAAGGAATAAGGTTAGATCAGGTTTGTAATTCCACTATTTGCCTTAAACGCACAGGAAATTATATATTGTACTGCAAATTAAATTATTACTAGACTTTAAGAATATTGCATATTATACTAAGTATTTTCTGTTTTTATTATAGAGAAATTATTCGTTATAGTAATCAGTCTAACTCTGCTTAACTCTCTACATGAAAATGATGATGTAGCTCAGACACGATTAAATAAATTCGTAGTGTTATTAACTTTTATGATGCTCATGCTGAGCAACTTGTTTGCTTCTGACTACATACAACGATTCACACTCCACCGTTTTTGTTTTACTGGGACAGGAGTGGCATTGTAGTCCATAAATTTCGATTTCGTTTTGTGAATTTATGGGCCATATTCCCATGTCATCCATGTTACTTTAGCTGTTTTCTCTGCATGTTATGTAAAGCAATTGCCGGTGTGTTGTACCGTTTAAAAATTTAGGTTATTAACTTACGTTCTTCAAAATGTAGGTAATTTCTAGCCGTATGTGTATGTATTCATATATAATTATGCGAAACAAATGTATTAACGGCTGCCTAAACAAAAAATATATAATTGTTTTTAAAAGTATTATATTTTCTATAAGTTGTACTGATTTTGGTTCTCAATTCAAGACAATTCACTTCGCTAAATGAATAAAAATATTCAGCACTATCCGATTTTATTTATTATTTATTTGTAATCTCAATAACTGCTAATGGTCATTAGTGACATTCTACCAATAGGGGAACTCAATTAAATTAATTCACGGTATAGAAACCCTCCCACACGCAACGCACACGTCCATGCCAGGATTCGAACCTGGGACCTCTGTAGTACAAGGCAACGACGCTGCTCCGATTCTTATTAATTAATCACGATTTTATTCAGGTTATTTTCAAATCATATTGTGAAATTCTCCTCAAAACATTATGCAGGTAAAAAATGATTAAAAATGTAAATTTTCTTATATTTGTTTTTTTGGTCATCTTTTGATATTAAATTTTTTATCTCGCAGTATAAGTTGTCTTCTAAAGCTTTTTTTGGTATGTCAATCCACATGTTATAGCCCGGGGGCCCTAGTTAACCCTTGGCTACCTTTCTCTACCTTCCCTTTTCAATTTCCTTCCTATGCTATTAAATGGGAGTAGCCTGTTTCAAGATCACCCTCGTGTAGCCTGTTAACCCAAAAAAAAAAACAGGTTACTTGCGGGGTTCCTTGTTGAACAGAGACCAAAGTCTATCTTTCTTTATTACGGTTGCCAATGTTTCCTACTTTAGTACGTTCGTGGGTTTTTAGTATAGGCAATATATTTATTTATTTTATTGCATTTCAATAAAGATCTGAGACAATTTGTGGGCCAGGTGGCTGGAGACGCGCAGACAACGGTACACGGCTGGATTGGAGAAATCATAAGCTCTGTAGCAGGTTTATTTTTGGTAATGAGCCTGTCAAAGTTACGGCAAATTCAGATTAACACTGTAAGGTGACGTGTTGGCTACAGTAGTGTTGGCATGCTTCTCTTGGGATAATGTTTCAACTTGATCAGAGGATGGGACGGAAAGATGCACTATCACGTACCAAATAATAATCACTCGGATTAGTACAAAAATGGCATCCAGGATAATGATTTTGGCGAACAGTATTTTAGGAGTAGATTTTTTGGTAGAATAATGGTATTTGCTTCGACCCACAGATGAGGATCATATTGTATTTATTATTAGTCTAAAGATGGGCGCAAGCCTGGTGGCAGATACAAAATTTAAACATAAATACACCTAATCTAAAAAAAAATCACAGTTCTTTAAAATTAAATTAAAATCAAATGGTCCTGCCAACAATAGTCACCTGGGCAGAGCTAAGTTTTGGTCTTCATGTTACAAGACGCGGGTATGCAACAAAGGCAACAGGATCTATCCTAGAAGAGTGACGGTTCAAGTGAGCCCTGACTAGCAGGCAATTTTTCGAATTACTACGGTAGTGAGACAGAACTACAAGACATAGACACGATATTTTTGTATTTAGCGTAGTAAATATCTTCCTTTACCTTTATTTTAGGTAACTTCCTGAAGTAAACGCAATTTTCAGGTAGAATTAAGAAAAGTAAATCGTTTTTACTTTATTATTTTTTATTACTAAAGTTTATAGTCGCATTAACCATACATGTCAAGAGCAATTACAGGTGAACAATTAAGTAAATACTATTAAAATGACTGGTATCTGAGCGATTATGAATATCTTTAAGTAAATCAGCTTACGTCATTAACTTCACCATCTTCAAAATATCTTCAGGTCTGGAATAGAGTTCGGAGCTGTTGAAGTCGGCTATAGTGGCTCATCTGTTAAACAGAATGTGTGGGATGGTTAGGGCCACCTCGCCATTGCTACACTCTGGCTGCGGAGTTCACTAAAAGAGATGAGAGTGTGTTTAAGTGGACTGCTAAGTCCTCATTCCGGTAACTAGCACCTGCAGTCTTCTTGGTAATCCTTTAGGGTAAACTATGTCTGTGCTGTTGCTGACAGTTCTCCAGATGTCACACTCTAGGCCATCTATCCTCTACGTCCCCCATGATTCCGCTCTTACAGTCCCAGCTGGTGCAAGTGGGGTCATGAGTCATCAGGCTCTCCCTTAGGTGATCCGCTGTCGTGGAGCCTTATCCACTGATTCGGTTTCTAGACATTTAAATATTTTATTATAATATAATTTTAAATCTATCCACCACGCTTAATGATAGTAGCCACCATAATACCCTAATTTCCCAACATATATTCCAGATATCCATAAATTTTCTATAATAAATTATTATTTTCGTAACGAAAAATTTGAGGTTTATATTTCGTTTATAATCGATATAAAGTAACTGTATTCATTACAACAAATATAACGAAACTTACAGATTCATGATAATTATGCTTTCCTCTGTACTGTAATTTGTTCTCTAAAAGGTGAGACGTTTTTTGATGAGTATAGGGATCTTATGCAGTAATCACATTAAAACTTCTCGATGAATGGCGTTTTCGGCTGAAGTCCATGACATAGAATTAATGTCATGATTGAAGTTACATTAAAATATGACAACATTTTTCAGGTCACTTGATCCAAGTCCACGCTGTGCTGAAGGGAACGGCACAGTTGCCGTGCAATATTGAACCACCGACGAAGAACGACTCCATAATACTCGTCATCTGGTTCAAGAATGAAATGACGCCCGTTTACACGTACGTAAATTAATTCGTGTTTATCTTAATATAATAGAGTTAATTTTCTACACCGCTGAAATTATACATTATGACAACAGACTTTAATTAAAATTAGCATAAAAATGTAACATTTAAGTGACGAGATTAGTTTTATTGTTCGTGTCATTTTTTTAAAATGAATTACGTATAATGTATGAATATTTAACCCGTAAACAGTCAAGCGGAATACTTGTTAAGTACAATAAACGAATGTGTGAATACAACACTTCAATTAAATAACGCATACTAAAGTTTGCAGAGAAGAAGTCGTTTCACTTAGCTGCAAACATTATAGAATTATGAGAAAAAGGGTTTTTATAATTAAACAAAATGGATAAGGAAGTAGCCAATAATTGTTATTTGTGTTATTTACCTTTTTGTTTATTTTTATGTATTTCGTATTCCATTCTACATTTAAGATTGCTTAAAAGAAAAATGATATAGCAAGAATATCCACTTAATGACTAAATTTCAACACTAAGAAAGGTATGATGTTTTCTAATCTAATAATAAACGGAGCGTCAAAGATAATCAGTTTTCACATTAATTATTTTAATTTATACATTAAAATTCATAGAAATTCTCCAATTCATATCGTTTTTTATGTACATTTTTAATTTGGTGTTCATTTGATCTACACCCCTATATTTCTAAATAATTTAATAAAAGTTTTTAGTTTAGCTATTAAATTTCAAATTCATTAAATTTTAATTACATACGTTTTTCATCATCATTGTAATTCTGTTTCTCAGGTATTATATCTTTTTCCTTGTTTGCGCTTTGTATATTTTTTATATATTTAATATTACCTTTATATTTCATCACTTTTTTGTTTCTTCTTTCGAATTTTCGAATTTTTATATTTGTTCAGTGCAATAATTAAACTAAAATCTCAAGGATTAGAGAACGAACGGTGAACTACATCAATATAATATGTTCGAGACGTAATTGGTGACTTAAATTAGAGATATCTTGAAGGAAACAAAATCATATAAACTTCTCAGTTTATTATCAAGTTATAATTACTGCGCAGAGTGGAGCGCAATACTGCTTCCTTGAAACTGTATTGGATACTGCAAATTCTTCCCCAGCAGCTTGTTAAAATTTCATGAGATCGAAATTACGTATTTGAAGTACGGGACAAAACTAATTACGAAACCGTTTTTAAGGAACACATGGGTTCTCGCTTGTTTGATCCTGCTACGCATGTTATAGCGTTAGGCTAATAGTGCCTTGTTCCCTTTTCTCTCTTTGACCAATTTCCTCTTTGTGAGCAGCCCTTTTTGTTGGCTTCTTGTTCTCAATATCTCCTTCAGCTTTTTTGATGCACTGTTTTTGGTTGACCGATTATCGAGTATCTTAACCGTAACACGAAGATCCTGTTGCTATACGTTTGTTCGAATTAAGGGCAATGGCTAATCAGAAACATTTAATTATTTAAGTTCAATTTATGAATTCGAATTTCTCACTTCGCTATAATACTAAGAAAATTTCAGGGGTATTTCATTAGTATATATAGCATTGTATTAATATATGCATGTTAAAAATATATTAATTAAATTATTGTAATAGTGCTAAAATATATAGCTTATATTATTTTATTTTTGTACATTATATAATATACATTCTATTTTACACATTGACACCGGGCATTGTCAATAAAATGCAACAACCTATCTATATGATTTTACTGTAACTGCTTCACACAGGCCGTATAATGGGTCAAAACTTAAGCATACTACTTCAAGTAGCAATAATATAATTCAAAGTTTTAAATAAATATTCGTAAAAATATTTGAAATGAATTCTTTACTTATCCCGGGGTAAATGTGGATGGTAATGTAAAATACTTTTCAGGAATCATTTAGTATTATTATAAAGTTAAAATTTTGGAGTCTTTTTCAACAATTGCCAAATTTATATGACTTCAAAAACATGAATTTATAAAGTTCTTTTTAATATAATTATTTAAACAACCACTTTCAACCTTTTATTACAGAAAATAAGTTTATTAAATAAATTGTAAGTTGTATAAATGTACTATAATATCCACAGGTTTCCTGATACCGTTCAATCTGCTTGGTTAATAATTGGTGTAATATATATATATATATATATATATATATATATATATATATATATTTAACCAAGCAGATTGAACGGTATCAGGAAACCTGTGGATATTATAGTACATTTATACAACTTACAATTTATTTAATATATATATATATATATATATATATATAGTGAAACCCCGTCCCCCAGTGAACACTATCTCATGTATAAGTATAATTTAAGAACAAATTTTATATGTTAATACACGATAAGGCTAAATTTGTCAGTTTGTGTTATTAAAGGTACGTAAATATATAACATCTTCAATCCAAGGACTGAGTTGAGTAATATTAAATTTTGACAGTAGTAAGTCGTTTTCTACTGAAGTACAATCAAAACCTTCATATTATTCGTATTATTTGTTAACACATAATCTTGCATTACTTCTTTAAACTCGTCAGGCTAAGTACAAAATATATTCATTGAGTAACTTGACTAGAATGACTAAAAATAAACAAAGATATAATCTAATAATATATGATTAACATTGTAAGTATATTTCAAAATATGAATGTATGGAGATATTCTTCTCTTTTAGGTATAATATTCAGTAATCATCTCTTATGATAAAATTTATTGCATTATTACTAAAACTGATATTTGGCTTCTGTGATTAATATATTTCATATCTACTTTGATGCTCTGTAACTTCTTGCAAACCCGCTCTTATGCGCATAAATAATGAAGAAAACCATCGGAATCCAGAAAATATATAAATAATTTTTGAAAACGGATATTGGTTGCAATTTAAATATATGTTTTTACTGCTAAGGGAACCTGGAGACCCTCTTGTAGCCTATTACTCGAAAAAAGTGAAAATGTATAAAAAGGAATGCCTTTGGGATTAATTGCGGAGCTCACCTTTGGGGATGCTTCTTACTCTCTCAGGTTTTTATAGGAACCTTCATCTTTTTTTAAGAGGTGTATGTACTGGGGTCGAAGACCTGGGGCATACGGAAACAGTTGTCCGCTAATCACATTGGATTGGTCGGCAAGCTGCTTACTAAAATTGTTTGAGACACGGAGAAGGTAATGCTGCGGTCACAAAGCTAACTCGTTTCCCGTCGTTCGGAAGGGCGTGAGAGTAGTAACCAATAACCCTACCTGATGCAACTCTTCTAGGTGATACACAGGGTAGGATCCTTAAATTATAGCCCGAGGGCTACTTTACTCTACCTTCCACACATTCCATCCCCTTTTTAAAAAAATCCCTTCCTATGCTATTAAAGAGGAATTGCCTGTTTCATGATCAACTTCATGTAGCTACCCAAAAAGAAAATCGAAAATGTCAAATAAATGTATATTCATAATATATTGCAGTCGTTAACAACTTCTTATTAAATTATACAACTCAGTGGTATTAGGGCGCCACGTGGTAGAATTACCACTGATTGAAAAGAAATTAATTGAAAATTGAATATTTCACACGTTCATTCATAAAAAATGTGTACAGGGAAATCTGAATTTATTAATAAGCACCTGTCTCGTAGCCAGAAGATGCCTGTGGCAGCTTCCCTCGCAGAGGTAGGATCCCGGGCCCTAGTCAACCCTTGGCTACCTTACTCTACCTTCCACAACCTCCATTTATCAATTCCCTTCCTATGCTATTAAAGGGGAGTTTCCTGTTTCAGGATCACCCTCGCGTAAAGTGTTACAGAAAAAAATCAACAAAAGAACAGTCTCGTTAAGTTCCTAAGTCTCTTCCTGGAATTTACCAACGGGTTATTTTTAGCCTGGAAGCTTCACCCGAATGGGACTTCGGGACGCTTGTAATAAGAAATTCTTAACTTGGCTAAACCTATAAACGACATTGAATATAAATTTAATATAAAAACACTAATTTAGTTTTGTTTGTAAAAGTTTTCTAACTTATTAACTTGCAGGAACTTGTAAATCTTTGTAAACGTTTTGCGTAACCATATTATTTAGAATCGACATATTTTGTACTATGTATTCTGATTAATACCCTGTATTAATATACAAACTACACATGTCATTTACCGTTTTCATATGTTCCGTTAAAAATTGGGGGATGGAAAAATTAAACGATAATAAAACTACTCTTTTGATCTTAATTAATGAACACATCGTTATTTGACAACTAAATTATGTAATGGCAAGCTGGTAATTACAACATTTCGTTCAACACGACATTCATGTTAGTTAAAAACATTTGGTTGTTATAAATTATTACACACTGTGCAAATTCGTATCTGTTCGTTATGAGGAGAGTGAATTTTATCGAGTGAATTTGGCACATTTTACTCGAAAAGATGAATCTGTACCGATCTGAAATTTAAAGAAAGAAAAATGACTCCATTGAGTTTATTAACTACAGATATTCCTTTCACTATTTTAGAACTGGTTATGAAACACACAGACAATTCATGAACCTTTAAGTTATATATTATCTCAGTAAATGAGTAAAATATGGATTTATTATATACGAAAAGCATAAATGAACAGTGCCAGTTTTGGTTATATTTAATACATACATATATATGTAATATTAAAATTTTTTGTAAATTAATTGCCCCGTTTGTAAATATATGGAAGGAAATATAATAGAAAAGCATATAAGTTGAATTAACATTTAAAGTACTTTAATTTATTTAAATTATGTAGATAACACGTTCAGAAAGAAGAGCGTACACAAAAATAATATTTTGTTGTTGAATATAATGATGCAAATTTAAAGTAAATATAAATTACTTAGTGGAATAATAAAAACGACAGGAATATAATTAACTTTACATTTATTTACAGCTCTGATTACTGATGGTAACGAAATTTTTTCATGTCACGTAAAAAGTTTCACGTTTGAGAGTAATGCAATGAAACGTCCTCAACTTCAACTAATCACATTTTACACTAAAACACGATGTTTGCGTACATAGTCATAACATTCATTCTTGATGCACTACCATTAATAACGATGAGCAAATAAATAATTCTCTCTCTTAGCAACAGTGATAGATTAGAGTTAGTCAGCTAAAGTGGACAAAGCGTTAGTCTGAAAAATAAGTTATGTATACATAAAATTGGTTCATTCTATCAGTTACAAAGAGAAAGGACAGGAAGTATTCAAGTGACGAAAAGTTTCAATATAACGTAAAAAACTTGAAGTACAATTATTATTCATAATTTAAATAAGCATATTGTACTGAAACACTTGAAATAATTTTCAATCAATATAAGCACACAATTGCATATTGAAAATGCATATGCATTATTTATTATAATGATGAAATATTATTATGTTAAGTATGAAATTTTATTTATATTTAAAAATCAAACCATTTACTCTATACTTTAAAACTTTACATAAATATTACATTTTCTAATTTTAACATTAAACGGGCGGCAATTACTTTTATGTTAACACTATATATGTATATATACATATATATTCACAAAAATAGTACAACTCAATTTCCTTATATCTAAATCCACGAGTTCTACTTTAAGGGTATTATATGAGCATTCTCATAGAACGGAAATATTTAACACTAGGAACTAGCACTACCAGAAATCGACCAAAAGGTTAAAAATAGAGGTATTTACCGTGTAAACATTTTTGAACCTTCCAGTTCCACTTCTTCGTATAACTCATGTAGATCACGCCTCACTGCCGCTGCTATTGTCCGTGGCCAGGACAATATCCAATCTAAACCTCAGATAATAACCTCCACATCCTTAGTCATAAATTACTCTCCTTCCCCCAATGCCTCATCTCCTCAATCTCTTTGTAACATAATCTGATCATCTGCCCTCGTCTCCTCAATCTGTGTTGAAATTCCTTTCTGCAGGGGTTTTTAATAATTCTTCTCAACCACCTTAGTTCATATCCCGCTTATGGCGGGGCTCGATATTCACCAATAAAATTTATTTTGTCCTCTCTTGGAGGAGCCGTTTTGCCCCCACTCAACGACGAATTTGGGGAAAACCCACTCTCCTTACCATCCTCGGTCGCCACATTCCAGAGGTCTTGGGACAAACCCCGATAGCGCCTAAATGTTTGACTTTTATTACCCTTGTTTGTAGTATAATGTCTCTTGTCTTTGACTCGTCACCGCCGAAGTCCGAGTAGATGTGTTTTACCTTTACGATATATATGTATGTGTGTGTGAAAGCATTTCTGTTTAAGAATTTTCAACAATTTGTTTAAAACACTATAAATAATGATTTCAAACTAATTTGGTACACCTATTGTAGATGTGAGACGCCTTAGAATACAAGGAAGAAGGGTGAAAATGGATGCCATGTAAGAATATGCCGAAAACACTTTTATTATTTTTGACTGTTTTTCTTAATGCTATTGATTAATAGTGTCATACGGATTAATTAACTTTAACCTCTAACAAACTATTATCTTTGAAATCAAGTGAATACAATAATAACATAAGATGGGTGTCGAATTAAATGTTATTGAGGAATTTGAAGTTAACAGTGACGCCCCATCGCGATTGTCACGTGTTCAGCGAACATCGGTATGATTTGGTGTGAGAAGTGGACTCAAGTGAAATTCTATTCTTTTGTTTTTGGGGTCCCTAATGTGATTTGAGATACACCCGATTGCTGTGCTTCTGTTGTGAATTATTGTGTATCAGATTCTAAAGAAATTTGTTTATTCTTGTTCGTGTTGTTGAAACTAGAGCTTTTGATTAGATTCTTAAATATTTTATTTACAGTTCAAAGTTTCGACATCTAGGTCATTAGTGACAACACATAACTTTGACATAATTTTAATTAATGACATTTATAACTACAAAGATTTGAACAAATTTGCTTCAACGAGGTATTCCAAAAGAGCATGGAGAGCTGCGGGGTTTGTCTGAAAATCATCCGCGGTGAGTTGCGCAATGGTGGTATTTCTTATCTTGTTACATGTGGCACACGTAAAAAGAACATGATGCTAGTTTTAGGGTTGGAAAAATTTGGCGCTGTAAGTAGGATTAATTCATTTTCCGGTTCAATGTATGATCGGGACAAAATACCGGGGACTTTTAATAATTAAATAGACAAATTGATCTAGAAAGGAGTGTGCTATTTTACAAAATGAGACTTTTACTTTTTCTGAACATAATTTCCATGAGTATTAAAACACTTGTCCATTAAGATGAACTAGCTCTTTTATACCTGATGCAGAAAGCCATGTCTTGTGCAGTCACTTGGAGTTCAGCTTGCTTGTGAAGTTGTCCCGGACCCAACCTTGCACTTTGCCGTGCTTGAGCTTCGTTACTGGTAACACTATGAACTGTTCCAACACTTACATAGTAATACGTCGGACGCCACTCATGATATGGAACTGTCGCTGTAACTGACAAACTAGGACGCTGAGCACAAGTCATTGTGATTCGATCGTTTTTGAACTGTTCTAGCCAGTTATAAAAATTTTAGAGGTTTATACAACTTACACCATAAAATTATTAGTGAAAAATATTATTCTGATTTTCTCCTAAAGGAAGCTGAAACCAGATCTTTGAACGTTCTGAAACTAATGAGCGAACAAGATAACGTTAAGTGCAATTTTGAAATTATAAACAAAACAATTTTTATTCGTCAGGTGGTCTCAGATAAACCCAGTGAAGTGAGCAAACAGTCATGAAACTGCCGAACACCCCTTCCACAACTTTTTATTCATCAACTTGTCTATTTAATTATTGAATGTCACTCGTTAACACTCAGAGAAAATCAAAGATTTGGCTAATATAAATAAATTACCAAAATACGACAGTGGTTTTATAAAAAATAATTTATTTCTTCACAAACGTCGACAACACTGGCAATTATAATAAATTATGTTTTGAAAATTTCGTACACCTATATCCAAAAATTATTTACTTAGTCTAACTTTATAAATATCTTCGGAAGCTACTTAAAATAACAGATATAATTAAATGACAACCCACTTGACAAACTAATGACAAGTTAGTTTAATTAGACTTTAAGTTCTGTGCGTGAAATACCATTACAATAACTATTAAACTTAAGGAGCGAAGGTTTTTCTGTTGTATTGGAAGCCCAATAATTATTGAAGCAACTATTAAAATTACTCTAAAAGTAATACAACCGCAGTAGAGGATATTATTATTATGTTATTAGTTCACTATAATATATAATATAAATTAAAACTAAGGAACGTTAGTTATCCTTGACTATCTGTTTGGTAGCTTTCTCCGTTCCTCATCCTTCCTTTCGATTGATTTCCTAAATAGACAATTTATCTTATATGTGAGAATTTAAGGTTCTGGAAATACCAAGGTAAAAAAATTGTTGTTTACATTCAGAATGTTCTGACTTACATATAGTGTCTCAATAAACGACTAGAATTATGAGCGCTAACCATGATCTGTCATCCGAAGGTACCTGGTGGTGATGTAATAAAAGGATAAACAGATACGGTATGAACATTATATACCCCACAACAACGAGAGGACGAGTGACAGTCATCAGAAGAGTGTAGAATATGCAAGGATCAGTTAAGGGTCCCATAAAATAGAAAACCATTTTGTGACAGCACGTTTGGGGAAACTGGTCCAACCAGTTGCGCAAACCTAATTTCAGTTTTTGGTGTCCTCGAGATATGTCAGAGGCAAAGTAATGTTGCGCACTGATAGTACTGGTTTGTTTTGGGAGATTTGCTGCAGAGCTTAGATTAACTTAAACAGCGGACTACATAAACTATCTTTGAATGTACGTAGATACGTTTGGTAAATTGCTCGATTAGATTACACCTCTGGTTGAAAAAGAAAAAGCTTACTGTGTCATTCATTTATTCTCTTTCCTGCTTTATAGAGTCCCCATTGTCCATTGTGGGAGTACCTTGCATTTGAGACTCTTGGTCCCTCAAAAAACTCGTTCAAATACTAATTAGTGTCTTCGCGACTTTTCCTATTTTACACTTTTCTAAAACTGTTCAGAATTTGAAACAATTTAAATTTAGGATTTCCTAAATGCACACTGGTAGAATTAGTAACGCAGTCGGTTTGACTTTATGCATACTATCAACCCATTAGTACGGGTGACAAAGCTGCAACGCGATCAATGATCATTATGTCATAATGCTTATTTCTATGGAGTACGACCTGTTTTGTTCAAGTGCTTGGTTACCAGCATTTTTCATAGCCCATGAGCATAAATAATGTATAGTCATTCATGCAATATTTGCGTTTTGATGAGAAATAGTCACGATCTGTAAGACTGTAAAGGATAAATTTGCACGACCATTTGCAAAATCGAACAAATTATAAGAGAACTGTGTACACAAAGAATATGATTACCGACGAACAACTGCATAAAAAAGAGCAAAGTCAATTTTCACACAGTATATTAAATTTTAGATGACATCAGTAAATCAGACTAAGTATAAGTAAAAATTTTATACTTAGGAAAGGATGAGTGCTTTGCTGATCAAAGGTTGCCCGGAATGTTTTCAGGTGTCCACTCACCTCATACTTCAACATCTAGCGTACTTACTACAGATAATTTATTCTCATCAGTTGAAGCTGAACGGGAAGAAAATCACAATTGTCGGAACTGTAAACAAAATTGAAGAGCGATAAAAGGCGTAAAATGTCCTCGTTATAAGTTTAATGAATCCAACTGTGGAAACTTAAATTATGAAAAGAAATTTTCTAAGACAGCGTAACGAAGTTAGGCGGAGATATTGTCGCCCGAATGGCAGGAAATTACACAGCGTAGAATCTGGAAGACGACCGGTAGAAGTGTGGTACGGTATTTTGGACTTGGCAGCATAAACGCATGGATTGTAAGCGTACGAAAATTGTCTAAATAAATAAATCAATGACACGCTATGCGATTACTACGATTGGGGGAATATATTATCAGAATAAGATGTCAAAATAAGTTTTTAATTTGGCAATTGAATTTAATAATACATTTTTTGACAAATTTCTGAAAAAATATGCCGACCTTTGGAGCAATGACAAAAGAATAGAATATATTTCATTTCTTAATAACTAACATAGATACATAACTATTTCAATTGTATTTCCAAGATTTGAATATTTTGAAATGTAAGATGTTATTTCCAGGGTCGCACTTACTTAGGTTCCGCTCTTAAAACAGGCTTAAAATGATAAGTCTAAATCCAAATTGGCAGTGAAAGAGAAAATTGAAAAGAGGTTTACATTAAGAATATTTACATTGTTTTACTATACCGTTTCCATTTTCTAGGCTGTGCAGTTTCATGGCATTTTAGATTTAGAAAAATCGTTTGATAATGTTAACTGGAATAAGCTATTGAAGATAACAGGATTAAAACATCGAGACAGAAGAGTTAACCATAACCTCTACAAATGACAGTCAACAGTAATTAAAATTGAAGGACAAGAAAGAATGCAGAAATCAAGAAAGAAGTAACAACGTTATAGTCTCTCGACCATGCTCTGTGACTTATATATAGAACAGCCGATGAAGAAAGTTATAAAAGAATATGGAAAGGGATCAAAATGCAAGAAGAAGAAATAAAAATCCTAAGGTTTATTGATGAAATAGTGGTATTAGGGGAGTCAGAAGAAGACTTGGAAAACATAATAAATGACTTGAAAGATATCTCGGAAGTAGAGTACAATATGAGGATTAATAGAGGGAATAGCAATGTAATGGAGTGTAGTATGGAAAAAAGTGGAATAAAAAGGATATTTTGAAGAATTTTAATGAATTCTGATTCATGGGAATAATAAGAAATAGAGATGGTAGAAGTTTATAATGGGAATTTCTCGTCATTCTTTGCCTTCAAGTTGTTGACGACTACCATAATGCTGCTCACGCTGGTTTCTTATATTACGTTCCGTCAAATTACATATAAACCTGTGTTATATGGTCACAGCATAAGTAAAACCGAAGTTTATGATAAACGATGAATAAATAAGTATTATCTTTTTCTGTTATTTCTATAATTTCATTTCTTTTTATATACGCACGCAAAGAAGAAATTAAGACTACAGAAAGCAGGGCTAGACAGAATACCCGTAAACAGTCTTGATGGTACGGGATATAGCGTGGCGCTTCTAGTGTTAAATCAATTCGCCAAGATGGCCTAAGTTCAGCAGTAAGAATACGAAAATTAAAAATTTAATAAAACCAATGAACTTCGCCTTCAACATTAAAAATATTGATATCCGCAAAAGGTTTATCACTATCGCTCTACTTCATGCTCAAAATGAAAATTTCAACTTAAATATGAAGGATAAAATGATTAAGTTATTAGAAAAACTTCCATCGGAAATCTTGATTAAAAATTCAGTTTTGATAATTTTGCACATATAGGACAAAGACATAACTTTGTTGTATTGGACGTTGTCATTTTTTTGGGCATTTTCTATTTGTTTATCAGTTTCAAGATGGTTGTACTCATATTAATATGCTGTTGCTGTTGTCGTATTCACTCCTAAGACTGGTCTGATGCAACCCTTACATGCTAGCCTATCTTGTTCAAGAGTTTTCATTTCCGCACAACTATCACATGCAACATCCTCCGTAATCTGCTTAGCGCATTCCATCCTTGACTTCCCTCTTCTGTTCTTACAACACTAACCCTAATTTTACAAGACCCTCATGTCCTAAAACGTGGCGTATTAATCTCTCCTTTCTCTTGGTCTACGTCCTACGCTCTTCCCCTATTCTGTTAATAACTTCCTCGTTTGTGATCCTATCCACCCATCTGATTTTCAGCATTCTCCAATAGCACCACTTTTAAAACACTTCTATTATTTTCCTCCCTGAAACTTCCATCGTCCACGTTTCACACCCATATAAAGCCACACTCCATACGAAAAATTTTAGCAACAATTTCTTAATATTCACACTTTTATTACTCGTAAGTTTTAGCGAAAGCCTTCCTTTCCTGTGCTCTCCTACTCTTTACGTCTACTATACTTTTTCCAGCCCTAGTTATTACGCTTCCAAAGTAGCAGAATTCCTTAACTTCCGTCAAAATATCCTTTCCCAATCTAACACCCTTTGTTATTCCACTGTTTTCCATACTACACTCCATTACCTTTGTTTTTCCTCTATTAATACTCATAATAAACTCTTTCTTCAGGACCCCATTCATGCCATATATTGTGGTTTTCATATTTATATAATGTTAACAAAACAGAGAAAACACATTGTGTTTAGAATTTTGAACGTGTTTAAACAAACATGTTCAGAGCTAAAAATTACGTATCTTGCTAAAAGCGATGTCGTAAATTCAGCCCACTGGAAAATTTTAAAACGTTTTTATTAGTAATAATACAAGATAATTGCATCAAAATAGTAAAAGCTGTTATCATCTTGTTTCAGAACCAAAAAGAGATTTCGTTTAATATTTGGTTTTCGTTTTCGGTTGTCAACAGCGTTGGTCACGTAATCACACAGTGTGCAGGCGACAAAGGCATAGTCACGTCTATGCGAAACATGTACATCTCAGGGGTGAGATTATCATTGTCACTCAGGAAGATTGAACGCTGGGCTCGGCGGCGGAGGATTATTATCACGGCCTCAAAGGGCAAACCTATCGTGATCTGAGGAGGAGAAATCGCGATTCAAAGTCAGTTCTACATATCGAGAATAACTAAGGCAATGTATCTGGGGTAACACAGGAGGTCATATCACCGACGTTGTTGGGGATGTTGCTGGGACAGTGCACATAACATAATCTATTTATTATATATATATATATATATATATAATAGTTTATGACTGCCCATTTCGAGTAATTCCCGGGATAGTCACACAAACGGTTAACTTTTAAGAGACATACCTTATGTGCGTGTGGAGCCTGAATATTCAATGTAAAATGTTTTGAGTATTAAGTGACTGATTGTAATTTAGATGTTCAACGATTAAAAGAACTTTGGATTTAAATCAGTCACAGATTTAATAAAAACCAAAATTTTATAAAAAATAAAATGGCGGAACTTTTGGTACATGCCAGTGTCATCTACAAATAAAAAGACAAATTAATAGAAACGTTACGAAATTTTTAATATACTAAAATCTTTGAAAAGCGTAATTTTGATTATGTATAGTTTAGTCAACTGCACGTACCTTCATTTAGTCAATCCAAACATTTATCGTACATTGTTAAATATATAAATATCTGTTTTTTCCTTAGGAATGCACGTGATTCAACAATGTCTCTGCTCATACAGGTCGCTTGTCAAACTTCTGAATTCACAAAGTTTACAAATTAAACATCCCTATGGTTACAGATCCCATTCGTAAATATACACCCCACGTATCGTACAAATACTACTTTGAATTTTAATATCAAATGAGTCCAAAAGTTGTCACGTCAAAATTTATTAAAACTCTAAAAAAGGTCTATGTTATACATCAATATTGACACCGACTTATCGAATCTCGTAGGACGAGATTTGATAAATGAACTTACAAAAAAACTTGCATTCAAGCTTAGAAATGTGATTTATTGTAAAAGTTTTACGTAATGTTTATATATGTCATCTCTTTCTTTCCTGGAATTCATAACTGGTTGTCATTATTAGTGCTTCCGCAGTAACGAAATCACGTGTCATGGGATACGACCAACGATTTAAAGCGAAATATACTAACGCATACCAATGGCATTTTTAGGGCGCTTTTAGAGACGTATTTTTGGCGACCTGAAAAACCTAATAATCGTGCCCGTGTCTATGATTCAATTGGAAAAATCAAAGGATTTGACTTATTTCTTCCATTAGCCCTCTAATGAGGAAATAGGATACGTCGTTACATCAAAATTACAAAATAATTCTTACCAGCTAAAATTAAAATTAATTTGAATTGTACATAACAAAAATCGAGAAAATCAAATTTTCCTGTTCAAAATAACTAAAAATATAATACAATAATAATAATCCTTTAACGTTACGAAGGGTATAATATGATATTTACTGTATGCATACAAATTAAATATGTATTAGGTAAAATAATTATTTAAATGTTTAATGTCTCCTTGCATACTTATGATCCAGCGGCAATTAATCACTGATTATTATTCTGTTCATCGTTATAATGGATGTTTCATAGTCCTAGTATTTACACTATTACTTGAAGAAGGAGGGAAATAAACAGTAACAGTCTCATATAATGATAGTAAAATAGAATAGAAAGCTTTCGACAAAGTTTGTTATTTTCAACACGAACGTTACATAAAAAGCATGATTGTATATAATTAAAATTTGATAACGTTTCACATCACGGAGTGTATATAGTGTCCTTTTTCTAATTGTATATAACATCTAAGTAGGATTAATTATTTGTATTTTTTATATAATGTGAAAAACCGGGAGCTTTCATTAGAAGCATAAATAACTCTTTATAATTTATATTCTAAATTAAACTGGTACTACTACATTGCGAAGCCTTTGATTTTCGTTATTCAATTTATTTCCTTCTGCATAGAGTTTTATTGTAAGAAGAAGGAGATTTTATGTTAACAGCTCGTTTTGGCCATTTTTAAGTACTATCAGTATAGTGTGTCTAGTAGAATAATTTTTACGGTTAATAGGCTATACATTAGGGTGATCCAGAAACTGGCAACACTTATTTAGTAGTGTAGGAAGAGAATTCAAAATGGATAATGTGGAAGGTTTAGAATAAATAGATGATCGCCAAGGATTGACTGGGGCCCCGGGCTATGTTTTAAGGATCCTACCCGGTGGTACAATGTAAAAAGATGCCGAAAATCCCTAGAAAACTGGAATCAGGTAGATTGGGCTATTGGGTACTATTCTCAGGCCCTTCCGAATGATGGGGGATTAGTTTGCTGTTGGGTCGAAGCATTCCTTTCTCAGCCTCTTCACCAGTTTTAAGAGGCAGCTATCCGACTGATCCAATTGGTTCAACGGACAACTCTTGCCGTATGCCTAAGGTAATAACATAGGAAGGGAATTGAAAAGGAGGGATGTGGAAGGTACAACAAGAAAGCGAGTTATAAGGTGATCAGGCGTTCCTAAACCTTTCATCAATTGATTACTGTCGAATGAAATACTACTGCGTGTCAATGTAAAAGCATTCCCTAGCATCCACCGAGTCGTAGAAAAGAACACAGGTTTACCAGGTGTGTTTGTTTTCAATTTGGAACAGCGATTCGTCTGAGCAGTTCTGTACACGCAGCAACTGTTATCGTTTCATTTCTTGGTAGAAATTATTGTTAAAGAATTCCTGTTGCACAACTCTTCTTTCAAGTTGTGGACTTTTCTTTCCCCGGAGTTTATATTTATGACTTTCACAATTCTTTCCTGTATTTTAAGATAACTTACATGAAACCATTTCTCCTCACCTGTTATTATTTATATGGATAAAAAAGTATAAAAGTTGAGGTCAATAATTTATTCAAGAGATACAGGGGTTCGCATTTGTTTTAAATGGAGTAGGTTTAAAAAATGTTTATTTGTACGTGACTGTTTTAACTGTAAGCCGAAATATATTCTGTCCTGGTCAACGCTTCATGAGAATTCCCACTGAAAGTTGCACGAACGGATTTAGCGCTGTTAATTTGACAAAGCTCCAGGAGCAACTTCATTACATTAGGTATGGTTTCGTCCCACAAAGGTTAATTAGATCCCTGTGCTTCCTTGTTTAGCGTATTCTGTTTACTGGTGCTGAACAGTGTTACCAGAGGGTTCACAAGTTACAAGAAGAATTCGTTAAAGTCTTCTGAAACAATTGTTAACAGAGCAGGAAATATGTTTTACAATGACGCGCCTCCCAAAAATAGTTGCGCTCTATTTAACAAACTGGTTTTCTATAAAAATGTATGTTAGTGCCAATTCAAAAACTAAAATTTTTATAAAGTAATTTTGGATTTTCTTAAAGTCCAAGGTGCTCGTCCTTCATATGGGATTCAAATTATTCTTCACGGTTCTACGTTTATGATTACTTTTCGCCGCAATAACGCATACGTTTTACTAATAATAGAATGTTAAATCATTAATGTTTCTTAATTTAAGAAATTGTCTCTATTTACTGATAAATTGACAGCTATCTCGGCGTCTAATATTAGGTTCATTTGCCTCTTAACGGAAAATGTATTTGTTAAAACGACTACGAAATTACTAAAATGGTCGATGAGACTTTCAGATATATTGAACGATATTTATCACTTAATAGGTTAAAACGATTTTCAGTAAGACAAAATATTACCAGCCAATGCATTTAAAAACATTTTTTGGAACTTTAATCAATAGTCTTTATACATACTTTTATAAACCTTGTTATACCTATATCTTAAAACGTTAAGTTTAATCTAAATCGGTTTGACGTTTTTTTTTCTCGTAAAAGGCTAAAGGTCAGTATTTGGAATTACCATCTGCTTGTCTTAAAACGAGTAGTTTCGTGTACCTAAGACCTTTCGCACGGGACTGTATGTATAAAAATTTAATCATATTTTGATTAAACACGCAGTGACATGGTATAGCGTGTACAAGTTTCAGTAGTTTTAAACTTTTAGGTTCAGAAGCTAATAATTGTCAGTGTTTGGTATTACGTAGAATACCTGTGGGTGTTAATCTCTCGCAGATATTTCTCCCCAGAGAGGTAATTCGGGGTAATTCTCTCTCCCTGTTAAGGTTGTCTCATCTCGAGGTATCTTGGTGTCATAAGGATGAGGTGTGTTCCGGGGTCGCAGACCTTATGAATCTAGTGAAATTTGCCACTGATCATATTGGACCAGTCGGCTAGTTACTTCTTAATAATTGTGGAGTCACAGGGAAGTGAATGCTGCGACCCTACAACAAACTCCTCTCCCGTCATTCGGAACGGCGTGAGTACCCAATACCCCAACCTACCAGATGCAGGTTTGCTAGAGTTCTCCCTACATCTCTTTTATTTAATCACCTGATAATATACTATAGCCCGGGAGATCTAGAGAACCTTCACTACCTTGCTCTATCTTCCATCTCATCCCTTTCTTCAATTGCCTTCCTATACTGTTGACGAGAGTTGCCTGTTTCAGGATCAACATCATGTTTGTATGTCTCCCCTCCCAAATAAAATTCGTACAGATCAATTATATTAATATTTAATAATTTGACGTGTCTGTTTTGTAAATAGATTTCTAACTTAAAATAAAATTAGATAAAGATTGATTTTGTGTGTGGTCGTAGTCGCAAGTCATATTGTCATACAAAGTTCCCGTGATTCCTAGTCCACATCATGACTAAATATTTCGCGTTTTTGAATCCACTCTAAATGAGCACTCCAGATTCGCGACATGACCCAGCGTATATTAGGGGTCCAAACTGTTAAAATTTGAAGTTCCATCGAAACGGAATTCTTTGAAACAATTTTGCGCAGCATTACTTGCTTGGACGTGTGCCAGACCAGTTTGTCTCAGTGTGTCACATTGATATCGCCTGACGTGGTTTTTGTCCCATATTTTAAGTACATGGCTGCTGATGTTAAGTCAAAACTAATTCAAGAACTTTAATAATGTTGAAGTTGGATATCACAAGTATTTTCTACACAAACCGCGACAAAAGAGGGTAGGCTTTCAATAGGGAAAGTGGAAGAAACAAAGAGAAATCATTACTTAAAGTGTTCGTATGTAATGTGGCGTTATATTGGTGCGAAACGTGGACGGTAGGACCTGCAGGCCGGGAAATAAAACAAGCTTTCGAAATGTGGTGCTATAGGAGAATGCTGAAAATCAGATGGGTGGTTAGAGTAACTAATTAGGAAGTTATAGGACGTTGACTAAGAGAATGGATTGATTAATAGGCCACGTTTTGAGACACGAGAGTCTTATAAAATCAGCATTAGCGGGAATTGTGTGGGGTTAGAACAGAAGATGGAGGCCAAGGATGGAATTCGCTAAGCACTTTAGGGAGAATCTGGAATATTATAGTTATGTAGACATTTAAGACTTGCGCAGGATACTTCAGCATGGAGGGTTGCATCAGACCAGTCTATGGACTGATGACTTCAAAATCATAAAAATTCAGCCTCATACACGTCTGGGATAAAGATGAACTGTAAATAATCATCCTCGGTTAGTCATACAGGTAAATTGTTTATTCAAATACGTTTCAGGAAACTTCATCTCCGCCATCATTTGTCGATGGTGGAGATAATTTTCGCTGAAAACGTATTATAATTAACAATTCACCCGGTTAAGAATCATTTAATAAATCAATACTGCGGGAAAGTATAGGCTATTTATAAATCTTGAACGTACTGATGAAACTTGTAAAGGAATCACCACGAGCAAGGTACCGGAGTGTGGTCACAAGTCTCAGGTGAAATAAGATATCTAGAAATCGGGCAAACCTACTACGTTTCAGTGTGGACGAAACCCGTATCATACGGAAAAATGATGAACAAAATTTGTGGAGGCAAGATAGTGCCGACCTCCTTTGGTGTAATGACCAGCGTCGCTACCTCGAACCAAGGACGTCTCGGGATCGGAAACAAGCTAGGGCTTGGACGCTGTGTTGTTTGAGTTTCCATACTGTGATGCTCCAACATTGAGATAAGTTCCCTACTCGTGACAATCACTAAAGACCATTACCAGTTACTATGACTATAAATAATAATAATAAATAATTAGTTTAGGACAATCTGAATGCGAGTAAATAAAGATCATTACAAATATTTTAATAGAAAATAACGTACCTTATAATTGTATATATTGTTTTAGTGTGCATTTTATATATTATTTGCTTTTGGAAAATTGGCAAATCTACAAATAAAAAATGTATCTGAATAAAATAAAGAAAACTGAAATGAATTAATATTTCAAATAACAATTATTATTTTAATGCGAAAAATCCCTTTATTCGTCATTTATAAATTTAAAATATACAATGATTGAATAAAGTTTACGTCATAAAGCTGGCCCTTTTTAATGATTAACAGTATATATTTATAATATTTACACACATATATTTTATAAACTAGGAGCATAAAATATATTCTGGGAGTCGTCTTAGCGGGTCTTCTAATGAAGCAGAATACATATAAAAGTTCTACGTAGGAAATCGGTAAAAGGTTACAAACCGTTTTATTCAGCTCAACCTGGAACTTGCCGCTGGATTCAAAGATGCCGTTTGGTCCTGCCACTCAGCCCAAACAATTTTCTCGCTGAACAATGAGAGCTCGCTCATTAATTTTTCTTCTTTATCGTCACGGAAAAGAGCAAGCCTTCCGCCCGTTATTCACATGCTCATGGCCTATTACAATCTCCAATGTCTTCCGGTTTTAATGACAGCTGCTTAATACTTGATATCCTCAACTCTAAATTCTTAGCCTACTAATTCTCAATTCTCTAAATCCGTATTGTTAAAATGCTTAATCTCGACTGTCAAAGTCCTGAATCCTTATTGCACCAAAATAATTTTCTCGACGGGTTTTAATACCATGTCCCCACTTCATAATTTCATTTCCGTTGGTGGCGTGGCCCGTTTCTGTCTATTAAAATTTATTTATCTTCCGCCTTTAAGAGGAGTCATTCACCCCACTCCATCGATGTTTTGCGGAAAACACCACGTTCGCACACGGCCCAATGTTGCCAAATCTAAAGGACATGAGAAAAACTCAGGCCGTGACAACTTGTCGAAGTTTTAATACCCCGTCTGTAACCTTCTCCAACTTCTTTCATGCCACTCGCCTTTGATTTCATTCCGCCAAATTCCGCGTGTAGTTGTTTTTTACCATCTTTCGACGCAAAGAGATCTCTGCAGACTACTTAGTTGGGAACGAATTTTGATGGCTCAAAGGAAAATATAAGCAAGGAGAAAAGAAAGAGGATAAAATATATTAAGGTAAATATTTTTATGTGGAATAGTAGAATAGATAGAACTGAATTTTTTTTATTTTATCATTGCTAAAGGCTGTTTGATTAATAAAATTCTCGACTGAGGAAATAAGATTTCATGATATTATTACTATTAGAAACGAGATGTGGCTTGGTAGGAAATTACAATCACGCCAAAATTCAGGTTTCAAAATATGGAAATTTATTAATTTATTTATTATAACTTCAGTGATTGACTTCCAAACCTTGCGAAAACATACCATACCAATCTAAAATTGAAAAAAAGGCTTCTTAGGAAAAACCACGAGACGTCGAGGAAAGTTTGAACATTACGCCAGAATTAATATTAAAATGATAAAGAAGCAGTGCATCCAATAATATATATGCATATATATATATATATATATATATATATATATAACCAATTTTACCTCTGCTACCTGAAAGCGATGGCTAAGCCGATATAAGCGATATGCTGAAAGTGTATAACTACTGTACTCTGTGCTGCTACTAACTAGCAGTTTTGTGCAAACAGGGAGGGACATAAGCCTAGAGATATATTCTGATGAGAGGACAGCAAGCCAATCGATCCAAGGCGCCACTGACTGGAACTCGGGGAGTTCACTTGTCCCATTAACACGAAGTTGATTTACGATTTTCGATATACGATCGGGTCCGTGTATTTGAAATTGAAATGCTGCTCGGTATCTTTTCATGCTTCTTCTTCAGAATATCATACTAGCATCATTTATACGGCTGGTGTAAAATATATGTATTTCTAAAATTTATTCTGGAAATCTCTTTTCACTTTCAGGTCTTATTAACGCCCTGATTTTCCATTTTATACTTATACGAAGCTACGTGCTTCTATTGATTACCGTAATACAGCCATAATTTGAACGTAATAGTTCTTCGAAGTTACTTGAAATAAATGTCTCTGAAACTCTCATAAATTCACAAAACGGAAGAATACTCAAGACTGTATATATAAATTAGTTCCAAGCATTAAGCTTCACCTCAAATCATAAAGCATCTCCGAAAATAAACATATTTTAAGTAGCGTGAGCTATGCTAATCGATACACTTAATTAATAATTATTTTGATGATTCCTATTCAAAATGACAAACAAAATTACACTTGAAGAATAGGATGAAGTACTCGAATCTCTCTAGGGTTGTAGTAAATATTTTACAATTTAAGTATCATTAATGCTAGATTATTTTTAATTTATTCGTGTTTAAAATAAAGGTGAACTTGTTATGAATTCCTTTTAATCATATGTGCAAAAAAAACTCTAAATCGTAATTTTAAAGCGTAAAGTTTGCTTTATTCATTTTTCACACATCCTACATAGATTGATATACTTGTAGAATATGAAACTCGAAAATATACCTTACCTAATTGATAGTTTGGTGTACAATTAGCAATATGCATTCGTAAATACAGTTTACTGAGAGATAAGTTGGAATAATATATCAATAATAAATTATTTATTGGGGCTGTTTAGGGCATTGGACTATCGAAACATTCTGGATATTCTCCTGGAGTCTCAATCCCTGATCTCGTGTGTAAGACGAACATTCATGTCCATGTAGGGATTCGAACCCGAGACCTCTATGTTGTCTATGTTGACCAAAGTATAATAATGCTTTGTTTACAAAACTTACACTTTTTGTAAAATTACTCAGATACCATATGAGAATTAAGGGGCGAAACTAAAAGTTTTTTCCCCTCCACAGTGGATAATTATTATGCCTCGACAGGTAACAATGAAAATGTTTGCACGTGTTTTTCAAGCCTGGAGTCATTTACGGAAGTTCGTATGTAGTACACTTGTGGGGTGTATGTGTAGTAAGGGAGATCATCATACCCTATATTGCAGTTCAATCATTCATTTTCTTGATTAAGAAGGACAAGTTGATATCGAGGCAATAATTGATATTGGTTTCTAGTAGCACCGATGGAGAGAAGGAATATAAGTTCAAACAACGAGAGCACTTTAGTGGAGCTGACAGCAACAGGCAAACAGTCTCAGACAAGAAAAGATGCTCTGCTGTATAGCTATTTACAGTGTTTAATTATAGAGCGTTATACATAAATTTCACAGAAAATTGTGATATAGCCAGTGCCACTGAAATTTTCTTCCCACAGAAAGCATGATGCATAAAAGGTACTAAGGGGCGATTTTATATATTTATATATGTATAAATTTATTGAAATGATGTGACTTTAATTTTGGCTTCATTGCGTACAGGTCATACGGAAATATCAAAATTGTCACTGGGAAAAAATTATGTTATAAAACAGCTATTAAATCTATATGGACGATTGGTATATTTTTTCGGACTACTGAAAGTCCTTCCAGTTTTCAAATACTAAAAGTGTTTCAATTAAACGTTGCCTGAATGATCATCAAAGCTTAATGGTAAATCCCTAATTTTGAAATCCGAAATTGATAAAGGCAAAGGAAAAGAGAATCGATTCAAAAAGCCAATTGCTATAAAAGAACCGTACTCAGTAGATAGAGTTGCGGCACACAAATCGATTCGTAGAATCGTGAGCAAGTAACTTGAATCGTCGAATTTTGAGAAAATTTCTTGATTCGTTGAGTCTTGAGCGAACTGCCTGTCTGAGTCGACTCGTAAGCGAGGTACTTGAGTTATCGAGTTGAAGTGAGAATCGTCTCAGGGTATGAATCGAAAAAGTTGTAAACGGCACTCTCCAAGAATTAATAAACAATAACAGTCGTGAATGAATAATTCTTCGGTTCCCACCCGGGAAAACCTTCGATCTTTAAATGAGTCGTAATAAATTTTGAAGTTACAGGCACAGCTCCTTTAAGAGGCAGTATGGTATATTGTTAAAATGATCATGAAGGAAACTTAATTTTTGTTTCTCTGCGTTTATTCGTCCTTTTCATATACTTAGCTATTGTTCAATCCGTTGAATAACATTTTTGTTATCGAATCACCATATAAATATTTACTGTTTAAATTTAAAAGATTATGTACAATTAATATGCAGATTAAATTTTATGTAGATGTATAGGTTGCACTGTTGATACCGCATTACTTGGGTAGAATGTTTCGTTTCTAAAAATTCTGAAAGGTCAGATAGAACGAGTCAATGCCTTACAAAGGGAATACCGAGTGAACCCTCGTTCCCAAGGACCGTGAATCCGTATGGATGCCAATCTATATTTAGAAGGAATTGCTTGCTTTTCCTGAATGTAAGATTGAAGAGTTTATTTAGAGACGGATTAACAGAGAAACAGGAAAAGCTTTTGAGTTCTCGACTCAAGAAGACGACAACTTAATGGTCTGAGGTTCTCCCGGTGTAGTTATCACATGAAGTCTTCACGGGGTATCAACCACGTGCTACAGTTAAAACGCCCCGACGCTTCTGCATCTGCACCTGAAGGTGAAGATCGCAACGGTGCCTGTTGCTGAAACGTCGTGGCGATTTATAGATACCGCCTGGTTAATATCTCAAGAAGACTTAATACAAGACGACAACTTGACATCTTAGGGGACGACAGATTAAACTCTCCAGGCTTTCCTTAAACGTTTGTCCATCTTCCTTCACCAAATGATAGTGGTACAGGAAGTGGAATTTAGATTTAAAACCAACCGTTCAGCTTGTCAGGTTCGTATTATTTGAAATACATGTCTAATTGAAGAGCGAAATTCACAAAGCTATCTGCATTAAAATATGTTTGGAAATCAAGATTACATCGTGTCCTTTAACATTATTAAAAGAGAATGAATATAAATTTAATTTTACTTTTTATTATATCATATTTCTTTTATACTGATATTATTCATTAGGTAAAAATTTTTGCCTTTAACAATCCTCAAAATTGATCAGTCGTGTAAAACAATTTCAAAATTATTTTTTAAATAAATTACATTATAATTATTACCTATTTTGTTTCTAATTCTTGTGTTTATTCGTCTTCCTCCATTTTTACTTAGCCAAGTTATTAGTGTTCAACACTTACAATAGAATCGTATGGAATTCGGAGAGTAAAACAGTCGTTTAAAATAATCAACTTGTAAAAATGAGAGAATAGGCTCTGAACATCTCAAAAAAAATAATCTATTTGTTTATCCTTAAACCGAAGGGACTTAAACATTGACTCTATCAAAGAAATAACTACTCCAGCGCTAAGTATCTCAATGGTCTTAAGAACGTCAGAATCCTCCCAGACGTCAGCCTAATAGACACTTGAAAAAAATGATATTAATATATATTTATACCCAACATGTTCGTCAAACAATTCTACTTAAAGCTACGTGATAGTGAGAACGCGTACATCAAGTGATCCTAAAAAAGTATCCTACTTTTAATATGCAAATGCCAATTACCCATACATGTCAATTCCACGTCATATTTATTGCTCAAGATTCTAACAAGAACGAATTGTAATATTAATTAAATATAATAATAAATGTGTACAGACCGTGTAATTCAGGGAATATCTGGAAATTTTCGTGTTTTCCGAGGGTGGACACTTGATCGTTAACGCCCGACAATCCCGAAGGTAACAAAATGTTGCTTTCGTCGAAATAGGCCCTTAATAACACCCTAAGCCGTGCAAAATTAAACCTGAGATAATAAAACCTCGGACGCTGGAAGTCGAGTTTGGGAGACGCAGAAGCAAAATTCCAATTGGTTTAAATCCTGAGAGAGGTAGAAATTTTCGAGGGGGCCTCGTAGGCGGCAAAGCTGTTAAAAGGTGTTGTGCAGCATGAAGTAGGGCCATTATCATTATTACTGTCGCTTTTCAGTGATGAATTTTCGTGATTATTATTGTGACGGTCCTCTTCGTGGTACGCGAAAGATTATAGATTAAAAGGATGGTTGCCATTTAAGTGTAATGTAGGATACTCGATTGTATTTCTGGAACATATTCAGGTTCAGGGTTGCGTGAGCGTGAGGCTCAGAAGTACCCTCACTTGTTCCAGAATTTTATGAGCAAAGTAATTAGTTTTTATTATGGAAATAGGACAAAAACCATAACCTCGGTAGCTTTAATCCAATTTAACAGCCCAGACATAACCACCAAACAAACATATATTTTGTTGTTATAATTATCATTGCCAACTTTTCTTTGAACTACAATCTTCGATATTTGCAACTTTGCATCCATCATTTGAGATATATATCGAATAGATAAGAAGAATAACATAGTACAAATTCTGAAATTTATTATGACAATTTTTTCTTTCCCTTATTTATATCAGTCACTTCAAAAACCAAAAGTGTATTTCAATTTTGATTTCCAAAATTTATTCGGAAGAAGCTTTCAGCAATTACATTTATTCATTTACAAAATAAATTACAATATTTGAAACATTAAATTTTATAATTATATATATATACTTAAATATGGAATTTTGTTTTAAACTATGGTTATATGATATAATGATGGTTATATGATATAATGTTGAAAAATATTATACATACCTCCATGTATTTCAAAAGAAAAAAAAGTTATAATTTCCTTCAATGAATTAGTATGTGATTCCTGAATGTGCTGGCTTACACAGAACATTTTTCGAACTTCTGAGTTCCAGAAGTTCATGATCATGTGTTGGCCGATCACAAACAGAAACATATATCCATGAATCGTTGAAAAATTTTTTCAATTATGTTTAAATTTTGGCCACGTCTTGTTTAATGGTCAAAGTTTCGATAATACTCGTAATATTTAAATCGGCTCATCGAATCTTGTAGAACGAGATTTGATAAGTCTAAATCCAAACTTCAATAAAATTGTGATTTCACTCTAAAACTTCGGCGTAATGTTCGGATATTTCTTCACTTTACTTTCTAGAATTCATACCATTATTGTTTTTATAAATGTAAATTTATTCTAAAATTTTTATTTTTATTGTATTACTTTCTTTATGTATAATTTTTACATTATCATAATATATTTTATGTTTTAGGTTTAAATGCTGTAGTGATAAGGCTGTATTTGTTTTGACATTGCTCTTAGCATTATTTTTATGGTTATATATCTTCTACCGAATAAATTTTGGAAATAAAAATTGAAATACACTTTTGGTTTTTTGAAGTGACTGATATAAATAAGGGAAAGAAAAAATTATTATCATAATAAATTGTCATTCTTTAAACAAAAATTTAATATATTGTGAAATTTATTTCTTTTGCTGAAACAAATTAATTCTGAAACTATAACTATTAAAGTTTATTTAGGAAAAGAGAAAATCTTCCGGTTACGAAATCGGTGCTAGAGGCACTGTTAATCAAAATGACGCCATTGATGGCGGACAAATTGTATAGTGTTTTGGAATCATCGTTTATTGTCGTTGCAATAAATGTGGAACATCCACCGCATCCTCACAGAATTGAAAGGTGGATAAAATAGTTTCAGGACATGGGCTGCTTTCTCCTTATGTAAGAAATCTTATATAGGACGAACAGCAACCAAACCCAAAGTTGTTGAAAGAATTCGTTAATCATATCTAAAAGGACCGAAAAAAGTCAACGCAACGTCTTAGATCTGAAGTCAGTTTTTGTCATAAAACGGAGTAATATGGGTTACGAAAGAGTCTAAATTTCCACACGTACACATTGTAGAAGGTGCATGCGTTAAAACCTTCGGACATAAGCCTTGAATAAAGATTAACTGGAGGTAGCTGATTCTGCGTAACGAACGTGTGTTTACGGATGAAGTAACTTTTCACGTTTCTGGTAAAGTTAATCGGCATATTGTACGAATTTTAGGCACGGAAAATCCACTTGGTGTATTGGAAAATCAGCTTTATTCTACAAATGTGACCTTTTTGTACACCTTCTCCAACACTTGTATATTTTGTCCTTTTCTCTCCTTGGAAAAATCGAGTAACGTGTGAAATTACCGAGATATGCTATCAGCGTGGTTGTTATCTCAGTTGGAGGAAGTAGTTCCCGCCTTCATTCTGCATCACCGCATTGACATTAAAGCGTGTGTCAGTACCTGAAGCATAGTCTACCCCATCTCTGAATTGACTATTCGAGATGTAACGATATGCAATTTCTTTGTTGGCCAACAACATCCCCAGTCCTAGCCCCTTGTGATTTCTTTCCTATGGGATTTTGTTGAAAATAAAATTTTCGTGCCTCCATTTCCCCAGAACTTGCAGCGACTGAAACATTATTCACTCCAAACATTAACAATGGATATTCCGTCACGAGGGTAGCAGGAACTGGAATACGTGTCGCTAAAGGGGCACACATAGAATATCTATACAAAGTTGAATGATTATAGTAGATATGAATTATTCAAATACAGTAATTAAAGCGTACACAGGCATGCTCTCATTTTGTCCCACTCATTATGAAAGACCCTGTACATATATTGTAACAATTACGAAACATTTGAATAATTTCATACCTTTATTTTAATTTGGGGAAGAAATAAAAACCTTACGCTTGGCCGACTATATTGTAGTATTAGGGGAATCAGAAGAATATAAAAAACAATAATAAAAGGCAAGAACACAGACCTGGATAATGAGTTCAATATGAGGGTTAATAGAGGGAAAACGAAAGTAATGAGTGTAGTTTGGGAAACAATGGAAAAAAATAGGGTGTTAGATTGGGAAGGGATATTTTGACTGAAGTTAAGGAATTCTGTTACTTGGGAAGCGTAATAACTAAGGATGGAAGAAATATAGTAGACATAAAGAATAGGATAGCACAAGCTAGGAAGGCTTTCGCGAAAAAGAGGAATTTACTTACGGTCAATATAAGTGTGAATATTAGGAAATTGTTTCTAAAAATGTTAATATGGAGCGTAGTGTTATATGGGTGCGAAAAGTGGACAGTAATATCTGTGGAAAGGAAAAGAATAGAAGCCTTTGAAATGTGGTGCTATAGACGAATGCTGAAAATCAGATGGGTGGATAGAATCACTAACGAGGAAGTTCTAAACCGAATAGGGGAAAAGCAAACAATATGCGCAAGATATGTTAGCATAGAGGGTTGCATCAGACGAGTCTTAGGACTGAATGCCACAACAACAAAAAAATTTATTTATGCTAATTCCGGGTTTCCCAAACTGTGTTGCGCGGGGCCTGAATAGGAATTCCGCAAAAATTTAGAGTGATTATACTATGGATTGTAATATGTTATAATACCACTTAATTAGTTCGTAAGACAAAAACTGCATTTGCATTGAACGGGAGAATATCGAATCAGTTGAGAAACGCTACATTATGAAACATAAGTAATAATGAAGATGTGGTGTGGACGACCAGAATCCTATAGGAGTGAGATAGAGATTACCATAACCAATAATTATAAGTTAATATTTTATTTAAGTTGACAGAGAGCAGCTATGACCAAAAAATAAGCTAACCTTATATACCTTCGTTTGTGGAATTTAATTCAGCGGCACAAAATTTCAATCTGCCAGGACCATTCAACTGGAGGTGCGCAGGAAAATTTTAATGGCCATTTCAATCCAGATTATTTAATTTTTTGTGATAACATGGCTAGTGAATACAAAACACTTTAATTATGTATTGAAGTGAGATGGATATTCAGAGGAAAAGCACTAACAAGACTTTTTGAACTTCGAAATGCGTTGTTGGTCTTCTTGAGGGCACAAAATAATTCCAGTGTAGGTTATGTTGAAGTTTTATCAAATCCTTCATGGCTGATTAAACTCACATATCTGGCAGATATTTTTACAAAGTGAAATGAACTCATCATTACAAGGAGTTAATATTATAATTTTTATTACAAGATATAAAATTGGATCTTTTAATAAAATAATTTAATTTTGGATTTCATAAGTTGCATCTAACGATATTAATTGGTTTTCTCCCCTACATGAATGTTCGAATGATTTAAATTTTAAAGTAGATGAAGTTTATCAAATGTTATTAGAGCATCTACATGACTTAAAATCAATTGTTTTGTAAACTAGTTGGGTTCAGCTAAATCTGTAGGTTTAGATACTAGTGTCTAAAGAAATCTTATTTATTTAATCAGTGAAAGAAAAATACAATGATCAGTCTTGATGTGATTTCTGGGTGAGTTTGTCAGAAGAGTATTCCAATATTTTAAAACAAGCATTAATGTTATACTTCCGTTTTCTGCAACTTATTTCTTGCCAAGTTGGATCTTGTTATTATACTGCAATGAAATCAAAGTGCAGAAACAGCCTCGTGCAACACCAGATATTAGAATTCAATTTACAAATATTGCGCGTGATATCAACAAGTTAACAATTCAAGGACCCAAAACCATCAAAGCACTAAGTATTTTATTTATTTATATTATATTACAGGTCTACATTTAAAAGTAATTACTAAATTAAATCTTGTAATACTTTTTACGATTGGGAATCACCTATCCTAAAAAAATAAGTTAAGGGTTTCGTTATGTCTGATTTTACTAAGTGTTCAATTGAAGAAAAGTTTTGAGAAACCCAGTGCTAATTAATAAAAATAAATTCAAATGTTACAGGAAAGATCATTACTTGTAATTGAAATTATTATTTTAATTTGTAAATTTAAATTAAAAATGAATAAAATATTAATTCATAATATAAATAGTTAAGTAACATTATTACATACGACCCCTGTTACCCGGAAAAGAGTGCCTAATGGGGCAAATTTTTCGCACTACAATAAATTTCAATTTACAGAGATTTAAGACCGCTAAAAATTCCCATTTAATGTGATACTTGTTAAAAATATATGTTCTTATGTTGTACACATCTCATCCATAATGGTCGCTGACCAAAAATTTGGGAATACGGTGAGGTCTAGACGCCCCCAACTGAAATAATCACGAGATCTGGTTTTGCTACGGTGAAAGTCTGTGTGAAAAGGAGGATAACGGATATCTCGTAAGTCTTTTCAGTATATCTTGCAGGCTGTTGCCGTGGGGATAATCTGCCAAGAACGGAAGCCGTTTTCGAGCAAGGCTTTAGAGGGGCGAATATATCTTTAAATCTAATTTTTTTACCGATCTTATGTTGACGATGAGACGTCATAAGTGTAATCTCATTCCGATTTTGACCAAGTAACCTTTTTTAGAAGACGCAATCCTTAATTCGTGCCATTAATAATATTTTTGGAGAAAAAACGTTTTTTGAAATTATAAATATGCCACGAATTTAGGGTTGTTAATGTGATAAACTTCAATATCAGTGAAAAATGGCATATATTGCAGGTTGCATAGTTGGATAAATAAATATTATGGAATTCAAAAGACAAAATATGATATATACTTTGATTGTCAATATATTTCATATATATTGTCTAACTGTTTAATATTATTTTTCTTTACTGGAAATACAGCTCCGTTTAGGACCTTGTCTAACGATTTTGTTCAAGTAATCTTCTTTAGAAAACGCAACTATGAATTCGCACCTTGCATACTACTTTTTGAGGAAACATGCAATTTTTGAAATTATAATGTCAGGAATTTAAAGTTTTTTACGTGATAAACTTCAATAATAGTGAAAAATGCCAACTGCCAGTCCGTCATTTTCGTTGGCTCATTTCGGAATATTTGGAGTCTTTAGTCTTCTCCACAGTTTTCGTGGCCAAACCTTCTTCCCATAGCGCGATCGCCTCTGTGATGCGAACCCTGATGCTGACCACTATACTACAGGAGGTCCGCAGATAGAAAACACTTTTTATCATTATTATTTTCTGTTTAATTGAACGTCAAATATTTAGAAAAGGGTAGTAATACCCCTGAAACTTTGCTTTTGTGGCTGTTACAGTGCATTTACATACCTGTTAACATTTTTTTAATTCTGTAGGTACCACTTTTTTATAGAATATTTGTCTAATATAGTACACTCGTGGAAAAGTCATATTTTAATACAAATCTTTGTGTCTTTCATGCGTCTGATTCTAAAAAGATTTATTTTCAATTTTCAAGTTACCCACAGTCAGCGAGAATTTCCTCATAAATGACCATTGATTCAACTCAGACTTGGCTTCAAGAATTTGCAGGAATTTATCAGATGTCTTCTGTTTTATTCGTGGGGAATTTATTAAAACGAGAGCAAAATAATTCCCTATTTCATCATTAGTTAAAAAGTGTGAATCGTACAAGATTTACGTCTTGACGCCTGTTGGAGATCGGGACTAATCCTGGGTTCCACACGTAACTTGTCCGATATCTGGAAGGGTCATACCAAAGGGAAAAGAGATCTATGAAGTATTCTGTTCCAAGAATTTGGCGAGAACCAACGGATCATTCTACGAAACGCTACTTCTGCATGGTGGACTCTTCTAAATTAAGGACTGGCAAGAAAGCGCCTGCAGTCATTTATTAAAACAAACCGCCATCAATTGCTTCTGTGCCACATTGCCCTAAACTTCCTGATCCTAATCAAAGGAAATAATAGCAGGGACACTAAAACACACTACCATAAACGATAATGACCTAAACATATTGAGTTCACTGTGAGGTAGCACAATATTAAATGGAAGTCACTATCAGACCATCGAAAGGTATTAATACTACCATTGCACTGGGACTCGTGAAGCAATTTGTTGCAGCGTTCGACAAGGAGTCTGCAGCATTCAAGCATCTGCAATATCCGTCCTCAAAGCTTTCCGAAGCCAAATTTAAAGATGACGTTTGAGCTGAACCTTAAATAAAGAAGGTTTTCGAGTGTCAAGAGTTTCATAAGCTTCCATTAGAAAAGGAGAATGAGGCATGTATCAGGTTTGTGACAGTAGTTTTAATGATTCCTTCGAAATCCTAAAGCTGAAAACTATGTTATATTGTTTGAAACTCTAGCAAAAATTACAAAGAAATTATATATATATATATAAATATATTGATAGTTCCAAAGAGAACATGGGTGCCTATTCCGAGGAGCAACCAGGAAACCAACAATGAATACATGATGGAGGATTGTATTTGGGGACTTTTTCGTGAAATTAATATTACATATACATGAAAATCTCGGAAAATTACACATTAACAGATTCCTTGTCATCAATTTGTATAATTTTGGTTAAAATGTACAATTGGTTGAAATATAAAGTTTCCTATTTACTTAAAATAAAGAGAAACACGAAAATTTGTACGTCTTCATAAAGTTGGTTTGAAAATTACAACTCTTTGTTGCCCTGACCACAAAAACAAAGTTTGTGCAGGGAAGTAAATTGTTTCTTTGTTTCATGATAAAACGAATAATAAAATGATATTTATTACCTACAAACAAAAATAGCGTACACGGTGAAATTACCTAGAAATATTTGCACAAGGTTTTATATTTTCCTTCAATAACATGAAAATCTACCCTGTTTCTTCGATGTTGTTTTATAATTGAAGAGCGGCGATTGCTAGAAATAACATTGAAGGCGAAATGAACTTAAAATATCTTTCTACACACAATATTATTAGTTTTGTGTTATAAAAATAATCTGAAAAGTTTTCAGTTGGAGAAATCATTGCCAATATTGTTAAAATTGAATAAATCAAGCGGTCCTACAAGATTCTCCGAAAAAATAAATTTTTAATGTGATTGTTTAATTTTAAAATGATAGAAAATCAAAATTTGTGACTATTTTCTTGAACTCCGGATTTTGTATTAAATAGTTACATTAATGTACTTTGGGTGGCTTTGCTTCAGAGATTATTCTGTTGTCTAAATTCAAGAAAAATAATGTTCTGGGTACGATTGGAGAAAGCATCACACATTTAATTTAAGATATTGGCCTTTTACAAGTTGAAGGATAAAGTGATTATTCTGTAACAAATTTATCCAAAAAGGGTTATTGTTGGAAGATAACTGTAATTCGTCAGATGTCTGTGTATTTCTTGAAATCTTTAAAAATGTTATTTAGCATAAGTTCTTCACATATTGTGAGAGATTGTTTCATAAACAATTTTTTTTTTACTTGACACCACAGTAAACATTTTTGAAACTTACCATTATCTTTTACGGAACCATCATTAACAATATTGAATAAATAGTAGTATTTGGACACGATAATTTTTTTACCTCCACTAGTCATGCGAGAATTGGAATAAAAGCAGCCCAGAAAGTTTTGAGAAACTGGTTTTAAGCCTTATATATTCAGTTGTGTTGTTCGTATCTCGTGACACTGCAGTAATCTCAAGTTTGTCAAATTAAAAACTGTTAAAGGAGGTAATTGAGGGTAAAGTAGGAAATGCTCATTATAATGTATTTTTAATGAATTGAAACTATCAAAAAAGATAAATGATGTAGTCAGTTTTTCCATTAGAGACTGGTGTATTTTATGACTGAGACGAGCTATACATATCATAGAATATATATGATATAATAGACGCCAATCATATCGCACTGAGATTGAAGTTCAGTTTGTTTTTAGTTGGTTGCATGTGTGAGCTGTAAAAGCCTGAACAAAAGAGGGATGACGCTTCGATGGCTGGAAACACGCTACATATTCGTGAAACAAAAAATTCACATCTATAATATTTACAGCGCTAAAACACACAAATCACAGTAATTCACATCGCGTGCCTGGGGCGGTTATCTGTGATGAACCGTGGAATGTCAACAAACTCGTAAATCAAACACGGCCGAAATAGCCCCCGCCACAGACTTACAATATCCGCCAATCCGCAGTGCTTCCAGCGGATCACTTAAAGGTTTCTGTTGGTATAAAAATATTCATACCGTGTTACGACCGGCACGCTATTGGGATGGGGAAATGGGGAGGACGGGGTGCGGAGTTGGCGGAGTTGGCGGAGCGCCAGACCTGGGGGACAAATTCGCAAGGCAAGGCAAGGCAGACTGGTTTGGTTCCGTAAGTAGCAGCTTGAACCTGAATTAGGACCTCAACTCAGTCTTGTTTTATGAGATGTGTCTGGGAGTGGTCCAATTACTTTTATGAACTAATACTGTGGCTACTTTCGTCACGAAGTTCGTTCTACAAATACACTACTCCCATGTATTTATGAATCGTGCGTCTCGATTCGTTTCCTATTATTGACGTTTCTTATTTATTATATATGTATTTTGGTTTTATTTTTTAACTTTATTTTTACAAGATCTTATTTTCACATTAGCAATACCCTTTTAAATGGTTATAATAATATATTTAAAATACGATCTCCCATTACCATTAAATTTTCCAAATAGTAGAATTATTTAGTTTTCTTTGCCGGTTGATAAGTTAGTATACCGCTCAGTAACTCCATAAAAGTAAAACGGAAATAGCATACAGTAAAAATACAAAATATTTTATCGTACCGTATTAACTGAAAAAATACACATTTATACATTATTTATTGATCATATAGAACGTATTGAATGAAACATTGGCAGTGCTACAAAGCGGTTAAAATTGTAATTAAGTTGCAAAAGTGCGTTATTAGAATACTTTCTAGCACGGTCTTAAATTGAGTTGCAAGATATTTTGCAAAAGCTTGAGAATACTAACTTTGTCTAGCGCATATATTAATGAAATATTAAAGTCTGTAACAGGGAAAATGAATCTGTTTCAAATGAATGGCTAATTTCACGAATACGCAAAAGATAAATCATAGTTTGTTTCCTGGTATCGTGACATTAACTTCTTTTATCCATGACCCTTGGATCTTGTTTTTTTCATAGGGCATCACACTATAATTATCTATTATTTACAACGTAATTTTACCATATTCAGCGTTTTCTTGAATCCATGACCCTTGGATCCTTTTTTTTCATAGGGCATCACACTATAATTATCTATTATTTACAATGTAATTTTAGCATATTCAGCGTTTTCTTGAATCAGAAAAGCTTCCCAACGCAGCGGATCGCCTCTTTCATTACTTTTTTGATGTGATTATTTACCGTGCTCCTTGGCGATGAGCAGGGTTCTCAACAAAGTCGTAAGAAAAATATTCGAAATTAAAATTTCTGTTCTAGTCAGAACTATTTTCCTAGTGTTGCTCATGCTTGTAAGCGTATTCAGAGAAAATGAAACTCATTCTCGTCACTTCGCTGGATTAGTTATATTATTTATTTTTCTACCGCTCCATTTGCCGCAACACTTAGGATGCAATTCTCTCTTTTGCTGCGGGAGACTGTCTGAGCGTGAGGCATGGGTTCTGAATTCTTCATGTACACGCCTCAAAGCTCCGCCCTGCCTTGTCTGACGATATCCTGATGAGAAGTTGTGAATCCTCCACTGGGGGATGGGAGAAACCAAACGGTTCTTTACTTAAGCTAATAAATATTTACATTTTGAACCAGTTATTATTTGAAAATTCAATAACCTGGCAAACAACGATATTTTATAGAAAAACTGAAGAACAGAAATTTAAGTATAAATCAGTCAGCCGTGTATTTTCCATAAATGAAGTTGAATTAGTATCAGTGTCTGACTAATTTAAATTAATTAATTATGAAAAGTTATTAATTATTTTGAGCGTCATGATAAACGACGTAACAGTTAATTTTCATCAGCCTCCATCATAACATTTTACTTCCTTGCAGCTCATTGCGAATAATAATTAAGGCATACTAAATTCTGTGATGATATAATATAAAGCTATGCATTGAATATTTTAGTGGCACTTCAGTCGAAAGTCAATACGATTATTAAACTACACCCCGGACCTATTCTCAGCGCTAAGAAATTAGGAAACATACCTAAGCAAATTGAACAAATTGTAATATACGTCAAATTTAAACGCGTGAACAAATTTCAACAAAACTTGGTACACATTTCCCCCCCCCCAAAAAAAACCAGTGAAAACCACGGCGAGGGGGGGGGGGCTTGCAGCTCGTAGCACAAACGTGGCGGAAATTATAGTTAAAAGAAATATTCGAATGTGGCAGCATGCGTTATGTTGTGACGTCTGAGAGACAGAATATAGGGCAATCCGTCATATTTAATTGTGCACAATATTGTCTGCTATTTGTTTATATTCTGCTACTATCTCATTTGTATCGTGCAATGCGAATACTAGGAACACACGAAGAAATAATAAAAATCAATACGAAAGAATTCATTAAATCCGTATGATTGTATTTATTTGTTACATTTAAAATGTGTAACGTAACATATTCCACTAAAGCTTGGAAGATTACTATGCTTTTTGCTCGACTATAATCTGCAGGTTGTAAATGACTTACAAACAAAAAATTTAATATTTTCAAATCATTAAAATTTAATGAATTTTTAGTCAAGAGTGACGGCATACTTTTAAGTGAAAATTATTGAGAATTTTATATTGTGACTTATAATTTTTTGTATTTCATAATAATTAATAATAATAATTTTAAAAGTTCACTAATTATAATTGAAATTTCAAGTGTGAATTTAAAATAACAATTAATAATTTTTCTATTTAAGAGTTAACGGATTTCGTTATTTATTACATGTATTTCATATAGTGAACCATGGTTCGTATTTTAAGCTTCATATCCATTTCACGCAAACGTAAATTACGAGAAAAAATCTGTACCAATACGCGATACGCAACGCGTTTTAAATAAATTGAGGCAATGCTAAATTTCTTACGCTTCTGAAACACCTTTCAACTGTCACCTTGTCACTATAGAGGCAGGCATTAGTGATGTAAATAAATAATGACATAGATACCGGGAGTATTTCTGAAACCATTAAGGTACCCGAAGTTCCATAAGACAGGAAGTATTACGCTGAAGGTAGTGTGTTTATTTAGTGTGCCAGAAGATGTTTCGATTCGATCATAGTCAGTCATCATTTCAGTAGTGATAAAATTAATATTCTGTCGGAACAGGTAGATATGAAAAGATAAATGTCGGTCAAATCACAGTTTGACAAAGAGATAATTGTCGAATTAGAATTACTGTACCTATTTAATACGAATAGACACCAGGGTAAATTAACTGGAGAGTTCAGCACTATAGAAGAAAAATTAAAATTAATAAATATATTTTCCTAGATATAATTATTTGAAATCAAAAACCTTGGAGGTCCACTTTTCGTTGTAATCCTTATTATACATTCGCCATTTAATTAAAAAAAGATATCCGACTTGTGTCGCATTCATCTAAACAATTTACAACATATATACATTTTTGGGCCTAAATCTATAATTGAAATGAATTTAAATGTAAAATTTATGTTCACTAATATAAATATGTTTAATGTTTCAGATTAATATGATACAAGTTGAAAGATTCTTATTACATTTAAATGACGTATAATGATGTGGAACTCAAGGCTCTTTAATTTCATACAATTATATTTATGTGATATTCAAGGTCCTATCTATGTTATAAGAAAATATACTTTCTTATATACCACACTTTATTATGCTCAAAATTTAAACTATGAGTTCTTAATCCTTACATAATAAAACATTCATTCCTTGTAACACATTATTAAATTACTTTTAATTCACGTTTATTAGGTCTGGAATCGATACCGTTGTGCTTTGCATTTGAAATGGCGTAAAAATTAGAACTTAAAGCTTTAATTAGATTCAATTTCCACAGATCCTTAGGAGACACAAGGTTAAATCACAATATTTTTTATAGAAAATTGTATCTGAAATTGATATTCTACTTTGAAATACTAAATAGCATTAATATAAGGTTAATAAATTTAATTAAATTGTTATTAAAGTATCAGGATGGTAAACTGTCAACCGATCGCGGGGCCGCACATGATGGATTCTCTGTCGCAGATTTTTACATTTTATAACTTTAATAATGTTTTTTACATTAATAACAGTGTTTCGTTTATAAAAAGTTTCTACTGTTATTGAAATTAATATTTAAAAAAATTATTATTTATTATAATACTGAATAAAAGCCCTCTAAATTTTATATCAATGTTTATGTGTTTTGGCTGCAGTAATTGAAACTAAAATTATGGTTGATTGCTATTATGTTCGATTTATAAAGAGCTGACTTCATAGTTCTTAAGATGTAATAATTACTCTTTATATCTGTATATTATTTTACACTAAATATACAATTAATTCCCTTTCCTCTCGAGTGTAAGGTAATAAATAATCTTATAGCTGGAAATCATGGATAATATTCGTTTACACGTACGAAAATGCAGTATATTTTTTTTAAATTGGTTCAGACTGTGGTCAGACAACTGATGTAAGTTTTATACTTTAATTATGCTAATATATTTCATTAAATTTGGGAAGGGCGAAGAATTAATATTTTACTTTCACTTTCCTTTTCCTCGTGTAATATTTATAACATCATACAACTTACTAATTAATATGAAATACATGTTTTTGAAGTTTTTACCATGAATTTGTGAATTATAAAAACTTGCGTCAGTGAAGTAATTATACTGCCTCGGAATTGTTCGAAAATATGCTTCTTTTTTATGTACAAAATGATTTGATCTGTTTTTGTTTGGTGTCACCAGGTATGATGTGCGGCGTAAGCAGCAGGATGTGGCGTCGCACTGGAAAGACAGCGAGGTCCTGGGACAGCGAGGATACTTCCGCACGGTCACGACGCCCGCCACTCTTTCGCTCAGCGACGTCACGGAGCGAGACGAGGGCGTCTACCGCTGTCGCGTCGACTTTCGACAATCGCCGTCCCGCAACACCCGAGTCAACTTGTTCATCGTCGGTAAGACAATTTGCCATCGATAACTTTCTAAACATTATAAACGTAAACTTGCTTATAATTACGAGGAAAAAGAAAGAGACATTATCTGTACCAATAAATAAAATTGAAGCGTCTGTATGTTTGTCTCGAATAGACTACGAAACGGCTTAACGGATTTCAATGACAAATTAAGGGTTTAAAAACAGGAATTAACCTAAATATTCGTACTTATTTAATTTCAATATAATGCAGAAGATATTAACATAATATAAATATTAACTCTACGGGAAGACTTCTTCGCATACGTGCATTAGAGTTTCTTAAAGTCTGCCTATACTCTTGATCGGTTTATGCTCCAAAACGGTTTAACGGATTTCAATGAAAATATCAGGGATTGAATCAGGAATTTTAACTTAAAGTTTCGTATATGTTTCATTTCGATACCGAGCACAATTCAGAGGATATTAACGTAAATATTTATAAATCCATTGAATTGCCGCTCGAAAGGTGGCGTGAAATCCAACTACGAGTTATAATTCCTATTAAGTGTTCCTATACCATTAATCCCATTGTGTTATTATAAGCGTAATTTTGGTAGCATAAGACAGAGTAAGAAGGGGGGGGGGGCGAGTATTCTCTTTCCATCTATTGTTGGCAGAGAGCCAACTCCCCGAGAAATAATAAACTTCTTTGGATCATCGATACGATGTATAAGTAAATTGGTTTTATTTGTTGCGTAAGGTAAACTTTAATATTCAGTAACTGCTCACTTTTATGGGCTCCGAAACCTGTGAAAGAGGAACCTGTTCTACATCAACTGCGAATTATAAGGTTTACACTGAATCGATCATAAATTAATGAAACAGTACTTTATATATTCAATGAATTCAACTTTATCAAAATTCTGCATCTGTTGTTTCGTTTTAATTGCAAATAAAAATAACTGTTTCCGTGAGAACGAAGTCGTGAGAATAGCTAGTAATACAGAAGAAGGCTCGGCGCTTGCGTTTAGAAGGAAAACAAGGCCGCTTCCATATTTTGAATAAAATGAGTGTACGCGAACTATTTTTTTTCAGAACTAACTGATACTCAGATGACTGATATTCAGATGACTCACAACATATTATCCACCTTCTTTGTAACGCAATACGGTAGTTATTCGGCGGGGAATGGATTCTTGGCTGCTTTTCAGAGGTACTTACACCAGAAGGTCTAAGCACAGGTTCAATTAAATTACGGCCTGTGAGTATGTGGGTGCAAAGCTCGCGTTACAGAAGTTTTCCTTCGGGTTGAAATCTTGCAAATTTAATGGTCAAGACTTCAACGTGAGTTCACTAATATGCTCCTCATTTACAGTTATCCTGTAGGAAGAAGTTATTGCCGTACAGTGTGTAATGCACCGAACAGTATTCTCCGAAACACCTGTGCCTGTAGCATAAATGTACTTTACTCCCAAATTTAGAGCATGTCGTAAAATACCCTGCTTCACAAACTCGACGTTCGTTGACAAGACGAGGACGTCAAAGCCCTTGTCGACTACTCGTGATTTCACCGTTTTTCAACAACTTTCCGTAGATGTACACGGCAGTATTAAAAGAAAAACCGACCTACTTCCCGTTTGCATTAGGCTCTATCCTAGGCGTCTTAAAAAGCAATGCTCCTTTACTGAAAATCTTACATGTTAGTATATTCTCCTATTTTAGGCGCGTATAGTCGTTATAATGATGCCTGAAATGTCTGTACTCTCCTAATTCAGTTTCTAACGAGTGAAGTATCGCAGCGAGCCGGAATTCAGTGTCGAGAATGGCAGTGGTAATATTAATTCGGGTGATCAGTGTAATTATTTAAGCTACCATATGTCACTATTCAATATAGTCTGCGAAATATAAGAAATAGGAAGAATAACGGATGCTTTCAGTAAACTTATAATTATACCCATATAGATGCGAAAAGCACACGATAATTAGTTTAGTATCCCATGGATGCAAAATATTAACGAAAATAGTACATAGGAGGATGGAAAGTCAAATAGAACGGGAGTTAAGAGAAGATCAGTATGGTGTTGCGAAGAATATAGAGACAAGAGAAGCAGTATTGACTTTGCGACTAATTTTAGGAGACCGGATAAGAAAAAACGGCCTATGTTCATGGCATTTGTAGATTTAGAAAAAGCGTTTGATAATGTCAACTGGAACACACTATTAAGGATTTTGAAGAGCACTGGAATAAAATATCAAAAAAAGACTCATTCATAACCACAACAGAAGACAGGCAGCAGCAATTAAAATAGAAGATGAAGTAAAGAAAGCAGTAATAAAGAAATGAGTAAGACAAGGATGAAGTCTATCACCCACGCTCTTCAACTTACTTATAGAAAAGGCGACGAAGAAAGCTAAAACGGATTATAGAAAATGATTCATACTGCAAGGAAAAGAAATAAAATCCGTACACTTTGCCGATGATATTTTAGCATAAGGGGAGTCAGAAGGAGACTTGGACTGTAGTATTGGAAACAGTGGAATAACATAGAGTGTTAGATTGGGAAGCAATATTTGACGGAAGCAAAGGGTAATATTAGTGTGAATATTAGGAAATTGTTGCTAAAATGTTCGTATGGAGCGTGGTCTTGTATGGGTGCGAGATGTGCGATAGGAGTAGCCAAATAGAAAAGAATAGAAGCCTTTGAAATGTGGTGCTATAGAAGAATGCCTTAAAATCAGATGGGCGGATTAAATCACAAACGATAAAGTTGTAATCAGAATACGGGAAGAAACAATGATGAGGACGTTGACCAAGAAAAGGGATAGTTAATAGGCCGCGTTGTAAAATTAGTAGTAGAGGAAAGTGTGCGGGGTAAGATCAGACGAGTGACCCAAAGGATGTAATACGCTAAGTAGATTATGTGTGATTTTGGATGTTTTAGTTATGCTGAAATTAAAAGGCTTGCACAAGGTACGTTAGCATGGAGGACTGCATATCATAACAACAACATGCCAATATGCTACTGTAAAATATTAAATTTTATGCATCAGAAAGGTTTCTAATTATAACGAAACCAATCTTTCAGTAAAAAATCCTACTGGTGAATGTATTGATCGTAACCTTACAAAATACAATATAATATATAATGATAATGAGATAATCGCTGGGCACATAATTTTAAGATCTGTTTGATTCGAATTGGATCCCTTCGACGGGTTTTGCAAACTGTTAAAGTATGTCTGAGGGCTACAGAAGCTTTGTGAAGAATGGACGGTCAAGGTATCGTTTCTCATAACATGTCAAACAGTTTTCATTTAGAAGTGCTATCGTTTTGTCATAATTTGAAGTAATGCTGTTTCGAATGTAAATATGTGATTATTACAACAAAGACGGGCGCTGACTTGTACAGTGACATTGTGAAATTAATTTCTGCAAGATAGGGAAAAATCCGACATCCGTCGAGGTCCTAATGAAAAGTGTCCCTCAGATTGCAAGTTTGGTCTAAATATCGTATATGATGTTCAGAGAACACATCATTGATCGTCAACATTTCAGCTCTGATAACGGTCACGTTGTACAGCTGACCACCGTCGGATAAGAAAACAAAAAGAAGAATCGGAAAATATTGACCGGAATCTGGATATGAGTTACGTTTCGTTTATTTCCAATATACAGTCATTGAGTTTGTTCTCCTAATGAACTTGCAAATGGGGGCTGGCGGAAGGATGCCATGATGGACCCCAGATGCAGCGGAGACGGGCCACGTGACCGCAGCCACGGGGGACTAGAGCATGACCAAGCAAGTGGACCAATGGGAGACGCCTTCGCTCCCGCGTCCACATCTAGCCAATCACAGGCGGTTTGTGCTTGCACAGACTTGCCTCAGATTATATAAATGCCTACACTCACCGAATTTGACACTTCAGTCTGAAGATGATGGCAGAGCAAGCCATCGAAACGTCACTGTTAAAATCTTTGACCCGGTTGGAAACTCGAGAAGAATTTATACACGTAAAAAAATTGATTATAATTTTGTTGTTGTTGTAGTATTCAGTCCTCAGACTGGTCTGATGCAACCTTCCATGCTAACCTACCTTGCGCAAGCCTTTACATTTCCGCATGACTACCATAGCCCACATCCTCCCTAATTTACTTACAGTATTCCACCCAAGCTCCCAGAAAACTTCCCTCTAATTCTAATTTTACAAGACGTGTCCTATTAATCTATCCCTTCTCAATGTCAAAGTCCTCTATATTGTTCGCTCTTCCTCTATTCTGCTTACTACTTCCTCTTTAGTGATTCAATCCACCCATCTAATTTTCTGAATTCTCCAATAACACCACGTTTCAAAGGCTTCTATTCTTTTTCTTTCTGCAACTCCTACCGTGCGCTTTTTGCACCCATATAAAGCCACGCTCCATAAGAATATTTTCATCAATAATTTCCTAGTATTCACATTTATATCACCCGTAAGTTATTTCCTCTTTTTCGCGAAATCCTTCCTTGTCTGTTCTATCTTACTCTTTATGCTTACTACACTTCTGTGATCCCTAGTTATTTATGCTGCCTAGTAGCAGAATTATTTAAATTACTTAAAAATGTCCCTTCTCAATCTAATACCACGTGTTATTCCAGTTTCCCATACTACACCCAATTACCTCGGTTTTACCTCTATTAATCCTCATATCGATCACTCTCTCCAGGACCACGTTCATGCCATTTACTATGGTTTCCAAGTCTTCTTATGACTAATATTACTAAATCATCGGCAAAGCGTAAGGTTTTTATTTATTTTTCTTGCAGTACGATTCATTTTCCATATTTCGTTTTAACGTTCTGCATTGCCTGTTCCATATATAAGTTAAACAGCATGGGTGACGGACTGCCTCCTTGTCTTATTTCTTTCTTTATTTCTGCTTCTTTTCTTGCCTTTCAATTCTAATAACTGCTGACTGTCTTATGTAGAAATTATGTATAAGTCTTCTTTCCGGATATATTTATCCTGTCCTCTTTGCAATCTTTAATAGTGTGTTCCAGTTCACATTATCAAAGATTTTTTCTAGATCTACAAATTCCACGAACCTAGGCCTCTATTACCATATTCTGTTTTCTAAAACTATTATAAGTATAGATTTGTATAATATTTGTATATGTTGAATTTTCTTAGTAAATTTAACTTTGCAATGAGAAATTTTATTTTAAAAGATATAACAGAATCGAGAATTATTCAAAACGATATAAAAGACCAGGAGTTTTAATTATTTCTTATAAACAATTTTAAGTTAGAAAATTAGTTATTTATCCGTGTCGGAACTGAGAAATAGTAATGGAATTCTGTAAATACCGTTTCACCACTGTGAAAGTATGTACTTTTCTCACTTTATGATTGAGTGTTTCTTCTCACAGGTCCATTATTTAAGATCTATATATTGCTTTTTTTTATTAGGAACCTTACGTATACAAACGGTTACTGTGTCAATACGACATAAAGTCATAAAAGCGACGACTTCATATGAAGAGTAAGAAATCTGTGTTCCGAATTTCGCGAAGCGACTGTAGCGTCTGGGCCATTCTTCTACATTTAATTTCTTAAAAGGGGGACGTTATTCTTTTATGGCTGTCTCTTGGGGTCTCGAAACTATGTCAACGGGCTTTATTTTATTAATACTAGCTTGGCTGAGACATAGTTACAAGATAATAGAGAATAACTACGACGCACATTTACTTTAACCTTTACGCATATTTTCACCTTTATATCCTGTGAGATAACAATTTTGCTTGATATAATAATTTATAGCAAAAACTGTATTCTCTTAAAAAATAAATTGGAAGTTATAATGATAGTAAAATAATATTAATTCGGGTGAATAATGCCGGTCTATAAAATTTTGTGTGAACGAACGAATTTATTGCAGAAAATAAGAATGCACTTAGTGGAAAATACCCAATAGAAGAAGTTGGAAAGAATTATAAATATAGAATAGTGCAGTAAATTTATCAGGTAATTTTACTTGTTGATATACAGAACTTCTTTTGAATATATTCTAATCTGCTCAGATTGTTTTTAAAATTTTTGCAGCCCCATCGTGTGCTTTGAAATCTGCTGCAAATAGACTGTTAGAGTCTTCAATTGACGTATTTTCAAATGATAACTTTACGAGGCAGTTTTCTGTGCTCTATATTTGATGTCAAAACCGTGATTGCCTCCTCCTTAGTATACATGGCATTCTAATCGACGGCTTATGTCGCCTCAAGAATTCTAGCCTGAAAATCTCTTAATATTATACCGTCTAAATTTGTCCAAATTTTACTATGTTATACTGTTTTTCTGTATGTTCTCTGGAGGGTTATTCAAATTCAAGAATCTGACGTGCTAAGTCTGTGTACGGCGAGTTGCCTAGTCTTATTGTTACTCATCTTTTGGAACTCTCATAACAAAACTGCTAAAATTGATTTTTAACATTTTCAGAAGTGTACATAAACAGCTAACAATAGTTCATGCACTTAGCACAGATAGGCGGTTTGTACTATTAATTTAGATAAATTGGTCAACATTTCAATATACATAAAAATTAAATGTTGAATATCGTTGTATTTTAATCAGTTTTAACGTTCATTGCAAAATTGTGTCTACGACCATAAAGTGTTTTCAAATTACTTAAATATTACGTACAGTTAAAGCCCTTTCCGTTTTTAGATAAGTGAACAGAATCCACAATATTTCCCTTTAATGCAACAAAACGCTTTATTTCAAAGAGAACAGTGACTTTTCTTTAATATTTTTCGTTAATAAATTATTAATCATCTGGCTGGACTAGGAACTGTCTTAAATTATGGATTATTAGTAACAGTCGCTTATTTGGAAGTCAAATTATTAAAATTTCTAAAATTGTCAAGCTATTGACTCTCAAATCGTTGTACGTTTGTAGATTATATCATTTTGAATATTTCTGGGTTTATATAATACATACATGTATTATATGAACAGAAAATACTCTAATTTAGAAACCGTGATACTTTTGGACTCCTTTAATAGGATATTATAATATCCCAATCAATCGTAGTAGAATAAATAAACGGTATAATATGTGTGTTACGTGTTTTATCCTGAAATGGATGCTCAGTATTATTTAGACAATGATAGACAATCCGATTATCATGAATAATGCATAATATTAAAACTGAAGCAATTAGGTTTTACAATAAAATTTAGTGAAAGATAAAAAACATAAATTATAGTGAAAATATAATGCAGTTATAGTTTTATATTTAGTAATCAATAATAAATCTATTCTTCTAGACAATAAATTTTCTTTCATGACTATGATTGGAATTTAACATTAGGGTTTTACACCTTTTGTTCCTGCTTTTTAGGGTGTTATTTCCATCGTGATATGTTTTCATGTTCATAACTCTTATTAAAACTCTTTTTTGTCTACGACAATATAATAATATAACTACAATTCAGACGGTTTAGTTATAATTTTCGATTGTTTGACAGCTCGCTGGAAAATCACATTTTCGTTTCTTGAAAGTAACACATAAAGGTTTGGAAATTGTTTCCAGGAATATTAAAACTTCATACAGTTAATTTATTTTTAACAAAATCAGAAATGACACTCTCGCTGACAACGGGAATCTGACACTTCTGGAGCTGTGAGCTGTACTGAATGGATGCACTGGTACATCTTCAAAGAGAGCATTTCTGCGCGCATCATTTCAATTTTAAATTAAATCAACGAGCTGGTTGTACTTTTGAAAGCAGAGATCAAAGGTAAATGGAACAGGTAACCATCCATTGGATAGCGAAACTATTTCCGTATATCATATACGCCCAGAGGAAACTAACTCATCTGAAATTTCGTTATGAACTATATGTCATTGTTACGGACATTCACACTGAAGCTTCGTTCATTGTACATAATTATTCCATTAATAATCAAAATGTGCTTATTTTTTATCTTTTACATTCAGTTGGAGATTATATTACTATAAAATATTTGACTATGCCATAATTTTATTTAGAAAATATTTAGTATTTTAGAATCCATGTAATGATTCTTCACGTTCAACGTTAAGGTTTTTAATTATATTTTTCAACATACAATTCCATTTAAAACATGCTATTTAGCATACCGAAGCCCTAATTAAGTACATTATGAAACGCTCGTTAAGTTGACAAATAAAATATTTATAGTTATAAATAAGTAATATAAAATTTTGCTTACCAATAAAGGCGTATAAAATCAAGAAACTGTAAAAATAGAAAACCAGGGGGTTTTGTCAATACTTTAAAACATTTTGCGACGGGCAAGTTATACGTTAAAGAACATTCTTACAGACGAATTAATTCATTATTCGCATGATTTGTTTCATTCGATTATCAAACAGTTGTTTCTTTCTTCGTCCTAATTAAATCTCAGATTGTATTAATTACATGAATATAGGAGAATTTTCTTGTTTTCACATTTAAAATAAATTATTATATAAATGTGAAAAATCTCTCAACATTTATCAATTAAAAATTTAATGATTGAATAAATTTTACTTCACAAAGCCGGACTTCTTTGTGATTAATCCTAAATACAAAGTACATTATTTACAAACGTTAGATACCTCATAAAGATCTATTTTAGTGGTCGTAATAGTGGCCTTCTCATAATACTAGAAAATCGACAAAAAGTGGCAACATTGTAATTACCCTTTCTGCAGCTTAGACAGGAATTTGCCGCTAGAGTCAGAGATGATGTTCTGGTTCTGCCGCTAGGAACAACCGAACTTTCTCATTGTACAATGAACACCTTTCTGACTTAGTTTTTTTCATTTCCGCAAAGAACTAGGGCGAACCTTCCTCCCGTTCTTCAAATGTACGTGGCAAGTTACAATATCCAATCTCTTGCTGTTTTAATAGCCACTGCTTAACGGTGAACTCCAAATGCGTACTAATGATCAATATCAGACTCAATGTCCTGAATCCGTAGTGTTTTAATACTAAATCTCTCAAAATATTTATTTTCTTGGGTTTTAACAACTTGTCCTCACTTCCTTATTTCATTTCATTTCCTTCGGTAGCGGGGCCGGATCCTGTCCAATCATAATTATTTATCTTTCGCCTTTGGAAGGACTCATCACACCACTACTCCGAAGGTTTGGGGAAAACACCATGTCTGCTCACAGCCCGATGTTGCCAATTTTCAAAGACCTAAGAAAACCGTAGTCCGCGCCAAGTTGTCGAGTTTTTCCCCTCTCTGTAACCTTCTAACACTTCAATCACGCCGCTTGCATTTGATTTTGTACCACCAATTTCTACATATATATATATATATATATATATATACCATTTCACCTATACCATATTTCCAAATTCCTGCAGAATTTTTGAAATAACAGGGTTTACTGCAAATTTTTACTCACCCAGTGTGCACTGCGACTTATGACTCATACTGTATTACAGATAAATTGTTGTACAAATTTATATAATTTACATGCAGTGTTATATTTTTTGGATTCATATTTAATTTAATTCATTTATATATATATATATATATATATAAAGTTCATTCATGTAGACTGTATGGAGCCTTTTCACAGAGGAAGATATTTAAATTTTTTTTGAAAGTAGATGCTGCGCTCTGTTTTATTTTTTTTGGTAGCTTATTGTACAGGTTTAGGTTGACGTTATTGATATATGGGTTTCAATTTGACGATTGTTTCTTATAGCCCATACCTCAATCAAACAACTGACTTACACTTATTACTCCTAGTTTAATACAATTTTGGTTGATTATTTATTTCATGGTACAAAAGTATAACTCTCGTATTAGAAAATTGGAATATTTGGTAGGCTAAATGATTTTACAAGAAAAATGATTACAGACAGAGTTACTGACTGTGTATAAAATCAGTTCTTCACATATCTCATAGTTATTCTATAAATCCGACACTTATTTTCTGATTTAAAACATATGCATATCCGTAATATGATACTTTTATCTTACAAAACAATGTAGCTTACGATTGTTTTGCATCATAATAATTCATTTGGGAAACATATGTATGAAATATTGGTGAGAATTGAACCAGAAGCCCAGTAAAGTACATAGTTAATTTTAGAAGAAAGATAAGGATGGAAAAATGTCAACCGGACCAGGGAACGGAACCCAGGACGTCGCTCTACCAACTGAGCTAATCCGATGATGTGAAGATTGTGATTAGTGAATTAGTAGGTGAGCCTAGCTTAGGTTTAAAGGAATTGAGAGATGTTGGATCGGTTGGTCAGTTGGTAGAGCACGCGGCTGGATATCGCGAGGTCCTGGGTCCGGTTGACATTTTTCCATTCTTGTCTTTTTCTAAAAATAACGGATGTTAAAGTTAATAATAGAAAAATTCAACTTACAATCAGACATTCTGTAACTTTTTTTTACAAATTAAATTAAAAAATTCAGTTCAAATATGATCGACGTCTAAACGTCCCGAGTTTTTACATTTTCTTTGTAATTGATGGAATTAAAGATGGTCTCCTTTTGATGTCCAATTTTTTATTAATTAGATTATTTAATTAATTTTCTGTAATTAGGTAACTTTTGTGTTACAGGTTACTAATTTATTTTCAAGGAATTTGTTGTTAAATTTTAAAATAAGCACAAAACTGGGAGTTGAATATTCAATGTCATAAATTGTTCAATAAGTTTATTTCTCGTTATGGACCTCTTAATGAGGGTAGGCATTTTTTCATCCCTAATCTGAGTAGAATAAATTATCCGTCGAAAACGGCGTTTCTGTGAGCTAAGTTCTATAACGTGCGATCAATTTATTAGTCGAAGAGTGTATACTAAATCTCCTTTGCTTGCATATTCTGCTACAATATATATATTGCAGCTTTTGTTGTGTATAAACATGAAGTCATAACTCACAGGATATAATTGGAGCTTAGTGAGGAACATGAATGCTCACGGATACGAAACGAAATCAACGCTTGCGCCAGGGAAAGTGTGTCGTGTAACTGTCCAGCCTCTCGCCTGAGTCTGCTGGGTTAATACACAAAGTCTTGTAACTCAATTTCCCGGACGGCAATTACGGTTCACTTTTCTCTCAGCTCAGAATCCAATTCAGCCTCAACCTTTGTTCTTTGTCTCCAGCTGCCGCAAAGGCTAAAGTCATAAAGATGATACCATGTGCGACTGTAACAGGTTTCGTAACCCCCGCTACTGCTGCAGCCCTGGGAGAATAAACTTTGCGGACTAATCTTTTCTTTAGTTGAATAAATAATTTTCGGGTATCGCCCTACATTTTTGACACTTTTTTAATTACAAATGTTGTTTCTCTGTGTGAAATTAATACAGTAGTTTGCTTACAAGAATTTAGTATAATATATTATGGAATCTAAGTAAGGAAAAGCTGCTCGAACTATACTCGTGCAATGCGCGTCTTTTTTTTTAATTCTGTTTGAAGTCAGACTAACAGCTAAGCTCATTACCGACTGTATCAAATTACGGGGAACTTATATATAACGGCATCAGAGTAAGGTTATTAGAACAACACAACATCCAAACATATGTCAGTATCAGAACCAGGGACCTTTACAGTGCGAAGCTGTGACGCTAAATACTACACCACAGGAGGTGATTGATACACGACAATAAATCGATTGACGTTTGTCCGAAAGGTCATTAGCCTGACTGACGTTCTCTGACAAGTCAATATACTGAAAGGTATGACTTTACGAAATAGTTTATAACTATTATTCCAGTGATTATCGAAATTCGACAGTAATCCATTAAATTTTTAAGTTTGAACATTATTGAAAAAAACCAGCATTGTAAATCCATCAATGAACAATCCACAGTATTAAAAATTCTTGAATTTGCACATTTAAGTAAATCTCTCGAAATAATTTAATCATTTTTTACTCTATTGTTGTGGTTTAAATTTGCATTTGGCCTATTATTATGTGAGTGTGAATTTTATAACTCCTATTCTTTGCCTTTCATTCTAACTCGTCAATGTTCAATGTCGAGGCATACTGAAAGTAAGTACGAATACCTGAAGGTACATTTTTGAAACCACCAATAATAATAAGTAAGTAAATTCACATTACTTTTACACAATTTAATTTTACAACAAGTCTATATTGAGCAAGATACGTTGCACATCTATATAAACCACTAATATATAATTTTCATACCGTTTCATTTCATTGAGTTTAAGGGAAACAGGGACTGAAATTAGAAATTCCTGTAAATGAATTGCTACTGAGCTGAAATATTAGCTGTGTTTAAACAACAGACATATGTATCAATGTACAAAATTTTGTTTGGTAACTTGTTTTGTGTTGAGATATTTAGAAAATTATACTCAAAATTTGGTAGTTTTGAAAATGCTCCTTGCGTTACGTACTTGAATATATTTTTGTCTTTCTTAGATTAATATGTAGAGCTGACTATTGTTATTGTCAGTATTATTTTCGAAATTGATTAAAATTGTGGGGAGTAAATAATTGTTTACTACGAGCTTCATACGGTTATTTAAAAATTGGCACTTTTCAGCACTTCGATTTTTTTTTCACCTAAAATACTTGAAGAGTTAGAAAACTAATTATTGTATTTCAAGCTATTAGCACGTAGAGTGTGTACAAATAGAAGGGAGACAATATCCTAATACTTGTGACGCATAGAAGGCGTTTGGTACCAGAAATCATGAAGCTAAGGAAAACATTTTTCTTAAGTAAGTACGAAATCCTGCAGCACATGTTACACCTTCCTTCTTTTGTTTATCAGCTTCTTTATTCAGTTTTCTAAATTTACAGGCATATTAATATGAAAAAAATAGAAATTTGTTTTTTGTTCAGATTTCCCGCGTCCCATGTATTCATAATACTTCTGCGATATATCTACTCAGTGTGTCTGTTAAATATTAAGTATACCATGAACATAAATGTTGAAGTTATTTTATTTTACTGTTGATGTAATATTCAGTCCTATGACATATTGAAACCCTCCGTGCTAACCTATCTTGTGAAAGCTTTTCATTTTCACATGACTACCACATCCCACGTCCTCCGTAACATGCTTAATGTATTCCATTCCTTGTCACCCTCTTCATTTCTTACACCACTCACTTCCCTCTAATGCTCATTCCTCAAAACGTGACCTATTAATCTACTCCGTCTCCTGCTCAACGTCCTCGATATTGTTCGCTCTTCCCCTATTCTGTTTAGAATTTACTCCTTAGTGATTCTATCCACCCATCTGATTTTCAGCATTCTCCTATAGCACCAGATTTTTAATCCTCGTATAATTTTTCTTTCTGCACTTCTACCGTGCATGTTTCGCACCCATATAACGCCATACTCCATAAGAACATTTTGAGCCATGATTTCCTAATATTCACAATTATATTACTATATGTATATTCCTCTTTTCCGTGAAAACCTTTCTTGCCTGTGCTATCCTACTATACTATACTTCTATCATCCGTAGTTATTATGATGACAAATTAGCATAATTCCTAACTTCCTTAAATTAATCCATTCCCAATTTAACACCGTTTATTATTACATTGTTTCCATAATACATTTCATTACCTTGGTTTTCCTTCTATTGATCCTCATGTTGTACTCTTCCTCCAGGACCACTTTCATGGCATTAATTATGGTTTACAAGTATGCTTCTCACACCCCTCATACTACAATACAATCGTCAAAACGTAAGGATTTTATTTCTTCTCCTTGCAATATAATTCGCTTTCCATTTTTCGTTTTAATTTTCTTCATCGCCCGATCTATGTATAAGTTAAAGAGCATGTGCGAAAAACTGAATCCTTGTCTTAGTCATTTCTTGATCTTCAATTGTACTGATTGCTGCTTGTCTTCTGTAGATGTTATGGATAAGCCTTCTTTCTCTATATTTTATTATTTTATCTTCGAAATCCTTAATGGCGTATTTCAGTTAACATTATCAAACGCTTTTCTAAAACTAAAAATGCCATGAACGTCGGCCTGTTTTTTTTTCTTACCTTATCTTCTAAAATTAGACGCAAAGTCAATATTGCTTCTCTTGTCCCTACATTCTTCCTAAAACCAAAATGATCTTCTCTGAACTGGAATCTATTTGTTGTTCCATCCTCCTATATACTATTTTCGTAAGTACTTTTCATGCATGTGATATTAAACTAATTGTCCTGTGCTGTTCGCATCTATCAGCCCTAATCTTCTTTGATGTGGGCATAATTAAATATTATATAATTATTATATATTATATTTTTACAAAAGTATTTTATTTTATGTATTTACAAAACATATGACGCATAAATTGTATCTTTCTGCATCATTCTCCATACGAACTTTAATTATGCCAAATCTCACAGTCTTCCGTGCTTTTCACGTATATATATATATATATATATATACGATTTTAATACAAACCTTGCTCTACCTTCCGCATCCCCTCTTTTCAATTCCCTTCCTATGCTATTAAAGGGGAGTTGCCTGTTTCAGGATCACCCTCATGTAGCCTGTTACCCAAAAAAAAAACACGTAATGTTATCTTTTTAAACAAAATTTTATGTTGTTAATTATTGTGGGGAACAATATCAAGCAAACTTCGTACACACATGAGTCAGGATCCGGCAACAAACATGTGGACATAACACCACCCTCAGGCTTAGGATGGAAAGGGCGTGACATTTTTTTAATTTTTGCAAAAATTACCTACATTTACGTCAAAAAATACTGAGATTCATAAGTGTCATTCTCAATGCCCTTTGAGGCTAATTTAACCCCTAACAGCATAGAGGGCTTCTGTAGGGCTGGCGGTTGATGGAAGAGTTTGAAAAAGATAATAGGATGACGACGAAGATTGGTGTTGATTACTGGGTTATGGTGGATGCCGAGTCCTAGCTGACGCTTTTTCCCATTTGGATTGAAGTTGTACCACGCATTAATTGATAACTAATTATGCA